>CM065783.1:16217749-16392749 GCA_033296515.1 Macrochelys suwanniensis
TTTATTTAAATAAAAGATAGAAATTAGCATTTTTAGTAGAAAATTATTTGCGCCCCACGGCTTAAGTAACTTACTATCAATGGGTTAAATTATGGCTGAAGTCCCTTATCCTTTGACTGATTCTTCTCTCAGCTAGAGTGAGGCATAACTTCTCTGAAGTTAATGAGGTAGTATGGGCATAAATGGTGTGTGAGATCAAAATCACCCCCATTGTTCCTCAGAGTCAAATCCTCATTCCATTGACTTCAACAGATGTTTTGCCATTGAGTTCAACGGGATCAAGATTTGACCCTAAGTAAATTCCATTTTTTCAGCTTAGTGTGTGTTGTTTTCTATTGTAGTCTAAAAGTGTAAGTTAATTATCTGTTTCTTTGAACCAGCCAAAAATGCCACTTTCATCGACAGTGGAAATACTAGGACAGTGGACAGCTGAGCATAATTCCTGTAGATGGGTATAACTGTAATTTGGAGCAGAGGAGGTTTCAATTTCTTGAGTGTTGGACAAAGAGAGTAAATTTCCAGAGGCCTATACATATGATAAGGAGTCAAGGGAAGGGAAAACTCATAGATGACTCTATGGACCAAATTCTACTCTCACTGTACGAGTGCAAATCCTGCTGGAATCAGTGGTCTTTACCATTACCAAGTGATACATGTGGCACATTAAGTGGGGTCAGTGGGAGTGGCACCAATGTAACTGTATACAGAATTTGGCTCAAGGTGATCTTAGGTATTTTATTATACCAAATCACCAATAGAACAATGTGTCAAACCACATGTGCTCTGCTCAAACACTGCAGTATCCATCTGGGATATAAACTCCCCATACTCACCCTATATCTGCACAAGAACCAAAAGACTTTCTCATCTGACAGATAGAAATATAGGACATTAGCCCACAGGAGTTCATTACAACATATATGCCTCATTGGGTATTTTCAGTCTCCTTCCTTCAGTTGTATTCAATTATCTGTCCAAATGGTGCATAACTAGATAGAAAAAGCACAGCTGGCAAGCGCAGATAAAGGATAAAAAGATGAGGAAACTTACTTGAATCTTACTAGATTTTACCCACTGTACAGGAATGTTCTTAAATTTCCCAAAGGTTAATGCAGAAGGAACCTGAACTGCTCCAGTCACCCCTGTGAGAGCCATTAATAGTCCTAAATATAAAACATGCCCTTAAATGACTATCCTGGGATAATATTTGCTAACGTGATGAACCCTGTAGTTTATGTATCTGGAAAATGATATCCTGTCTGTCTGTCTCAGAACGTTGTTCTGTCTTAGTGGTGTGAGGTGATGGCAGAGTTCCAAAAGTAACTACGGAATCTGTGAAGATGCTGTGCATGCACATACGTACTCCTTGGACTAAGGTCAAGCAAAAACATAACTTTAATTAAATCAAGAGCTGCTCAAAGTTCCTATTATTAAGGTCTCACCTTCTCCCGTAAAGGAAAAATTCACCCAGTGTAGAGGCGTTCCATTCCATTTTTATCTCATTTATGCCCCATATTAAAGACATTAAGTGTTACATAGGGCCTTGTGAGGGCTTTCTACATCCAATGGATCTCCATCTAAATACATAAATTCTTCTTTAACTGCCCTGCCTGCCCCTTGAGATGAACAATTCTAGAAGCAGCAACTCCTAGATATTAGTCTGCAGTTGCTGTGTTTTCAAAGTGCCAATTTAACATAGCAGCAACTGAGCACAACAGAGATAGGTTGGGAAAAATATTTTAAAAAGGGCCCACAATGGAGTATTGTATGTTAAGATATTTGTGGGTGTTTGGATTCTGTCATGTGTTGGGTATACATCACCAGTTTTGAAATGCCTCCTGAATACTAAAGTATATGAAATTTGGATCCTCCATACCAAAACGTCAATGAATATAGAGTTGTGAGTTACCCTGCCATGAAAAAAAAGAAAAGGAATCGTTTATGAATCAGTTGGTCTTCTGATCTTAGGCTATTTTTGAATTAGCCTGGAGCCATACCACCTTCTGAAGTGACTTTCTCTAATCTTGTAAGCTAAGAGTGGTGTGTTGAGTTTGTACTTGGATGAGAGACCTCTGAATGACACCCATGTGTTGAAGGAATTGCTGATGGTGGTTTAGTAGGAGACATTGTCTATTCAAGTCGTTACTGAATCTGTGCCACAGCATGGTGTTACGAGCACTTACTAGTGAAGTAATCTTTAGGATTGCCAACTCCAGACACCTACAAATCCTGAGTCAGGCCCCCCCAAACCATGAAATTGACTTAAAAATTATGATATTTTAAAAACATAATACATTTGCAGTTTTTAAAATTTGCTTTATGGTTACTGAGCCTTTAGGCTGCATTTGCATCACATTTTCAAGCTTTTTTCTCTGCAACCAAGAGGGCTTGAAGCCCTCTTAAAAATTTTTTTAAATGAAAGCTGAGATTTTCACATTGTTACCTGTCCCTAGGACCTGAATTTTTAAATAAAACATAAAGTATCTCAAGACTTATGATAATATTGTGGCATTGCATCTTTTAAGTGAGCTGTGATACCACGTGTGGTCTATAAAAGATCCCATTGAACTTTTTGTGATGGCAGGCATGTTAACCTCTGTGTTCTTTTCAAACTACAGTTCAAGTAAATACAGCAATTCTATCTACCCCCCATTGCAATTTTAGTGGTATATGGTGTGTTCCTCTTCACTTTCTGTTCTGTTGAGTAGTGTTGCTGTGCTCTGTAAAAGAGATGTTTCTTTTAAATTCAGAGGTAACTTCACTTCAATGGTTTAAGGAGTGATGTATTTGTATGTTATGCCTGTCAGTTTGGTATTAAAGCTCCTTGGGCTCATTTGAGATTAAAGGAGATATATGTCCATATACTTTGCGAGAAGTTTTGGCAGATAGCAGAATTTATTCTCTCCTTTATTCTCCATATTTGGAGTCAGTTCTTGGGACAGAATAACTTCCTTGGAACCGAACATTGGTGTGTGGGCTGAGATTTCTGGAAGAGGGGATTGCTTGCATGCTTTGGGTGAGCACCTCTGTTTTATGACTGGTGAATATGTGTAAATAAAGTTATTAGAGTATACCCAGAGTATTTAGTTATTTAGAGTATACCCAGATGCTGCATAACTGATTTCTCCTCAACTGGGAAGGCCCCAGACATCTGCTGTCCCTTGACACTGTGATGACACTCATGTCAGGAGTGGAACACTGGTGTTGGAAGAAGAAGCAATAATACTACTAATACCTCACATGTATGCACACCCCAAGAATTGACTCATAATATGGAGAATAAAGCAGAATGCAATCCCTCTGCTATCTGCCACAACTTCTCTCAAGGACTGCTGCATAACGAAACTATCAACAGGATTTCTTCAAAGACTAAAATCTTGCTTGCATGCTAATAGAACTTGTAAAACTATGTGCAGAGGTGCCGTCCAGTGACATGTGTCATAACATTATAAAAGAGTTAGGAGGTACAGGAGACCCCCCCCCGCTAGAATGCGCGTCAACATAGCGCGAATTCGGTATTAGCGCGGGGGCGACCATGGATCTCCAAATACATTATTTACATTGGGATACATGGTAATGTGCCCCCCTGCTATAACGCGGTCGCCGCATTAACACGGTACCACGCATGGCTCCCAAACCACGCGTTCTAGCAAGGGTGCGGTGTACTTCATGTCACTAGTATGGAGGTCCCTAGATAGACAGGAGCCTGTGGTCAAATGGGACTTGGGTTCCTGCCATAAAGTGGAGAATCCTACTGCAGCTGAGCCCTAATACAGGGAGAAACAAGTATGCCCCTGCTGTTAAGTGATGTTCTCTTTCTGGCAGGGATAATCCTCAGTAAATGGTGCTGTTAGTACTGTTTATAAAGGAGTAATCATGTCACATGTCATAAAGCAGTGAGATCAATGTGTTGGGTTCCCTATGATCATGTTTCCTGGAAGGGCCCCACTGTAGGAAGGTGCAAGTTAAAGCAGGAAACCATATGATGGTTGTGTGGAGCTGGGAAGCAGTCAACTAGAGTAGAAAGTGCCTTCATTCCCCACCACCAACTGCAAAACCTCACCCTGTGTCTAGTAGTGAATGTTTAGCTCTGGGGTTATTAACAATTGTTCTCTATGCTGTTTTCAGACTAGAATACAACCCTTTTAGTATCATTTAAACCAGTGGTGGGCAACCTGCGGCCCGCCAGGGTAATCCGGAGGCGGGCCGCGAGACAGTGTTTACATTGACTGTCTGCAGGCATGACTGCCCGCAGCTCCCAGTGGCTGCGGTTCACCATTCTCGGCCAATGGGAGCCGCGGGAAGCGGCGGCCAGGATGTCCTTGTGGCCCGCCAATGGGAGCTGTGGGCGGCCGGGCCTGCGGACGGTCAATGTAAACACTGTCTCGTGGCCCGCAAGCAGATTACCCTGATGGGCCGCAGGCTGCCCACCATGGACCTAAACCCTTTCCCCCACAATGCTTTATGAAAAGAGGTGATCTGGAGAGGTGATGAACACATGCTAGAGTAAGCACTGCACTTGCATATCAAATCTTGCATGGAGGGCCAATATGCCTGAATAACAGCTTGCTGGTTTGGAGCAGAAATAGCACTTTCTGTAGTGATGACTCTGTGCTATCATTTGCATGAACAGCTATTGGGGACCATTTATGCAGAAAGCTGGAGTGTTTTAAAGAACAGGGCAACCATGTAATTGACTGAAACAATGTGGAGTCCGGTGGCACCTTAAAGACTAACAGATTTATTTGGGCATAAGCTTTTGTGGGTAAAAAACCCACTTTTTCAGATGCCCAAATAAATCTGTTAGTCTTTAAGGTGCCACTGGACTACACCTTGTTTTTGTGGATACTGACTAACACGGCTACTCCTCTGATACTATGTAATTGACTGGTGTTTTTAGTCCATACTGCATTTTTTTACCAACAAATTCCTTAGCAAACCCGCTCTATTGAAGTTTTACCCCTTAATGAATAGAACCTCTTGTTATGGGATAGCTTAGTGCTTTTAGTATTTTCTCTCTTGTTTGGCTTTATTAGGTGCTATCTCCCTTGACAATCTGTAAAGCCAATTAGTGGAGAAAATAACAGCCATATTAATCTCTTACAGTAGTGCAAGAAAAATAGTCATAATATAATAGGGAAATTGTTCTAAGTGTGAAAAATTACCCACTTTGTCTATTTCATATTTCTCAAACTCCAAAATTAATGACTTCCTGAAAAAATAAATATTTATCTCTGTACAAAGGGAGAGATTTTATGAATGCTAAAAGGTTTTAAAAAATGCACAAGCTCATAATCCTGTAAAAATCCAACATGTTCAACTGCTGAAATGATTTCTGTGCTTCTGTATCTATGATCAAACATAACTAGAGGCAACCAGTAGATTACCTTAAGATATCTATTGACTAAAGTTATAATTAGGACTTTAAAAGACTGTTCGCCAGAGTTGAGAACTTTAATGAATAAGTCTCTTAGCTCTCAAGCTTTCTTCTGATGGCTTGCTTTCAGGTGTGGTCACAAGCCTCAGAATAACCACTGTATAGGTTTATGATGAAAGGCATGCTCATGGTCCCCCAGTGAAGCAGCATTGACCGCATAGTCAAGGTCAAGCTCTGCTCATACCGTACTGTGTGATTGGAAGCATGAGTGGGGAATGGGGGACAGCAGTGGAGCTATTGAAACAAAAGGTGATAGCAAAACTTCACTATGACCTATAGGCCAAGAGCCTTGTAATGTAATCCTACAGGATTTCCTACCCTGCAGAGTGAACTCCATTGAATAACGTTGAGTTCCTGTTTAAAAAATTAAAAGGACAGTCCTTTCCTGCGGGAGAGGTGGAGTATTAAGGGTATTAAAACTATAATTCCAAACATTTTTTTTCCTTCTCATGATCAGAACATCTTAGGTCAATCGGAGTGTTTTACTCAGGAGAGAAAGCTAGAGGGGAATTATGCTCTAAGCACTGAAAACAACCCTCAAGTATCTCCCCCCTGTAAATTTCCAGAGGAACAAAATAGGGGAGGAAGCCAGTAAAAGCCCCCAAATATTCATTTTCAGTGTGGTTTATTTTTTCTAAAGCATCAGAGATACAGAAAAGAAAGGAGGAGTGAAAGGAGGAAGGCATGGTCAACAACATGTTCATAAAAAATTGAAGATTTTATATTTCAACATACAAGTTTTATGGGCCTCAAAATAGCATGTTTAGTCTTTAAATTTTGCTGTGTTCTCTGTTGATTGTTTTTAAAGCTTGTTCCATGCCCACTAGCTTTGCAAATGTAGATTCTCCCTCTTTCCCCCTCCCCTGCTCTTTCTGTTTTTCATTCGTGTTTGTTCTCCAGGCATGTTTTCCTCAACTTCTACCAGGCCTAGTCATAACAAGCTGAACACGGTGTGAATGTTCCCAGCCTCATTTTAACTAAATTAACTACACTTATAACCTCGGTGTCAAGGCTCTGAACAATGAAAGCTTGCCACTGAACACATGAAACAAAAATGAAATTAGCCAGCAGTAGGCAACTACAAACAGCTGAGGCATTCAATTGTTAGCCATTTGAAGGATTAACTTCTAAATCATGTAGAGCTCCCTTGGTAGTTTAGCTAGTTGGGCACTCAAGGGTATATAAAAACACACTTTAAAGTAGAAATGCATTTCTTCACCTATAAAACAGAGATTTACTGGCAGACTGTGATATTATTAATACCGGATTTTCTTGCCATCGTCTATAGTACTTAATCACACTTTCTTTTACTTTCTCCATACACTTTTGTGTTGGGCTCCAAAAGAGAGACAGTGTATATGGACTGTGTATTTGCAGATGGATGATACCATTACCAAGAAATATATTTTAACAACTTGCATTTTAACAACTGCCTACTCTATGAAATCCTTATATGTGAATTACTTTCTCTTACTAATGTTTATCCACCAGATGAACTGAATATTTCACTGGTCTTAAAAAAATATTTTTATTTGATTGTTCCTCAGCTAATAATTAAGGAGAATGCCCCCAAATCTCTTTGCTGCACTGAAAACTGCAATGTGCCAATAAAAATATATTTCTAGTGAGCTTTGGTACAAGTTTTCTCCAGTTAGTACATTACAAAGAGTCACTAAGGGCCCATTCAGGACTACAATAAAGGAGACTCAAATTATTGTGGTTATATGCCCATTTAAATTTGTTTCTATACAATATGAGAACATTGTCATGAACCTATGGAATTTCTCCAACTTCTTTAATGATTCATTCAGACAAGACCCTGATGCTCTCATACAAGTGTTTATTTAATTAGAATGATGAATTTTATGGGAGTCATCTTTTTTTTAATGAAAAGCACCTGACAAAGGTAACTACTTTTCCTTTGCCTAACATAGATTTGGTAATGGAACCACTGAATCTACCAATCACATATGTGTTTGTATGTGTGTGTGTGTGTATAATTCACAGAAGGATTCCAGATAGCGCTCATTTTTTTTAAAAAAAAGGCTGAAATAAAGGAAAAAAATGGTAGAATCACCAAGAAAACCTAAACAAATAAAGTGCAAACAGAGAGTGACAAGCACACTCAGCCTCTGGATTGGTTATGGATGAGACGACAAGTATATGATGAAATTAATGACCCTCTGTCAACTTTTTAGATCTCACTTTTAAAGAGAATGGACCAAAAATCAATAGCCCCCAAACCACTAGTACTCCAGTGAACCAGTTTATCATTTATCTTACTGCTGGCACTCATATAGAAAGTGCAGCCAAGCACAGCATAGAACTTTCATTGGTAGTCATCATTACATGCAATGTTTGAACACTCCAGTTAAAGGTCAAAGGTGTACAGTACAGCTCTTTTGAGAAGTACCTATTTGAAAATACCAGTATCTGCGCACAGCTTATCCATATCCACAAGCTTATTTTTTTGCATACATGTCACATTTTCCTTTCTTCAGGGGTTTACCTGTTGACTAAAGCTGAAAGAGAAGAAGTACAACTATACTACAGCACTGCTGGTTGTACAGCCAGAGTTAAGGTTGTGTTGGTGTTTCCATTATATACCACGATTCTCAAAATATTATGTCTCAGCTATTTCCAGTGGCACCGGGCTGAAAATCACTGGCATATGAGCTGACAGCTCTGATGAAATTGGTTCTTTTCCCCCAAAAAAGTTTTAGTGCCATGTCCAACATCTGGTTTTTAAATGGGTGTTTATTTTAACAAGTTCAAGACAGAAACTAGTGGAATTTAAAATATATGTATCCTGTGTAACTTTGTAGGTAGCTAGTCTTGAAAGTAAGCATAGCTTTTTTGCCAGAGGGGATAGCTTAGCATCAGGTTCAGAAAACATGTGTTAAGAATACCTTAGTTTCAGATATGGAAAGCCTATTATTATTACTATTTTTTATTTGTTTTACAGTAGCACCTAGAAGGCCCCAAAGTGAGATCTGGACCCCTTTTGCTAGGTGTTGTACATATATGTAATAAGATACAGCCCTTGCCCTGAAGAGCTTACAGTCTAAACAGATAAAAACAGTCAAATGGTGGGGAAAACAAGTATCATTATTGTCCTTTTATGGATGGACAGCTGAGGCACCAAGACTCAGATGCTCAAAGGTATTTAGGTTCCTAAATTCCATTGATTTCATTGGAAGTTAGGATCCTGATTACCTTGTGAGGATCTGGGCCCAAGAGAGTAAGAGTAACATTTTCAAAAGCATCTAAGTAATTTAGGAGCATCAGTCCCATCAATTGCTTTCATTTAGAAAGCCTGCAGCAAAGCTGAGAACTGACTCCTCATTTCCTGAGTCTCAGTGCAGTGTGTTAGTCTTTCAAGGCTCCCTGGAACTGTAAATTCAAATCCCAGGAGGACTGACGTAAGCCTCCATCCTTTCAAGCCAGATCAGTTGAGTTCTGTGCACTCTGTCGTGTGTTTATGTATTTCACATTAGACTTTATAACAGGAAGTCCTGCTTGCTGTATAAGGACAGTAAGGATTTCATTTTCAAAATGGCTTCTACCAGGCGTCCTCCTGAGTGCGCGCAAAGTTGTACAGCCACATACACGCACCTGCACTTTGCAGAGGAAGACAACTGTTCGTGCACTTTCCATAGTGGTACCTTCACATGTGCAAGTGTTAGAATTGGCAACCTTGCAGGTGGTAGATTATTAAAAATGCAAGTGTGTGTAAATGCGCATATATGTGTGTGCTCAATTTTACACGTGCATGTGTACAGGATTGAAAAACATAACTCTTAAGAAACCAAGGTTCTTTTTGCAAGAATTGGGAAGAGTTGTCTTTAGATAAAATATCCCTTGCCCATAGTGCTGTGAAGCATGCTGTGTTAAAGATGGCTGTTGCCCTCCACTGCCCCAGAGGAGGCTGCATTTCATTGGTGGTGTGTGTTTGTATAGATATCTACAGATATCAGTTTATCTGTCTGTGTGTTTATGTCACATGTGCACCAGAGAAAGAGTTTGAAAACTTTAGCATGAAAGGCAGTATGTGAATATAAGACTTTATCTTAGCAAAAACAAAAAAGTTATTTGTTGTAGCTAAGTTATTTAATTTTAAAGATTTGCCACTGAACATAAAAAGTAGTTACATTTCAGCACATTTTATTTCTTTTAACTCTAAAGTGGCAATTGCTTCCTGAGGATTTGATTGTCACAGGAAAACAACATCCAATGATGATGACAAAATGAACAAACTGAAGCATATCTGGACAACAAGAAGTGTTATATCTATTTTAAAAAGTGTAATGCAAGTGTAATGAAAGACGTGGCCAAAAACATCTCTACTTCATTCTCTGGAGTTCCATTCTCCCATCAATAATAATATAGCATCATACTTGACCCATATGGGCTATGAGCCAACGAATCACTTATGCATATGCATGACTTCAGTGGGACTATTCATGTGCTTAATGTTACACACATGCTTAAATTTTTGCTGGATTGTAGTCTTGTTAGGAGATGTCAAAGTAGTTTAAAAAGTTTTGCAAGTTCCATTATCCCCATTTTGCAGAAGACAAACCGAGGCACAAAGAGTTCAGGGGATTTACTTCAAGTCACACAGGAAGTTCCACTTTTATTTCTGGCATCCTGATGCAATGGCATTGTGGGCCTAACTTTCAAAAAGACAGGAGACCAGGACTACCTGCATAAATACATGTGCAATTGTGTGGCTAATCCCACAGTTGTCAAAATGGAGTACTGTATTTGTATATGCATATTGAATATAAGCAAAATCAAATGACATGTTAGGGACAAATACATGATCTGTATAAAACATTGCAGGCACGTTTTTGGCACACATTTTTAGGCTTCTGCCTGCTGAAAATCAAGCCTTCAACTTTCACATGCTGATGTGTGGCATGACATGAAGACACAAATATCAGTGATAGGAGTGGTTTGGAGTCACTGCCAAGGCTGAAGGAAGTGAAAACACACCTATAAGAGAAGAGATATTGCACCCATGACAGATTTGCATTTGTTGAACTGTTTAAATAATTATTTAATTCTATGAGGGAATAGTTTACTAAACAAATGTGGCGAAATACTGTTTACATTTTGAGTAGCAAATATGTGCTTGACACTGCACGTGCCTATAGGAAGTCATAGTTTTTGACTTAATGGGCTCAGATTCTAAATAGAGTGATAGCAAAATTCATACCCATCATACAGTGGGAGAGTTCCATATCAAAACAGTGGTCATTGGAGTTTAATGAAGTCAGTGGAAAAACTCCTGTAGTTGTTAAAGTGGAGGGTGGGTCAATCCTTGGTCATTAGGATTTTGTTTTTGTTTTTTGAGAAATGCA
Organism: Macrochelys suwanniensis; assembly: GCA_033296515.1. Taxonomy (NCBI): domain Eukaryota; kingdom Metazoa; phylum Chordata; order Testudines; family Chelydridae; genus Macrochelys; species Macrochelys suwanniensis. The sequence goes on from CM065783.1 coordinate 16,228,553, forward strand.
ACATGCCATCTTAGCACTGAAAAAAAAATGCAGTCAGTAGGAATAAAAAAGCAAGCAACATTTAAAATATTCAGTTGACATTTTTTCCAGCATATTAAACCCATATTTTATCCTTAAGAGTGAATGGAGACTCTTTAGTCACACCTATCAGAGCCTTTGTTTTTTTGTACAATAGTGTTTGATACCAGAACGGTGAGCTTACATTATGTGTTCTTTCAAATTGAAAAGGTAATTTGCTTCAAGTAGAACAATTCTCGTGCTAATAGCAACTGTTTGAAGTGCACCATTCTCGGCAGGTTTCTGAAAGTGAACATGCCAATCTGTTGAAAACACATTGAAATAATGCGTTTAACAAAAATTCTTATTGGTATTTTTTGGCATTTTGTTTCACAAATAAACAAGATCATTTTTTGGTAAAAGAAACTAGGGTAGCACTGCTGTTGTTATCTGAAGGGTTTGTTTGGTTTTGTTTACCTTGAAAATCAGCTGAATGAGTGTCAATATGGCAGGAGTTTAATTCCAAAGAATAGCTGATAATTTGCAGGACTAGAGATCTATAAAATGTGGTTCAGATTTTGTCATTAGATTCATGTATGCATGGCTCCTACAGCAGTTAATAGAAGCCGGGGCAGAGTTTGGGGATGTTTTCACTCATTCCCATAGAAAAAAGAGAGAGAGGCTCAAGTGGCAAAATTCAGATTTTGATTCAGATTTTGAGCCCCCCAAATTCCGGGCTGTTTGGATTTATGGTTGTTGTTTGGCTTATTATAGGGCTTGATCCAAAGCTCAATGAAGTCAAAGTCCCATTGACTTCAGGGTGCTTTGGATCAGGCCCCGGAAGAGAGGGGGCCATCCAGAATATTTGGATCCAATACCAAACATTCCTAAAGTTCAGGGCTGCTTGGATCTAGGATTTTGAATTGGGCCAATATATCAAAGAGGCCCCTATTTCTTCCCCTACTTCTTTGACCAATACAAGGATAAAATTATTTTGTTTATTTAGCTGTGCTTTTCTGATTCACTTAATAGAAACAGTGTATTTTAAAACTGGCATAAGGTCTGTAGAGAACATTAAAAGCTAGGTTAAGAAGAATGAAACCTCTGAGTCAGTTTAAAACTTAAACCTTGGGTTGCTATTTCAAATGGATTACAATGCACACTTTTTAACTGTATGGGTCAAACCGTGATCCCCTTACTCACACTGATGCGGCTACTCATATGGTGAGTTTATTCACCATGTATAGCAGGTCACAATCTGGCCCTGAATTAACAAAAAACTACTCCACATCCTCCTGTACACACAACTCCCCCTGGATTCAATAGGAGCTATGTGTGGATTGTGTGGAATTGGGCCCGCTATAATTAATTAGCATCTGCATCTCCAAAGAACAGTTGGGCTCCTAAAGGAATCCTTCCTGTGTCTTAAATCAGGGGTACCTAGCTATTTTACTACACATTGCCTAGTGTTCTCTCTCTTTGAAATAGAGCATTGAACATGTTGTGTATATTATGACTTAAAAGCTTCACTGGAGCTGCATTTCTGAGAGTTGTATTCATGCTGGAACTGTACCACAATTCATCATATTAAACTTCATTTGTTGGAAGCCTTACATTGGAGTATGGGCTCAGTCTCTTAGGCAGTGCTTCATATCTGTATTCCTCACCCACAGCTCCACACGCCACTGTCCTTGTATTTCTCTGTGGCTGATGTAGATACTGTATGAATGGTGTGTGGCTGCATCAGGGCTGGTGAACCTCCCCATCCTGGTGAAAAAATTAGACTACTATAGCAGTAATCAGAAATAATAATAAAGTGTCCCTGGTTCTAGCTGGTGGTGTGGAGTGGAAAGATATAAACATGAATCATGATGTGAGATGGTATTGCTCTGGCAAATGTGTCAACATCTGAGTGCACCTAGGCAGAACAAAGGCTTAAGAATATTTGTCGGACCCTGAAGAGACTTGTAAAAGCCATTGCAAACTCGTCAGTCAGCCGGTGCTGCAGGAGGAAGCAAGGATGCTCTTTGAGTGGTTCGCCCAATGACAACTGATGTGTCTCAGCCTTGGTATAGGTATGGTGGCTTCCAGTTGAGGTGAACTGCTTTGGCTAAACCTGGTTACAAAAACAACCATATGTTTAATACAAGAAGCTGTCGAAGGTGTAAAGAATGGCTAAGTAAGTGAGTGGGACACCATTAATCTTGGTTTGTTTCAGCACTACATCTTTAGCTGCTGAAGAAAAAAAGCCTTGCTCCTAGCTCATAACCTGAGTGTTAAAACTGATGTCCTCCCCATTAGGGCCTGTAAACTCATTAGCACATGGCAATTTATCCTCTTTTATTTCTTCTCAATTATCCTATCATCCATTGTATCTGGATCTGATTACCCTTTCCCAGAGTCAAACATTATCTTGTAAATCATTTGCTTTAAGTCTAAGCCTGCCATTGCATTGCCCAGGATTTGCTTAGGCAGGTAATAAATCAATTAGCATTAAACTTGTGGCGTCATCAATTTTCTTTCCTTGTGACTGGAAAAAGGAGTATCTGAACCTTGCTTTGCCATATCAAAATTCCTTACATTGTCCATACTAAGCTTGCACTCTGTTGTAAAACCCCCCAATATCAATACATTTAGCACTGAAGGGAAGATGAAAGGTGTTCAGAGAAACCCCATGGTCCTGAGTCAGTGGGTTTGGAACAGGACTCGTGTGAGAGCATGCAGCCCAATCGACTCCCTGTCCTGATTGGGGGTTGGGGTGCTACTGTAAAATAAATATTAAGTAATAATTATGATGTTCTGAGGCCTGAGACATCATAAATAAAGCTAGGTTTATGTCACAGAGGTCACAGAAGTCACGGAATCCGTAACTTCCAGAGACCTCCGTGACATTTGGTTCCAGCGACAGGCAACAGACAGCCTCTTGAAGGTGCCCTCTGCAGGGTTCCAGCCAGGGCCGGCTTTAGCGGGTGCAGGGCCCCGCCGACTTTGTTGGAGCAAAAAAACACACAAAAAACCCCCCTCCAGCCACCGACACTCGGCGGAGGAAAAAACCCCCAAACTCTTGGGCGCAGGGCCCGATTCCAAGGAATCAGAGGAATTGGCTTAAAGCCGGCCCTGGTTCCAGTGATGGGTGGCAGCCTCGTGCAGGGGAGTGAGAAGAGGGGCGCCTTGGGTGAGTAGCTGGGGGTGTCCTGTTTTCTGTTTGGGAAATATTGTCACCCTGCAGCTCCCAGCTGCTGTGGGTGGTGGGGGCCCCCTGCAGCTTTCAGCTGCCATGGAAAGAAGGGGAACCTCACAGAACCTCACGGTAGCAGGGGAAACCACGGAGCCACAGCAGCAAAAGTCACAGACAGGTCACGGGCTTCCATGAATTTTTGTTTATTGCCCATGACCTGTCCTTGACTTTTACTAAAAATAACCGTGACAAAATCTTAGCCTTAATCATAACTGTGAAAGTAACATGTTATCCGTACCCATCTGATGTTGGGACAGATCCGTTGATGTGTGAAGGCAGCTTTGCCTTGCTCTGCTGACAGAGTGGCCCAAAAGCCCCCTAAATGGGTACAAAAGAACCTTTTGCAAGCTCAGGGAAATCCTTGAGTGACACAGACCGGCATAACAGCTCCTATATCACCCCCCCCTTCCTGCAGGTGATGCAGATGGCATGGCTGAGGTATCCCTTCACCTGAGCAATCCTCAGCTGCTTTAATGGGGGGCACAGGTTGGGTCTGGGGACCAGCATGGCACAGATATGTCAGGACAGGAAGAACACAAGTCCCTTAAAGCCACCTGTACAGCATCCTACTCCTAACTTGTGGCAAGTACCTCGTGACTGGACCCCATGGTTTAGCCCATTATATTTACCGCAAGTGCTGGTAACATTTATTAGTTGAACTGAGGGCAACTGAGAGTATAGTAAAGAGAATGGAAACATTTCTAGTACACTTTGTGTACAATGTACAATGGTGAAAACAGGAATAATCATTTTTTCCACCTCATATACAATGTACCATACACACCATAGTCTATTCTGTTTCCTATTTTTCTAGTAATAAATAGAGCATACATGGTTGTGTGGTGCAGATTAAAAGTTTTAGCAGCATTAGTTTAACAAATTCTAGGCACAAACTAGCTGAATGTGAAATCTATCTATGCTACATCTTTGCTAAGGAGTACCTGATGATTTAGTGTAATACAATGGTCTCACTTAGAAAGTTCAATCTGTGTTAAGAGAGATTGCCAGCTTGAGAGGAATTCCCCACTTTGAGCATAGAGAATATCTCTCCAGGTGGTAGAATGTTTCAAAATGGAAGAAACTTTAAAATTGTAACTGAGGTTAGACTGGCATGAATTTGAAATGGCTGCTTTATTCAAGGAATGGAGACACCACATATGGTTATCCTTCATGAAGGATGATGCCACTCTACACGCTCGTGTGTCCTGTGTATGTTCACATTTTTAGCAGAATTATTTTAGACTTAATTTTTGTATTGGTACCGTTTTCATATTCCTCTGCCTGCAAAGTCATGCTGCCTTAGTATCATGAGTCCAACTATCCAGGACTTTGGAAGAGAGTAAAAAAAAGATAATTAATCCATTTTATAAGCAAGTGATCTGAAAATACCCAGTCCGACTTGCTTAGCCATGATGACTCCATACTTCAGGGCTTAAGCCGACCTCTAACTGTTGGACGTTAGGAGAAAACCTGTCTGTCATCAGGAAAAGTATCCTAGCACTGCCTATGGCTGGGTTTCTTGCATCTTCCTCTGAAGCAGCTGGTACTGGCCACTGTCTAGATGGGACAGATGGACCACAGGTCTAATGAAGTATGGCATTTCATGTGTTCCTATGCTCCCATCTGGACCTGGTGCATTACAAACTAATCGGGCTTAAAGGTGAATGACAGACACACTTGAGAGTCATTAAATATAAGGAGACCAATGTTTGTTGGTTGGCATTCCAATAGGAGAGTCCTTCTGCCCTATTCTTAGTTTCAGGGTGGAAATGGCTATTATTGTGGTTTATGTTTTGGTATTTGTTTCCATGACCACAAACAACCATTATTGAAAATACACAGTAGGCTGTAAGAAATTTTTAAAAGTGAAGCATGATTTAATCATTGTAAAAGTGATGTAAGGCCTGATCCAAAGCCCATGTTGGTCCATGGAAAAATTTACCTTAGTGGGCTTTGGATCAGATCTCAAAACTTTAAAATAAACTATATAGATATGAGCTCATCCCCAAAGGGGCACCCCTTTCACCAGGCATTTGAGTTGTCATTACTGCTGTATGACTGCTGTTTCCCCTTGGAAGTAGTCTTGCATGGTTTTCATTGAATTGCAGGTAAATGGACATGTACTAATGTCAGTTTCTTCAAACGTTGTCTTCTCCAAAGCAGTGTATTACATCATTTCTTTCTTTTAAAAGTACTCATTTTGTCTTCTGGGCTGATTGACCGCATGGCATTGCAATAGCACCTTCTACCTGAAAGTCTCAAAGTGCTTTACAAAAGATGAATGAATTAATCTGCAGAACATCCTGTCTCACTCCTGTGTGATAGGTATTATTATCCCCGTTTTATAGAGAAACTGAGGCACTAAGAAGTTGAATGACAAGGTTACACAGGAGGTCTGTAGGTCTGAATTGGGTCCTGTGATATAACTATGGGACCATCCTCCCTAATACATGTTTATGTCCATCCTAATGCAAAATAAATGAGTACAAAAGAGAGACCGGGGTTCTTTTCTTCAGTTAGGACTTTAAATAGGATTTCATTGAAAATTTTCATTAAAACCACTGGGGATTCCAAATATGAAGCTTTTCCTGGGACTCTTAAAGGTCATTTCTTGAACACTTTCTTCTAAGTACATATGACAAATTATTCTCTTGGCACAATAAATGATACACAAGCCCTTTAATTATAATATAGCACTCAATATCTTGAGACATTCCAGTGTTTCCTATGTATCCTACACATTTCATTACATGGAAAGGTTGAGCAGAATTAAAAGGGTGACTTTACATAAGGATTGATAGGTTACTTGTCCAAAAGGGGAATTTGCAGTACAGGTGAACACAAAGGAAATCCCAAACAAGTTTTGATTGCAGAGGAGACTGGGATAAGAGAGTTTTTATTATCAATTGCTTTTAGCCTTATTTACCATCAGGCTATCTTGCCACAAGCATGCTTTTTAGTTCTGACAGCTCTGAATTATGACCATTGTGGGATCCTATCTCATTAACTGGAATGGGAGAATAAAACATCAGACAATCATAAAAATAATTTGGCACTGTGAAACCACTTAGGAGCAGCTGTCAAACAGGTTGGAAGATAAAGTTCTGAATAAAAAGAAGAGAGAGAGGTGCAAAGTCCTGCCATATGCTTTCTCTGCATTATAGACTCCTTAATAATATGAAGTGCCTATGTTTATGCAGAATAGGCCAGACACTCCATATATGATATTGATTATGCCTTAACCCCAATTTAGTAAAGACATACTCCTCCTTTTCCTAATCAGATGTTGCAGAAGCAGTTTTCTCAAAATGTCCCTAAATGCCAAGACATATTTTATCTCCGAAGGCTGTGGCAGGAGATAGGGCTTTGTCTTGCTTGTCGTCATGGCTTGGAGCCCAGTTTGAGGACAGCAAGGCCCCTGTGGGGCTCTTCTCCAGCAGTTTTCATCCAGCAATTCAAAAACATACATCTTTATCAAGCTGTTGTTGTCAGACAACATTAGATAATTAATAGGCCATTTGTCAGCCTGCACAAAACATGTTAAAATCCCAAACACAATCAGGATAAATATAGTTGCCTGCTCTCTGAAGGCTTTTTGTTCTGTCATGCAGTCATTGCAGGCAGATATTTACTATTAAACGAGACTCATTATTAATCACATCTAATGTTAATTAATTAACCGCGTCTGTGCATTGAGGGCTCTCTGTGACTTTCAATTGTTTTAAGAAGCTAATTGGTAATTTAGCAGTTTGCGCGGAAGTTGCTGATTCTTGTTCGATTCACGTTGACTTTTTCAACTTAGCAAAATATCTTTGTTCATTTAAAAATACTGTACCCACAAAATGAGTAAGATTTTTTTGTAGCACATCCGCATATTAAAGATATGCCCACATCTAAACTTGATCAAAGTTTTGGGGTATTGAATCCAGAGATTTCGTTCAAACACAGCTCTAATAGCAGTGCCAACATTAGGGTAGGTACCTAGTTGCAAGGATCCCTGGGGCATTAAAAAGCTCAAGAGTTCAAGCAAATGGGAGGAGATGATGGCACTGCCATACTATCCAAGTATAGCCCAGTGGCACCTACTGCAGATGCCAATCAGCTGGGAGTGGCATAACAGCTCTAATAACTAGCACCAGTCCTGATCATTAGGAGGGTTGTGGCAGATTTATGATTGCCAGTATTGCTGTTAAAAAAAAAAAAGGAAGCCTGTATATTTTTGTCCTGATTCTCCGTAGACCTGAACTTTGTCTAGTCCTTTATATCTGTGCAAAGTCAATACCAGGTGGGTATCCAATGATACCAGATTTCATTTGGTTGCATTTTTGTACCCAGTTTGCATTGGTGTAACTGACTACCAAAGGAGAAGGGCTATTGAGAATCAGATCCTTAAAGATAACTTTATTTGAACGGTATTTATTTCTTGTGGAGAGGGATAAAATCAGAATTTGCCAAGCTAAATTAGATAAAATCCACATGGAAGCCCACAAGGCATAGCATTGTGAGGTTTCTTCAGACATTTTGCTTGCAAAATTCCTAATGACTTGAATGGATGGTGCATGTGTATAAGGGCAGTATGATTTAGCTCAAGTGTTCCTACAAGCTGCCAGGCTGTCATGTATTTGATATAAGTTTTGCCATCACATTTTTCTTAATGCATCTTTGCATTATACGCATAAAGTGTAATGTGTGTGGTGTTACGATTGTCAGCGTAGGGTGGCACTGTGACTAAGATGACACCACATACAAGAGTTTAGCTTGCAGAACAGTGAAAAGCTGGTTAGTGGAAACGTTTGTTTTATTATCTGGGCCTGTAAACCCTTTTCATGCAGAACTTCCATTAAAATCAACAGGGATTCTGTGCATAGAGAACTTGCAAGATTAGTTCCAGGTATAGCTTGTATAAATTGTCTTTCCTTTATGAACCAGTCACATAACTCTATTTGGTGACATAAGTCTATAGGATGTACGAATCCTTTAAAATAGTGAGTAATACTATTTACCCATTAAGACATAATTAAGATATGTGACATATTCATATCCAGATCATCTAACTGTACTCTGCACTCTCCTCTTTGCTGTGTCAATATTTGCATTACCAGCCCCGATTTTTGAGCGCCTCTACATTGATCTTACATTTATTTTGGCATAGAACATGGAATACAAGTTCTTACCCTAGGAGAGAATTTGCTTTAAAATAATTATGATTGTTTCTGATTTTGAGAAGGCCTGAAATACTCTTGGGAAAATCCTGTCCTGAAGTCCTCTCTACAAATGGAGTTATTTTGAAAGAGCTATTCCAGAATGACTATTTTGGAAGAACTCCATGTGTGGGCACTCTTGTTCTGGAATGAGCATCTTTTTTCCAGTTTAATCCACTTTGAAAGCTAACTCTGCACATGAAGTTTTTCAGGAATACCTGTTGCACTTTAAATTCACACTCTACCTTAATCCAAATTAACTTTCAAGTGTAGACAAGTCCTTACTAGGAGATTCTGTGTAGGGAGTAATGGAATAGTCCTGGCTGCATGTATTGTTCAAAGGCCATCGTGTTCATGCTGGGCAGAATGGCAGACTGTGGATTGGGAGAGATCCATGCCAAGTGGAGACCCTCAATGTGCACATCCGCCATTATCTCCTCCAGCCTAAGGGGATCTGAGTGGAAGGACTCAGTGGTGTTTGGACAAGCCTGAGGAGAATGCATATCATCCCCCTCTCCCCGCCACCCTTATGTCCAGCAGAGCTTACAAAGGATAGAGAATATAGACTGGGTTTATGTTACCTTTCCTTCAGAGCACCCTCCACAGTGGGGGCACCTGTTTATGAGCTGCTTGGGGCACAGAGTTGGCATGGAGGCATAGAGCTGCCACACCAAATGACCCTGTCTCTCCTGAATCCCTGGGGATCTGCAAGGTCTTGGTGCACGTCCAGAGCCTGTGCCATGTGGCAGTAAAACATGCAATTCTGCCAGGCAGCAGAAGATCTGTACAGAGTGTTTCTGCCCCTTACCCTTTTTCTGCAGGTTTTACTGCAGTAGGTGGTGATCTCATGCAGGATTAGGGAGAGGCCACGATCCAGTTACTACTAGATGCTTCTTAATGCTGCTCCAAAATGGAGCAGCCTGCACACTCATTTAGCACATATTACAAGCTGCAGCATTCAAATTACCCGTCTGTGCCCTGGTCACCCTCACTAGCTAGCCACCTCTGTGGGCTTTGATTCACCAGAGATGATGAGAGTGCCCCCCCCCCTTTCTTAGAACAGTCTTGAGTAGCTATTCTTCCCTGTAATCGCACAGATGCACTAACAGAGAACAGGCCACCTCTGCCCTCTTCTCCTCCCAGGGCATTGGTGAAACATATGGCAGGATATGGTCCATGGTATCTGTTGGCAATTTCAGGCCATTAAAACAAATTCTGTTAACTTCTGCTGTGACCTTAACAAAAGGGTTTACCGCTAAGGAGCTCTCAGTTAGGCACCTAAATAAGTGGCCAGATTTTCACTTCAGAGAACCTGGTCCCAGTTGTGGGCACTGAGTACTTTTCACAATCTGGCCCTAGCCCTTCATTTGTTATTCTTTATCATTAATTTATACATACACTCCAAAGCATATGTTCTCTCCCACTCTCTCTCTCAACATAAAAGTGTGTGTGTGTGTGTGTGTATACGTATACACACACATAGCTTCTGTTTTTCAAGATTTATTATTTTTATTTTGGAGGGTTATTTTTAACATTTTTTAAGTCTTATGTAGATGACCAAATCTTTCTCTTTGTATATATTATCATGAGTAATCTAGTACACTTTAACGTAGTACCATTTAAAGTGCATTAGGGAACCTTTAGTGCACACCAGCCAGTAGCGTAGCCAGGGGGGGAGCAGGGGGAGCGGCGGCGGAAGCGGCGCCTTTTTTTAGCAGCACTCAAAAAAGGCGCCGCTTCTTTTTAAGCGCCACTTCTTGCACTCACCCGGCGGCGCTCCGGGTCTTCGGCGGCATTTCGGCGGCGGGTACCACCGAAGACCCGGAGTGAGTGAGGACCTGCTGCCGAAGTGCCGCTGAAGACCCAGAGTGCCGCCGGGTGAGTACAGGGGGAGGCACCTTTTTATAGCGCTGCTCCCCCTGTGCTCCGGCCCTGGCTGCGCTACTGACACCAGCAAGGTCTACATGGTCCAATTAATGCACTACATCTTAGTGCGCTTTAGAAATCAAATCCCTGTAGTCTGCTTTACTGCTCTGTGTAGATAAATCCTTAAGTACAAGTAACCATTTTCACTGTTTCCCTGGTGTTTATTGGATAAATACAAATTTCATATTTTCTTTTACATTAAGGATGTTTTATCAGTGTTTATTGGTTAGAACTGAAAATCAGAAGCCCAATATAGATGTCTACACACACACACAAAATGCATGTATGCATATGTGTACACACACACACACACACACACACACACATATATATATTTCACAGACCAATATTTATAAATATAATTTGTGTGGGCAAAGTATTTCCTGCACAGATATACAGAGAATAAATAGCTCATGCACAGTATAACTGCAGAATTTAAATTGTTTTATTCCTGCTGAAGTGTTGATGTTGAATTATATGAAAGGGGGAGTGATGACTGAATTGAAAAATGTGCTTTAGCTAACAAAGACATGAGTTGGATAGCAACTAAACCATTTTCAGTGTCATTAGAGAAGCTTCTTTGGCTGAAAACACAAATGTCCTATGAAGCTGAAATGTATTCTGTCATAATAAACCCTGCATTAGGCTTCAATTAAATATATTTTATAGGCATTTCTTATGAACATATGAAGTCTTTGGCTTCTGAGAGAGATTGGTTGTCATATGTATCTGTAGCTTAGAATGCCGAGTCTTTGGAAGTGTACAGACCTCACTTGTTTAGGGCATGTGGCTCAGGAAGCAGTGGGATTGACCATGTTGGCTAGAGGCATTATCTGCATCTGGTAGTTCTTGGAGCTCTCTGTGTGATAGCAAATGAACACTTCCTCCTTAGAGCATAGCGTGGCTTCTCCCACTGTCTGCCTTAGCACCCTTTTTGTCATCTCTCTCCCTCTCTGTTTCCCCCCCGAAGATGTAAGCTTGCTGTTGTCTAAAGGGGAGGTAAAGGTTTTTCCCTGGGATGTTAATTTCAAGGCTGAATGGTTTCTAGTCACTAGGCCTTGCTGGAGGTATCATTCAAGACTTGCCGACAGGCAGCAGGGGACCATTTGTCTCACCTGCAGGCTACATGGCTTTAGGAAGACGGCGAGAACTTTCTGAAGGCTCTAAATCTGCACCTGCATGTCTCTAGCATTGCTCTATCTTTTAATCCTTTGCCTGATTTTCTTCCTAGTGGTATGTGTTTAAAAAATGTGATAAACTGTGTATATCCAACACAATCTTCAAAAGATTCAGGCTTATGTTTTTAAGTAGGTTTAGGCTACTGTTTCGAGCATGAGATGTAATTCAGAAATAATATTTGTATTGGCTCAGGGCTAGCAAATATACAATCAAGATACAAACCAGAAACATTTTCTTTCAGGCTGTAATGCTGCTTTAGGAGGAAGAGGTATTTTATTCCCCAGATACAGAAGAAGCTTCTCTTATCCGAATTGTAAAGTTGTGAAATTTTCTTTCAGACAGAGGAGAGAACAAAGTTATTGAAATATTGTTGAAACATAATGTTGTCTCCTCTAGTGTAAATTTTCTGACAAAGGGGTGAAAAGCATAGCAAGAAGATGATTATGGAATAAATTCATATTTCAGTTTCCCCCTGCTCTAAAACAGCAAGCTTTTTAGCCGCAATAAGTCTGAATTACAACTAAGTTATAAAAGGACACAAAAATACCCTTTACACCAAAACACAAGTTCACTGAATCACGCAATTATTATGTAGTTGTATCTAATGTTGATCCATAAGGGTACACCGTCTGTTTCATACAGGCTTTGAAACAAGCATACTACAGTTGGGTAACAAGAGATTCAAGGCTACCTAAATTCTAAAAAACATGAAACCATTTCAAAACAAGAAATAATTCTAAAGAAAATTTGTATTAGTTTGATTGATTATCTTATTTTAATCCATATTAAAGCTTTAAGTCTTTAGGTGTGGCTCTTTAGTTCTAACATCTCATAAATTATGGCTATAATGAAGCAGTCATTTATCCTGAGCTGATGATAAATGGCTTGCCCTAGGAGGAACTAAAGAATAGGCAAGTAGATCATTTTCATATTTGGTGAAAACAATATTAAGTACCCAGACCTCAGTGATTGCCCTAATAAATGAATAATCTGAGGTGAGGGGCTTGGCAGTCAGTGTAAAAAATAACCTGAGCTTTCTCTGTCATTTGTCAGGCTTTGCTATGACAGCATGCATTATGGGTAAATGAGCAATCAGCAAGAACTATGTTATGGCTGGGATGTTTTTGAGAAATTTATCATATGCATTGCTTGGTACCTTTAAGACCTTAAGGCTTAATGGCTATAGTGCATGACTGCAAGTGAACATAGTTCCTATTTACCATCCTATGCTTCATTTACATGGGCTCCCCTTCTTTTTTTAACTTACTATGAGAGTGAACTTCAGTTAGTATTGTTTCCCAGATCTGCTTTCCTTGACACACTTTACTCTGGTCTTACTAGCTCTGTGTTAATTATAATACTCCAGTGCAGTTTGATTGAGGAATGTGGAAGATGCCAAGACAACTGAAGTAGTTATGCCGCTAGATACGATCTAATCTTGTTACACACAGACAGAATGTGTAGGTACAAAACGCTGGGGCATGCCAGAAGTCCAGTAAATGCTCATTCGTACTACTTGAGTGTTGTGGGGAGTTAGCTGGTGCTACCTCTTAATTAATTGTAAAACATTCAGGTACCATGTAGGGTTTGCAACCCTAAAACATTGGCGCGTATCTTGATGGCTAAAAAAAGAAATGAACATATTATACAGTCATGCAACATGCTGGAAGGCAAGCCTAGTGATGTGACTTATGAAGCAGTGCATTCTGGGGCATTGTGACTCAGTATGACTTGGTGCTGTTCAACGTTCATATTGAAAATGCACACAAAAAGTTGCCCTCCGCAGCTCAGGGACTGCTTATCATTTTGTCCAACAAATGCCCTCTCCAAATTATTTTAACCGAAACTATCAGAGGTAGAGAGGAAAAGAGCATTATACATTATATACTCTATGTATACTCTATTACTCTATGTATACTTTATATACATACTCTATTAATGTACTAGTATATACTCTAATATACTGAAACTGCAACTTCTGTATCCCTTATTACCAGATATCCAGCGTCTATGGAGAGTAACACTAAACTATGTTCCCAGCATAAGCATTTAATTGAAGTATAATAGCTCAAATAAAATATTCATCCTAGAATCTCACATGGCTTTACAAACACTATCTCAACTTCACAACAACCCAGAGAGATGGGTAAGCATTATTAGGCTCCACTTTGCAGAAACTCAGGCACTGCAAAGCTAAGGTTAATTTTTTTGAAAGTAGCTCTTTGTCCTGGGTGCCTCAGACACGGCTTAGTTCGCACTAAGTAGGTGCTCAACCATTCTAAGCCCAATTTGAGACACCTTGGGCTTAGAATAGTTGAGCACCTACTTAGTGGGAACTGCAGATGCTCAGCACCTCTGAAAATCAGGCCTAGCATGAATCAGTTCTAAAGTGGCTAAGGCTGGTCACCCCAAAATTGAAGCCCCTAAATTGGAAGTCACTTTTGAAAGTTTTGGCAGCCTAAATGATTTCCCCAGGATAGTGGCAGAGCTGGAAAAGGAACCCAGGGATTATAGCTGATTCCTAATTTCCTGTTCTGATTGTTAGACCTCACTTTCTCCCCAAACAGTTAACTTGTTTTTAAAAGCCAGTAGGAAAAGGGGTAAGCAACCAACCGCGTATATTCTTTCACTTGGTTTAAGATTATAAACCAAATGTTGATGTAGTATCACTAAACCCCCCTTCCTGGAATAGATTGATTGATTAAAGGTGATTGATTTTCTACTAATTTTGTTTTTAAGGCTTTTGGAAAACACATTGATAAAAGGACACATTTTAAAAAGTCAGTTTTTAATATCAGACAAAGGAAAAGTTGACAAGCCTCATGTTTTGTATGTGATAGCAAAGATTGCGGAGGTCAGGGGTTAAAATAAGTTCTTGCCTGCTGCTGTGCTTTCTATTCTTTCCAGGGCTTGATGCTGAAAGGTGCTGAGCCATCCAGCAAAGCACTTAAGACCATGCTTCACTTTAAGAATGTGAGTACTCCTAGTACTGCAAGCACAGGAATATTGCTGCTGACTTTAAGTTAAACATTTGCTTAAGTGCTTTTGCTGCATTAGGGCCGGAATGCTCAACACCTTTCAGGATCAGCCCCCCGTTAAGAGTCTTTTAGAACTCAGTCCCCTCACCTTCACATCTGCTGCTCCTCTCTCGCTCTGCTTCCTTAACAATCTGTCCTTACTCTGCTGCTCTGTCTCCCTCACAGCCACAGCTGCCTTTTTATTTTCTGCCATAGAGGAACTGAATGTTCAAAAATGCTCTGATCTAGGTATACTGAACATTTGAATGCCAGCCGTCTGCAGCTTTCAATATCTCTTAACCTACTGCCACTTATACCTTTCACTTCTTATTAAGGAAACAAAGTCAGAAGATTAAAGGACTCCCAATTTAGCTTTTTAAATCGGAAGTGAAAGTTAAAAGGAGACCAGCTGAGCATAAGCGCTATTGAGAACTGCAGCTGGGCCGACTCTATTTAAAAAAACCAAAAACTATTTCTTGCTTCTGATCCGAGAAACCTTGTGGATGTAGGAATCTGACGTCTGATCAGTGTATAGTGGCCTTTCTGTTTGAGATGAAAGTTTTTATTCTGCGCTGTTTTGGCATCACATCACTGAGTAATAAGAAATCTATAAGAGTAAGGCCCTGACTCAGATAAGCCCCGACACCCTTGTGAGAGAACCATTGATTTCAGTGGAGATCCATGCAGCCACAAGATCTCCTTGTAGGACTGGGGCCTCAGAGTATGACTGAGACTACAGTATGTCATTGTTAAACCTCAGTCAGTATGTTTCACATACAGATGCCCCAAATCGGAACATCTCTCAATGAATTTCAAGGGATGGAGGGAGTGGGTGTAAGCAATTTGATTTGCATCACTTGATCCAAACCTCACTCTGTAATTTTGATGTACCAGCATGGTAGGCAAACTACATATACTTTAGATAGATAGATAGCTTTGATCCTGGGTCAAATCCCATATCAGAAAGATTGTATTTTCTGGTCGTAGTTCAGTTATGGCAAAAAAGAGATTACAACTAAAGATGAAGCCCCTCCCACCCAACACCACATGGGCAGTGGGACTTCAGTGCAGCCCAATGACTAGGGGTGTGATTTTCATAGGGCCTAAGGGAGTTAGCTGTCTAACTGCTACAGATTTTAAACAGCAGTTAGACACATAATTGCCTTCTGCCTCTTTGTAAATCCTAGTATAAGTGCTAGAGTCTGGCTCTTACTCCAAATTTAGAATGATGTAGTAAATAAGCATCAGTTTTAAGATACAGATGTGAAATCAAAGGAATTTCTTTACCAAGTGGTTACTCTATTAATTTACAATAATTGTTTGTCTAAATCTCTCTGAGCCTGATCCAACACCCATTGAAGTCACTGGGAATCTTTCCATTAACTTCATTGGGTTCTGGATCAGGCCCTTAAGGAACCTTACTTGTAAGCAGTGATTGTAATAGTTTATTTCCCTAAAACAAACAGGATTATTCTTAAAGCTCTGTTTATGTATCAGCTATAGTGAAAAACAGAGTTAGCTGAGTGAGGAGTTTTGATATCTCTGCACAGAAGGAAAATGATTCCACTTGTCAATCAAATATTGTCAAACTCATTGTAACAATTGTTTTATTTGTCCAGATTTGAAATCACTCCAAAAGTGCCACAATGGGAGCTACTGGGTGCTGAGCTCTTTTGAAAATCTGGGGATGCTGAGTAAAGCTAGTTGGAAAATGAGGTTTTTTTGTTGTATTTTTGTTTTTGGCATGGAAAATTTCAACTTTTTGGAAAAAATCAAAATCTGAAAATTTTCAGCCAAAAAATTAAAATTTTCAGCTGAAAACTGAAAAAATTTGATTCTGCAATGCAGCCGTGGTGCTTAATGAGAGTTGTAGTTCAAGTGAGTTACACCCCTGTTTCTTAATTGGCCATGCTCCCTGGTTGGACTACATCTCCCACAGAAGGGTATCATTCTATGTTAAATTTTGTAGGCTTTTAGAGTAACTTCTGTAGAACCCTAATAACTCATCCCTATTAAATTCAGTAAGACCTTTCCATAATGATGTACCTGAATACAACTTACAAACAGAGAATTTGCTTGCAGCTGGGCCTTGAACTTGACCTGTAGGATTGATGTTGTTCTATTAACTCTGCTAGTCATTAAAGCTTTACTTCGGAAGTCTCACTCAGCCCAGTAACAAGTGTAGAAAATAGTTGGAAAGAAATTAATATGGGTTCTCTATCAGGAATAGATGAACGTGGCAGAGGGAAGAGAGTAGCTTGGTTGATTCAAATTGAATAGATCCAGTAGACGATAATAGACCTAGTCTATTGAATAAAATAATGTAACAAATCCATCTTTGGTATTACTATGGTACACATACCTTGGCGGCCTCAAGAATAGAACTGGTATCCTCCTTCTCCAAAAGTACAGGTGTCGACTGTTTGAATTAAAGGATCATTTTTATAAGTGCTATAAGGACGGTAACACACAACTGAGCAGCCCTGATTCTGTCTTGTAGAGGGCAGTAGAGAGTGTGTGCTTGTACTCCCCCACCCCCAATTAATTTCTGCCTAATGCCTGTTATCTAAATAACAATATACTCTTGGGGGTTGGGAGTCAACTGGGAAGGTCTGTCAAATTAACAAGTTAATCAGGACTTGCCCACTTAAGGTGGATGGTTGATGATTATTAAGCGAGACAAGAGAACAACCAATGGCTGTATATGCAAATGTGAAAAGGCGCTAACATTCTGTAACTGAGAAGAGAACCACTGGAAATGCATTTTTAGGGCTTATCTGCACAGAGAATTTGAAGCCCCCTTGCATAGACCTCTAATGTAGATTCAGTTATACTGGTATAAAGGTGCATTGTATTGGTATAGCTCTTCCCATCTTGGAAGGGGAATCAGCTATACTAGTATAGTGATACTGGTAGAACTGCGACCACACTAGGAGTTGCACTGGTATAAATGTTTTGGTAAAAAAAATTTAAACCTCAAACCTACATAGTTCTACTAGTACAAACTCTGTGCACAGACCAAGTCTACTTTAGTCCCAGCTGAGCAATAGCCTCCATAGAAATCATGTAGGTGGGGCAAAATTCATTGTGAGGAGAAAATCAATTAATGATTGTATGATGGAGGTGCTCAGATTCTAGGATGACAAGGTCCATGTAAGTAGATAGACAGATGATGCGTTTATCGCTTTTATTATTATTTTATGTGGGTTTTCTGAGTCCATCCACACCACTGCTAAAGATAGGGATTGCTGCTCATTTAATACAAAATATGTCTTCTAACTCATCAGTGGATAGATAGATGAAGGCCACTTCTTTTGACACCATCAGTCTTATTTCCCGTGCATTTATTACCACTTTCTCTGACATATCCCCCTCTTGCATTATTTCCTCTTAGGCAAGACTATGATCGATTTAAGAGACCATTTCCATATTGATACATAACTTTAAAGGTTTCTTTTTATTCAGTATCAATGTTTCAGTCCTGCAGGGGCTGATCTCCCCATCCTGTAGGGAGTGGGAAAAGTGGATGAAATCTCAGTAAGGCTTTTCCTCAGAGCTCTGTGGAAAGCCAGAGCAATCCATGATCCCAGCATCCCCACCCCAGCTCCCTGCACAGCCCTATCAGGACCCTACCATCATGGCTTCAGAAGCTGGTGGTTGCCCCGGAAATCCCCTTAAAGGAGCCCACCATGGAGGGATCTCTGTGGAAAGATAATACAGCCTGGGTTGTTGTCTCCTCATCCTCATTTCTGCTGGGCCAGAGAGGCAATGATGTGGGTATTTCCCAGTCCCTGCCCATTCCCAGGGCGAGATGGAGGTAGGCCAATTTACACAATCTGAGAATCTGTGGATCCCTGGGCCAGCAGAGAACTCTACTGCAGGGTCCAGAAGAAAGCAGCTGGATCTCTGTTTCATATCGGAGGGGTGTGATCCACATATATATCATTTTAATATTAGGAAAAGAGAATAATGAAAAATGTAATAGACTGTAGCATTCCACATGCGAAACAAGAGTTACATAAATGTGTCTATAACTGTATCTATCTTTTTTAGGGATGGCTATTCTAGATACGTTTCTATATAACCAGTGACAATAAGAATATTTTGTCATTTAAAATAGTGCATAAAATGACTTGAAAGGATTGCATATGCCTATGCTATTAATGTTCCTAGAAGTTTATCATGTAAGTTTCACTATAGATACATCTCAACATCTCACATCAATTTTGAAACTGAATTAACTTGGCAAATTGAATGTTTCAGTTTACTGTAATATTTTAAATAACAACACTAATATGGCCTTTTACTGAAATAATGGAGGTAGGAACCCTTCTAACATTATTGGTATTGTTCAGACAGAACAATTGTTAACATTTCTTTTTACATTGATGTATTTTGGAGACCAAAAGTTTTTGAATGTTTATAACAAAATAAAATGTGTTATAAACACCAATTTGCTTTTAAAATAACTTCTGATAAACCAAATGAAGATATGAATACACTATTTGCATTTATATCACTTAATTGTTTATATGATCATAAACATCAGTAAAAGGAAAAATGGGTTGAATACAGAAAACCATCCAGTATAATCCAGGGATATTGCTATGGAAAAATTTCTCCGTTTGATGTGACTCACTCTTTGACAGTTCTCCTAAGGTAGGTTATTTTGAAGAAAACATATGTTTCCATTTTCTCTCCCTCTGCTTCCCTTTTAGTCCCCAGGCTCCACTAGGGTCACAGCAACATTAAGGCTTTTGTCACTGTGATTAATAGCTCTTTAGATCATCTTTAATTCACTCACTAATGACTGAGGGTCTTTCTGCTCTCCAAGTAATCGGGTGATGTATGAGCCAATAGTACACCTTGTGGCAGAGGTGAAAATCATTCAGGCAATGCAAATATTGTCACGGGGACAAATGTTTTCCCTGTTAATAAAAATTAATGAATTCTACCCAGGAGCTAGTTAAAGAAGCCATGGTGAAGGAGATCCAAGCACAAGCAAGTTCTCACTGCTTGGAACCATTAATTTAGTCTTTCTAGATATGTGAGGATAATTATTATTAGTATTTCTGCATCTACATAATAGATGAGACAGTGGCAGGTTAATTTAATTATACAAATACATTGCACTGTAGCCAGACCTGTCTTTCAGTTTCTTAGGCATATTTGTTGTTAACATTAGCATTATTCTTTTTCTTTACCATAGTTAAACTACCAGTTTCTACCTAGTGCAATGGTTTAGTGAATACATTCCAGGATTTGATGCCTAGTTAAAACCAAGAATTACAATGGTCAGGATTTTTATAGCTGTAATGTGATATAATGAAGTTTTTAATTTGAAAAAGTCCTTGTAACACATAATAAAAGGTTGATGAAACAGACTGGAAATTACTAAGTAGGATGAATAGTTTTGTGGCGGGGAGTGGGAGTGAGAGAGAGAGAGAGAGTGTATGAGCGAGAGCTTTGAGTGTCTCGCTATATTTATTGAATGCTTATAAATTAAAAAAAATCTGCCTCTTAAATGGGTTGCCTTACATCATAGCATCTATTCTGTTTTGCAGTCCTATCCCTTCACCCCAACTCAGAGACACCAGTGCACAATGATGTCGGAAAGGTGTGCCTGTTATTTACAACCTGAACATGCAGTCTGGCTAATGCTGTTGTCTTTTGGTTTCATTTTGATAGTCCCTGAATCTTTCTTCGGGTGACAAAAAGCTATTGTCTTAGTGGAATAAATATTTCTGAAATACGTACCAATCCCAACCCTATCATTTTCATCTTAGAACAAGAAAACAGTAAACTTTTTAAAGACATAATTTTACCTCTCTACAGTACTTATCTACAAAGGAGCATATTACTGAGAGGGGGAAAGAGCTCTACTTGTTACTATTATTTCTGGTAGACACCCAAGAAGAGTAGCTAATTTGTTCTTCATTAATGCCAAGGACAAATAAAAAAGAAAGGACTGAATAATGCATTTACTTCCATTGTGCCTCTAACGGGAGCTTCCACTCCCCATCATTCTCAAACAGAATTCCCAAACCTTTACTGTGCATTTCATGTGGTAGCATAGGATGCAATATTATGGTTTTAAAATGAGATGAAATTTAGTGGTGTATCTTAAATGAAAGCATAAAACTGCACGTGTCCCCTCTGCTGAAGGGAGGGTGGACAGTTGCCTACAATCAGACTTTCTTTATGCTATGGCTTAATGATACTCTTCTGTTGTTAGTTCATAGAGGCCTGGGCCAAAACTTTGGATCCAAACACCCTAGAAATCTGAAGGTATTTGAAATGTGGACCTAGATTCAGGTCTTTCAATTATGCAAATAGTCTCTGTCTTTATAATGACCTGAGCCAAAAAACTGGATCTGAACACCCCTGCATTTTAGAGAGTTCAACCTTTGCCCCAAAGTTTTCAGCTTGAGCTTTTCCCTGTAAGATGTTCTACAAACTGAAAATATGTACTTAAGCCAGAATTTTCAAACATGGGTACATGAAGTTAGGCTCCTAAATCCCTGCTTGAGCCCAAAGTGATATAGTGCCTGAGCCAAAGCCCTCTGCTGTTGATGGGAATCTTCCCATTGATTTCAGTGGGTTTTGGCGCAGACCCTTACAGGGCTTGTGAGCACTTATATATCCCACAAAAGTCAAAGCACTCAGGTCTGAAAATATTTTCCTTGATAGGTTTGGTCTGAAATCTGTCTGTGTTTATGCCCAGTGGATCATACAGGTATTCTTATGGGAAGAATTTTACCTTTTCTCTATGAGTATGTAAGTGATTATATTGGCATTAGTTGTATGAATTAATATAATTAATATATATTTACTAAGAAATACCATACATGTTGGTAATAACATGTACACAATAGTAATCAAACAATATATTGTTATACCTGATAGTGTTAAAAGCAGTTATTAAAATAGTATTCCATAGTAATAAGTCTGACCTATGTTTTAAGGGAAAAATTAGGGATGATCTTTCAATATTCTGATTTGGGATGAACTCTTACCCCACAGAAACTTTGGGAAAATTTAGATCTGAATTTCACAGCCCACACCTATCTCCAGGGGAAAAAAAAAGAATGATAAGGGGTAGAACTGGTTGAAAAATGGAAAAAAAAAAGGGAGAAATGTCATGTAATTCCCCCCCCGCCCCGTTTTTCATTGAACTTTTGAACTTTCCAACATTTTCCAACAACACCTAGTAAGAAATTACTGCAATTCATTTGTCGTCTTTCTAGCTATCTAGTACTCAGCTCCCATTTAGTCACCTAATAAGGACCAGATTGGCAGAAGTGCTGGATTTTCAAAAGAGCTTAGCGCCTGGCATGCTGAGTTCTTCTGGAAATCAGGCCACTTATTTTGATGCCTAAATGGGAGCTGATCTTTTTGACAATCTGGATCGAAAAGTTTTCCAGACTGTAGTTGTCATTGCTTCTCGACATCTTCAGGCTTGTCTGCACTGCACATTTTTTTTTGTGGGGGGAGAAATCTCCCACCCTTTCACTACCACTACTTCAGCTACATTGATGGGAGTGCTATTGTGTTCAGGGCTGTGGCATTCAGCCGCATGTTTACAACTATGTTATCTAGACCTTCTCTGTGCAGGGTTAGCTGACATGGTGCTAAAAGTGCCAGTGCTCTGTTTGCAGCAGTGTTACCACTTGTGTAGTTGCACCAGCATTAGTGAAAGGATGGAGATTTCCCCCAAAATGCTAGTGTAGATATAGCCTTACATGCAATTTGAAGTGTACATGTCCTCCATTCAATTCACTTTACACGGCTTCGCTACATGAAGGATTTGGGCAAGTGCATGTAGCAGGAACAACAGCATCAGCCTTTTTAACCTGTGGAAATGCTAATCAGGTGATAGACCATTGGAATTTACATGGATCTTTATTCAGTTAAGTATTAGAGCTGCTGTTTAGCTGCATCAGAAAAAGCAAAACATTGGTTTCTCTGGTGGCATATATAGGGATCTTAAAAGGGTGGAAACGGGGAAAACACCTGTGCTGCCTGCTGGCATACCTCTGTCCTGTTCCCATCCCTTGAGATGGGGGTGTGCCAATTGGTTGGCCAGAATGTGACTATTCCCTTCTCCCAGGGACATGGGAAGCAGAGGTAGCTTGGACCCCAGCCCTGATCCCCTAATGGTTTCTAAATACAAGGCATGCAAAAGTGGTACTGTCCTTAACCAGGTAAAATTTCCTTTGATGTAGTGGGCGTTTTGTCAGATTAAAATCTGCAGAATCAGACCCAAAAGAAATATGTTCTCTTCTTAATTGTGCTCCTGTGGAATAATTTTTAATCTACCAAAGGCTGCATATTAAGTTTATATATTTTAAATTAGTTAGATAAAAAGGGGGAGAGTATTTCATTATGATGCCAAGCTGTCTGGATATTTATGATAATTAACCGACAACGAGCAAGTAACAAAATAAAGGATTGGGGGAATGGAAAGGTTTCAAAACAGCAGAGGCAATATAGTAGCATAAAATCAGCTAGACTCTGTCCAAAGGAACTTGTGCTACTTTCCAAACAGGTTTAGGGGTGGAAAATCTAATGAAGACCCCAAGGATGCTCTGAGTCTTTCCATTCTTGCTTTGTCCCCTTCAAACCAGATGAGCTGAATCCCAAAGAGTCCTCATGGATAGGCTTCTATGGGGGTGGAAGAAGAAAGGCAGCATGTCACAAATGTGGCATTCCTCCTTCTTGTACCAAGCAAGCCAGGATCTGTGGGTGAAGGCTCCCTCCAATGAATATATGCAGATGGGAGTAAGGGGCTGAAGATTTTTATTAGAAACTTACACTAGAAACTGCAAAACCCTACAGGATCTGGTGGGGGATTTATTTAGAATTACTGGGTATTCTTCTGCCTAAACAGCACTTCTGATATCATTTCTGGCCTTACTTTGAACTTGGTGTAATAAAGAAGGAACTAAAAACGAAGGTAAACTTAAAGTATTGTTTTACTCTAAATGCTTTCAGTAAAGGGCCTTGTTATCTAATGATTGGTACTAGATGGCTGGTATAAATCGTGCTGTTTGTTCTCTGCACTCATGGCTAAGGAAAGCAAAGGCAAAAGGAAATCAATTGGAACTAGCAGGTAACAAATGACCAGTCCTAGGCAAGCATAGAGTTGGTGAAAATAGAGTACGGACATACATTACTAGGAAATGCAGTGGTGACTTTTTTTCTTATTTACAATATGCTGCATATAATAAATATTTGTATGGGGGAAAAGCAGCTTACACCATTAAGTGTGTAGAGATGCTTCATTATTGTGTCATATTTTGGACTTTGGAAGTATTTTTTTTTTAACTTTTAAAAGTTCAGGTAGTCCATATCAGTGGGTGGGAGGGGATGTCTAATTGCCCTCCCAGATCTATCCAGGCGCTCAATTACCACGCTAAAATTATGGTGTTCTAAAGTCAGAAAACTGATGCCAGAGTTATCTAAGGGATATGTAGCCCAAATTCCTGTTACCACGGTGTTAGGGAAATACACTTCTTAACTGAGAATAAGCATAGATGGATACTTGTTGAGAATCCTTGTGAAGGCAGCTACTACAGGCCAGATTTTCAAAACAGCTCACCATGTTTTAGATATGACTCTTTTCTAAAATCTGACTGTAAGTGTCACATAAGAAAAGAACAGCCATACTGAGTCAGACCAATAGCACATCTAGCCCTGTATCCTATCTCTGACATGGCCAGTGCCAGGTGCTTCAGAGGGAATGAACAGAACAGGGCAATTTTGAGTGATCCATCCCCTGCCATCCAGTCCCAGCTCTGGCAGTTTGAGGTTTAGAGACACCTGGAGCTTGGCATTGTGTCCCTGACCATCTTGATTAATAGCCACTATAAGAATGGCCATACTGGGTCAGACCAAAGCTCCATCCAGCCCAGTATCCTGTCTGCTGACAGTAGCCAATGTCAGGTGCCCCAGAGGGAGTGAACCTAACAGGTAATGATCAAGTGATCTCTCTCCTGCCATCCAGCTCCACCCTCTGACAAACAGAGGCTAGGGGCACCATTCCTTACCCATCCTGGTTAATAGCCATTAATGGACTTAACCTCCATGAATTTATCTAGTTCTCTTTTAAACCCTGTTATAGTCCTAGCCTTCACAACCTCCTCAGGCAAGGAGTTCCACAGGTTGACTGCACTGTGTGAAGAAGAACTTCCTTTTATTTGTTTTAAACCTGCAGCCCATTAATTTCATTTGGTGGTCCCTAGTTCTTATATTATGGGAACAAGTAAATAACTTTTCCTTATTCACGTTCTCCACACCATTCATGATTATATATAACTCTATCATAACCCCCCTTAGTCTCCTCTTTTCCAAGCTGCAAAGTCCTAGGCTCTTTATCCTAGTCACTATCTTCCATGACAGAATAGAAGCTGCTGGGTGCGGAGCACATCTGAAAATCTGGCTCCTGTTTAGGTACCTAAATGTGAGCTGATCTCTTTTGAAAATCTGGTCCCAGATGGGGAAGTTGAGCCCTTGAAAATCAGACCTTCAACTCTTGAAAATGTAGCCCCATGTGTATTTCATCACTAGGGATTAGATCCTGCAATCACTGATTGCGGGGTGTAATGCTTCAGGCCATGGGACTATTTGTATTGCGGTAGTGCCTAGGAGTGCCAGTCATAGACCAGAACCTCATTGTGCCAGGCACTGTACAAACAGAACGAAAAGATGGTCCTTGTCTGAGAATTTATAATCGAGGTAGTAGTACTCACGGTATCAAAATAGTAGTATTCATGGCAGTGAGGATTACACCCTGTCAGTGAACAGGACTGGGCTCTGTGATTGCCAAAAAAAGAGAAGGGGCTTGACCAGAATAAAAGAAATGAGAACCTTCCAGCCTATATTGGGTGAACTACGGAGGGGGTTGAACTCTGCACCTTTGGGCTTTTAAAAAATGTGGGCAACTCTGTAAAACAGTTTTTAATTTACACTCATCCCTATACTTCCTGACTCTGCCAGAAAAATAACTGACAACAGGCTCGGAGAGAGGTGCCTAGAAACTCTTCCTAGAAACACAAGCTGCTGACTGGTTCCCAGCTTTTGCTCTGTCCAGAGAAGCCTGCTGAGAGTGATCTATCCCTTTGGAAGGGCTGCCATGGTTTACACTCCCAAAATGGACTTTATCAAGAGCGCCTGAGCTCTAAGCCTGGCTCTGTCACTGACATGTTTGTGGCTTTAGGCAAGTCATTTAACCCCCGTGCCTTGGTTTCTCCATCTGTAAAATGGGGATTATATTGTAACAAATTTGGGGTCACCTAGGACTTGATGTTTGTTGTCAGTATGCTGGACAACATGCCTGTTTTACAGTTTCACAGAAGCAGTTAGCGCAGAACTCAGTACAACCTGCTCTGCCGGCACACGTCCCTCCTGCTTGTACTAAAGGAGCATCTTCATTAGCTGCTCTCAATATGTGGTCTATAAAGTTGAGCAGTTCTGATTCCTACACTCAGTTCATTACGATATTATTTTGACTCACACAAGTGTCATTTATAATTAGTGTTTGTAAAATGCTTTGGGGAAAATGCATAATATTATTGTTTTCATTGTATTGTTCCCTTTGTTATTAGGGGTGTATTGTACATGTTCAAGTCACTTGTCAGAGATACACTTGTGCAAATCTGAGAGCAGAATTTTGCCTTCATTTTCTCCGCAGGCAGAGGCAGAACAAGAATCCCAGCATTCCAGCCTTACAGAGTTGTGTCAGAGGTCCTGAGAGGACCAAAATGTTGTTGTCCCCAGTGGGTGGAGAGTTGTCATGAAGGACCTCAGCGAGTCAAGCAAAGATCATTGGGGGAGGGGGGAGGGAGTGAGTCTTTTGAGATCTGCAAAAGCAGTGAAGTTCCCCATTCTGCCATCCAATACTTCCGTTCCTCACTCTATGTCATTGTACTGTCCCTCATTGCTCTGTTAGCCGTCTCTATACCCCACTTCCCCCACAACCCATCTCCTCCACTTGCCCTTCTTGTGACTCTCTTAAGATCTGCAGGAATTGAGCACCTTAAGAAACCTGCAGGAGGCAGTGATGCTGGAACACTTTTTAGAGTGGGGGTGCTGCGATCCCCCTTATCCTGTCTGTGCCCCCAATGTCCCCTAGAGCTGGGGCTGGGAGCAGGGCTGTGGCTCGGGAAGGGGCACAGGGGCTGGAGGCAGGTGTGGAGCCCTGGGTAACCGGGACCCTGGGCCAGGAGCGGAGCTCTGGGTGTGGGGTCAGCAGCTGGGACCCCACATGTGGACCCAGGTGCAGAACCCCGAGTACGGGGAGCAGGGGCTGGGAGTGGAGCCGGCAGCCAGGACCCCACATGTGGGGCCGGGAACAGAACCCGGCATAAAACCTTGGGGTGCTGCAGCACCCCCCACACCCCTAGTTCCCACGCCTATGGCAGGAGACGGGGAAGGACTAGAAGGAACAGCAAAGGCATTTCTCCCCTCAGCCCGTCTCACTGAAGAGATGGCTCCAATAAACTTAATTTTAATTGCGTACCACTTTCTGTTCCCAAGTTAGGATCCTGCTATCTTTTCTATTAACTTGTTATCACTAACAAGTGTAAGAGAAATCAACAGGACTCAAATTGCTAATACAAAATATGGGACAGGCCTTTTTGGAGATGCTTTTTTGGAGCATTTGGCAGGCTTTTCAGTGACGTGTAAGGCTCATTTTGCATAGTTTTCGGCTATGGCAGATATTTGAGAATGTGCCATGGCACATGCAACACCCCATATTTCCCCCATGCAAAATATTGCAACCTCTGCATTTTTTAAGAGACCCATCTTCTTGATGGAAAATCTATTGAAAGGAGCACAAGATGTCAGACATTTATGATATGCAACATCAATATTTGTAAGGACATTTTATTCTGGAGCAATTTTTCTGTGTATCTGCCAGGACACTTGTATTCCAGAAGAAACATAAATGTTCTTCACAATGTTAATGGTAGCTAGGAAGGTGCATCGTGTATGTTCAGTTATGTTAGATTCTACAGAGTCATCCTGCCTTTATCGGCTAGAATGTGGCATTGTGGATCAACAAACATACTTAGCATAATCCTAGGTATCTGGCTAACTAAAATACCAGTTGAACATTGATCATGTGTTTGAACAGTGTGAAGTTAAATCACCCTCACAGTCCAGTGTGAACTTTGGGAATACATGTTTTTGATATTCAAGGATGTGCAACTTTTTTGCCATGTTTGTCACACACAGAAATTGACAAAATAATATAAGTAAAACACGAGGCTCTACTAGCCCAGAGGAATTAGGGCCTTAATTACATCAATTTATACACTTTAATTATTTGCCTGGAATATGTCCTTTTTATATGGCTGTGTGTGTGTGTGTGTGTGTGTGTGCGCACGCACATGATTTTACTTTTCTCATTGCACCTGAACTCAATGTATTATATTGTATTGCTGGAGTGCATGAGTCCTATAACCAAATCTGAAACTCCTTCGAATGAAGCAGGAACCCCTCCCCTGAAAATCAGTAGAAACTGGCAAAAGCATTAAAATATAAATGAATCATAGAGTAAGAACTAGTATGTCAGGAAAACGGCATAACTAAAATGCCTCTGGAATCTGTAGGATATGTGCTGGTACATGGGGATTCTAAGTCACGGTTCATTTACAATGTCTGTTTCCTCTCTCAAGGAAGGATTTCTAATAGATTCAAGGAGACTCCAAGCTCTTAGTACGTTTTGCTAAAATAAAGGGAGCTCTGTGAGTGGGAGACTTGTTTTGTTTATGGAGAAAACTTGCCAGCCATGTTTCACATTGTGTCCCCTTCAGAAGAACAACCTTACTCTTTCAAACCTTGGAGGAGATGGAGTTTTCTACAATAGCTTCTGCAAAGTCTGCAGCCGAAAGGTCATGATCTGTGGTTTTAGACTAACTGGGGATTGGCTGCAGCCTTCCCAGGCAAGTCATAGCAGTAACCTGCTAGAAAACCCATTGCCAGCCAGATTGGAAAGACATTTAAATGGTTTACAACTAGATATCAGGATTCACTGCAGCAGATCTGTTCCACTGGTGGGATGTTTTGCCTATTTTATAACTAGACCAGTCTCTGAATGATACGAATTTCATCAATTATGAGCAGCTTTGAAGATTCTTTGAAGATTTGATTTCAGGATCAGTCTTGAAGATGGGTGAATAATCCCCAAAATGTTCCCTGAATATTCTCTTTTGTTATGAAATAAATTTATTTTGCCCCATGTTCCTTTTCCACAAACATTCAAGCAGATTTTACTGGTCAAAACATTAATTGAAAGCATTTTTAAATTCACGTGGGCAAGTATTTGTGCCAGAAATGCTAATCTGCTCATGTGATTAGGAATTGGAAACAATGCCATGTAATGTGCATGACAGCTAAACAACACAGCTGAAATTTTAAATATTTCTGATCAGTCAGTAGTGTAAAAAATACCAAAACCTATATTTGAATAACTAGTATGTTAAAAGAAATCACAATCTGCTTCAGGATATTATGTGAATAGAAAAGAAGTGAAATAAATTGGTACCTGTGAATTATTCACACTCAGCACTGGTCAATTGAAAACCATGGACCAGATACTCAGCTGGTGTAAATCAACATACCAGATTTACAACAACTGAGGCTCTGGCCTTATGCGTTCTTTATCCAGTCCCAGGTGTATGTGAATTAGTGGTTACATGAATATTTCTTTATTTATATGACAGTAGCCTCATTAACAGACCTCTGCATTTTGCTCACCTAATTGTGAACAGAGAAATGATAATAGATTTCTTAGTACCAATGCTTTTCATAAATCCATGGCTTTTTGGGGATCTTAAGACATTAGAATCTGTTTCTTCTGTAGGTAAGAGTTTGGAGTGTTGTGTATTTTAATTTATGGCATGGATGCCTAAAGCATGGAAGATATACCTAGAGAGATTTTTTTAAAGAAATAAATACAAATAATAAAATTAGGTCACACTGCCTAAGCAGACTCAAACCGGGTCAGTACATGGACAGGACCTTTCCAAGGAATAGGAAGCAGTGGGAGTGAGTCAGAAGGTGATTCTGTCTTCTGAATTAGTTATGAACTAGCGGCCTAGTCCAGTGCCAGAGAATGCTGTATTGTGGGGGGGTGCTGTTTTTTGAACAAGACCTATAACTTTTGGTCACAGTGTTTTTGCAAGATCCCAGTTCACTAAGTACATTAACTCCAGTGTTTTTGTGGCCCTATTACAACTTGGATAATTGTAGTCTGCCTACCTAAAAATTTCCTGTAGTGTCAGTTGATTGTCTTATTTTCTGTCTAAATTTTCATGTAGTAGGAACAAATCTGTAGCTGTCTAGGATTTCACAGCTGTCACTGTGCTCAGACTTCTACCACTGGAACTATAGGAGAATCTTTGTGAGCTGTTGCTGTATAGGGCTTTTAGTACCAAGCTGAACAGTTTTGATTCTATCCAGTAGAGGGCAGAACATACACATGCTTACTAGTTTGTTCATAACAGCCTTATGCTGTTGGATAGTACTGCAGTTAAAGACGACTGGGAAAAATATACTCTTTCCTCTTCCAGACTAGTGTGTTTTGTAATAAGCCAAAGTAGTGAATCACACAGTTGGATTCTGACATCTCTAGGCATCTGTAAAAGAGAAATGATTGGTAGTGTTCCTAAATTTACCAGAATAGAATTCATTGCCTATGCTGCTGATTGGGTCCTCTAATTGAAATCTTCCATCATTAGGATGCAAAACTACTAAAGCTGTTTGTTACAATATCTGGGGCAATGCTTGAACAAAATTAAGCTTTCCTTTCACATATACTGTATGAGGAGGTTAAATGTGTCTGTTGGTACAACTACCTTACTACAAACTGCTTCCAAATACAAAATAAATGAGAATAGGAAGAAACTCCTCAAAAGCACAAGGATAGCTAAGGAAAGCTTTTACTTCCATATTAATCACCAGTGTGCTTATCTTTCAGGGATAATGGGATAATAGTGAGAATCTGTCTGTTGACTTGGGCCCAAAGTACTTTACAAACCATGAATTAAGCCTCATGATAGGTCTGAGCTAGGGAAGTATTATTATTATCTCCATTTTACAGATGAGGACCCCGAGACTCAGAGAGATTTCATGAAACTTCCAAGGTCACACACAAAGCCCGTGACTGACCCAAGAACAGAACCCTATCTTCCACCTTCCAGTTGTGTGCTCTTACCACAAGACCGGCCCACTTTTATAGTGTGGAATCACTAATGTTTTTCTAAACATCTCTCCGTTGAGCAATGTTGCAGTTAAAAATCATTTATTCATGTAGAAAAGGGAAAAGGAGATGACTGTGACAAAAAATTGGTGGTAAGTAAGGAGAAGCTTTGTAATATTCAGAATGTACCTCACAGCACCTGTTAGTCTCTTGCAACTTTCATTGGGATGTGTGTGTGTCTAAACCCCTACCCTCCCAAAAAGGGAGGGGAGAGTTGTGTGAATAAGACAAAGAAGAATTAAAATTATTTCCCTTATTCTTTATTTACTCTTTTCAGAAATACAGTCATGTATATCTCTGTAAGACTCAATTCTTCTGTCATGTCCGCATGAAATGAATTGATACTCATAATTATTTTAATTTAAAAAATAATTGATTTGGCCCATTAAGACATGTACATGCCTAACCTGAGTAACTGCATGATCATTAGAGTTCTTCAGAGAATGACAGTTCTGTTTCATGATAAATGTGGTAGTTTTGATATTGGTTTTTGTTCTATATTGAAACAAATCCAAAACCTTTTGAAAGTTTTTGGGAAACAGATGTGTCAAAATGTCTGTTTTTGGATTGAAAAGGTCAGGTTTTCAATTTCTCTCTGTCTTGAATTAACCAGAGTCCACCCTGGACCTTAGAAATCTTTCTATCAAAAATTTGGTTCAAATCCTTACATTTCTGCAAAATATTTTTATTTCAGTGACATGGCATTTTCTGACAAAAAAACAGTTTGTCAAAAACGTTTTGACCAGCTCCTCTAATGATCATATTCTTCCTCAATCTATCCCCTCTTGACTGTTTGTCACTCTCACTTGTGTCACATCTAGTATTTAGGTGTTAGATTTAGACTGAAGTAGACTGTGGATGAAATCTTGGCTCCATTGAAGTCAATGGGAATTTTGTCATTGACTTCAGTGAAGTCAGGTTTTTTCACCCTTGTCTTTCTGTATGTACTATGAAGTGTTTAGCATACTTTTGGATGCTGTAAACATAGGAGATAATATAAATATTGTAGGCTGTTTTCCCCGGAAGAGACTTGGATTTGAAGTTCTATATCACGTGACCAGTTCCGTCCTCAAAAATGGCATATGGCAGAGTTAAAGAAATAGATCTGTCTTCTGCACTGTTGGTTTCCTGTAATTACTTCCTAAGAGGAAGTTGTCCTGGATATGATTTCTGTTACAGTGTCCACTGAGGAAATAACCCTAGCCCAGATACTCATAGGGGGAGATATTGCTTCTGCAGTTTTTTCTGTTCCCCACTCCCATTTTCTTTCTTTGGTGAATTCTGAATCACCTGAACACTCTCCATTGATAAATCTTCTAGTGCTGCCTTTGTCACTGGGGGCCAGGCCAGGACACCATCTCATCTCTTTAAGGCTGCTGCACTAGAGTTGTATTATTGATAACTGAACCAGTGAGACTGCACTGGAGTACATTTAGACAGTGCAGTGCCTCCATGGTAGCCATGCTGTTCAGCAGGGTGTACCCTGCACCCATGTGCAGCTAAATTGGACTGCTGTGTTTGCTGTTACTCACTGCAGGTATCACAAAGCAGTGTGGGGCTTGCAGTTCAACTTCAATCTTACTGCCTTACCTTTTAAGGTAGGGCCATACTATGATCTTATGTGAATATATCACAAGTAGTCCCACTGAAGCCAACTGAAGTATTTATAAAGTAAGGTATCATGGTTAAAGCTCACAGCTAATAGACCCTGATCCCACTGACCTCAACTGCAAAACTCGCACTGAATTCAGTGGTCCAGGATCCATTGTAGTACTGAGAAAGTAGTTTTTAATCTCCTTTATACCTTCTCAACATTTCTTTTGCAATGAATTTCTTTGTTGGACAATGAGATGAGGGGAATATGGAAGAAAATTGTTGTTTCAGTTGAGGCATTATCAAAAGTTTTGACATAAGAAGAAACCAGCTGTTGAAAACCAATAGTCTCTTCTTTTTAAGAGCAATAGAATGACTATACTATGTCAGCACAATTGTCAGATTTTAGACCCGTGGGTATCATAGCAGTAAGAGGACATGTTTTTCACTGGAAACATTATGAGCCAGATTCTGCTCTCCTTTAATACCAGTGTAAATCCAGAATAGCTCCCTTTTCTGATTCTAATGGGTTTACTCTGGATTTACAATGGCATACATGAGAGGAGACTTTGGTCCAATAGATATTAGAAAGTAAGAGTATCCCATAATAAACTGTATGTAGAATTGTAAATGTAGCATTTATTGCTCATTGGGCTTATAGTGCATCTTCTGCTACACCTGGTGTCAGAAGGAATTGCACACATTCTAAAGGCCTGATACTCCTTATACCATGGTGTAAATCAGGAGTGACTCCATTGAAGTCAGTCTAAAACTGGTATAAATGGGAGGAGAATCAGTCCCTATAGCATTATACTGGTGTTCCATCTGCCCTAATAGATGGTACCACCAAGGCAGGTGAATATTTCTGCAGCTGATGTGGTAGTAGACTCAAATTCCTTTATGTTAGCTCTGAATTTGCAGCTCTCTCTTTCCCAATAGATGAGTGGAATTACACAATAGATGAATTTGATGCATTGTGTTGGTTTTTAAAATACCTAAAAATGATCACACTAAACAATATTTTTTTCCAAAGGAGCCCAAAATCAATAGAAAAAAATAAAGATTTGCTTCCATGAGCTCTGTTTACTTTGTATTAGGCACTGATCATTTATAGTCCTTGTACACCCTTAACTCCCATTGACTGTAGTGGGAATTTTGGATGTGCAAAGAAGTGTTTATCTCCATTAACAGTGCAAGACCTGTACAACTATAGACGTCTGAGCTGGATTCTCTTCTGTCTAGTTGTATCATCAACAAAATTGTCACCTCAATTGTAGTGGCTGAGGCTTTCATTACAGATAATGATGTAAGAAGCAGAAAGAACACAGCTTGATTTTCCAGATCCCAGGTGTGAATGTGTAGGGTTGAGGGTTAGAAAAATCGACCTTTGTACGATTAACAGATTTGCTATTGAGAACCTGAGAATGAATATGGAGTCTCATGGTATCATTTTCAGAGTCCGTTTTCTGAGCATCACTACACTTTAACCCTCTGTGTATCATATCTGACCATTTTCATTGTCTTCTCTGCTGAGATTGTGAATATTTTTCCAGATTGTTTCAGTTTTAAGACCATGAATCTTTCCTCAGTTATGGGGCTGGAATTTGTGCTCGTTGGTAGAGCTGGTTGGCTCAGGTTCAAATCCCTGCTCTGCCTAATTCAGAGCAGGTATTTGAACCCAGAACTCCCACGTTCCAAGTGAGTGCCCTAATTATCACACTGATGGCTGTTCAGAAGTGGAGATCTCTCTGTCTCTCTCTCTCTCTTTTTTCATGAAAAAAGTCAGAAGTCTTGGTTTTGTCTAGATGCAGAAAATGAAATTTTAGAAATCTCAACATTTTTCTTGGGATGGGAAAACCACACGCTGCCCACTCTGCCTGCTGTTATTCAGTACTCTCTTTAGTATGTTGGCATCTAGACCTCTTGGGTTGGGATTTGCAAAAGTATTCCCTGTGGGCCTCATTTTTCTCCCACTGTCCTCAGTGGTTGAATTCCCATTGACATTAATGGGAATAGAGATAAACCAACACTGAACACTGTGGAAAATCCCATTATGTTTTGTCTCTCTGCCTTACTTTGTATAGATAATATTGCTGTCTGTCAACTGTTGTCCAAGGTGCATATATGGAATATTATTTATTGTTATGATAGAATCTGAAAGTGCTTCAAGATATTTTATCTGCACGTGATAACTTCCTTGTTCCATTATTTGAGAAGTTTTTGTTCCTTTTTAAAATCTTAATGCTTTATATTTCTGGTGTGTTTGTTCAGGAGGAGAAATTTTTCATTATTTTCCTTTGTAGTGATTGTTTTATACATTCTTTGGGACAAAATCTGCTCTTTTGAAGATCCCCATGCTTACGTGCAAAATATTGGCAGATCTCTGAGCCTAAAGAATGTGGTGGAAATCCGAATGTATCCTGTGCTTTGATTTTTGCAGATCTCTGTGTGTAGATCATGGTTACGGGCAGAGTTTTCTACCAAATATGATTGTTTAACCCATGTGTATCTTCACAAATGGGCCTCTGCTTAAGCCTGTTGGTGTCTGCCATGAGCCTATTCAGCTGTCCATACAAAATGGGCTTTGTAGTTATTTCTTAATCAGAGCTATCATTGACATCACTGTTGTTACTTCAATTGACATTATATGTAGAATAAACAAACTATGAAAATTGCAGAGGCGCAAAATTTTAGGCCAGCAATTTAAAATATAGCCCTGATTTTGGGTGTCTCAGTTTTTGGGTGCCTAACGTCAGACACCAACCATGATTTTCAGAGTGCTGACCTCCCACAATTCCCCTGCAACTCCCACTGCTTTAGAGTTAGAGCCGTTGGTTATCAGAACCTCTGAAAATCGGGCCCCTCTGAGGCAAAAAAGGGAAGGGCCTTCTTTGAATAAGAGATAACCACACAGTTTCCTACATAGATTCATGCTAGAATAATTGGGGAATCAGATTGCCATTGGTCATGGTGTGTTTTGTTCATTACACTGGTGCATTTAACTTATTAAGGACCAAATCGCCATACTCACGAGAGGCCCCATTGACTACAGTGGGACTGCATGTGTGACTAACTGCTCACCCGTGTGAATAAGGGGTTCACAGTCTGGCCCTTAGTTCCTTTGTAACAGCTGTGATTCACTATATCCTATATCTGGGGCTGTGCGGTCATGACAGAGGAGCAACTGGGCCAAACCTGAGCATTGCTGCGACCCTGGTTGCCAGGTTGCAATGCTCAGAGTGGGGAGCTGGGCCCAGTCCCATGTGACAGACGCCATTGCTGCAAAGTGAGTGAGGGGTGGGCTTGCTCTCCAGCCCAGCCCCCCAGGGTAGGATCTTCCCTGTCCCCCATGTGGCCCCTCACTGTAAATGGAGCTCCTGTGCCTTTACACACCATTTCCTTCTGAGCCTGTGACTTTTACTACATTTACTGTGACTGCTCCCTGATATTTGATCAAAAATGCCCCAACAAATCTATAGCCCTGCCTCTAACCCTCTACCCCACCCTCCCCAACCAAATCAAAGCATGTGCTGCTTGGAGAGCTAGTAAATACAACTCACATCTGGCTTTGTGAGTTGGGGAAAGGCTCCATTAGAGAGAAGACAGTAGAAGCCAAGGCTGATATACAGATCTTCCAAGTTGGGTTGCAGACTTTGTGGTTTATGTCTCCCATGACATACACTTTGAAGATACTTGGAAGTTCAGAAACAGAAAGCAAAGAAAATCTAAAAGATCCTTGATTTGTTTGTTCTGGATTTTCTGGGGTTAGTTGTTTGGGTTTCCTTTCCTATTTTATTTTGTTTTGGTTGGTTTCTTTGGAATTAGTTTCCTTTGGGGTTTTTTGTGGTTTAACTTTCACAATCACTTCTTGTTGTTTAGAGAGTCCGTGTTGTGCTTGTGTCTTCAGCCTGTTTTGTTTTTTGTTGTTTTCAACTCAGGTGGCAGGGAAAAGGAAAAAATAGTTATGCATAATCAAAAACAATACCTCCTTTGAATG
Organism: Macrochelys suwanniensis; assembly: GCA_033296515.1. NCBI lineage: Eukaryota > Metazoa > Chordata > Testudines > Chelydridae > Macrochelys > Macrochelys suwanniensis. The sequence goes on from CM065783.1 coordinate 16,264,968, forward strand.
TTGTGATGTGTGCGTTGTGTCATCAAGTGGCTCTTTTGTGCTCTGGGAAACAGCAGTAAGTGGATATGTAGCTTTTTGTTGCCAGATATATGAAAATTCCTGCTTTAAAAAGAGAATGCCTACTGGAAATCTTTTGTCAGGCAAGGGTGGCAACATACTACATGACTCTATGCACAGCAGAGCACATGAACGCTAGCCTGGGTCTCATACACACTGCTTAATGTTGATCGTAGATTTCCTTCACACTATCCTCCTCTCTCTTTCCTCCAGTGACGTATGTCCAAGGTTTGTTTTTCTAGTTTTGAATGGAAATAGGCCAAAACTTGAGCCCTGGCTCCAAACACCACCTTCCTCATCCTGAACTTTGGCAAAAGTCAGGTTTAGATTCAAATCCAAACTTTGCCACACGGGACCATCTCTGATTTTTAGTTTAGTTTAACTTTGATCACATTGGGGTTTTCATTCTGTTTGTTAGAAATCAGTGGACAGCATTCTTGGTGATGTGGCAGGGAGAAGATGTTTTATAAATGAAATAATAATGATATCTCCAACCCCAAATGTTAAAAAATCATGAGTCAGGCTCCCCAAAATACTCAGACTGGCTAAAATAATCATGGGACATTAAAAAATAATACATTTTGCATGCTTTTTCTTTGCCTTCTGGTGTAGGAACCATTAGGGTTCACATTTTCAAGCTTTTTCCCAACAGCTGTAAAGGCTAGAAATTTCATTAAAAAAAAAAAAAAAGAAAGCTGAGATTTTTGTTTCCCAAGCCTCCAGCATGTGGGGCTTTAAGATAAGCACCAAATATTGTGGAACTCATGATAAAATCAAGGGAGTTGGCAACGCCGTAAACTGCAACACTAATAATATATTTCGGGTGGCAATAGGACTACAGGATATCAACACTTTGTTATGCATCATTAATGTTCTTTTCTCTCACACTAGTTCAGCAAAGAATCAAGCTTTTTTTATTTGCATTGCTCATCTTTGAGGTCTGATTCTCCTCTCACACCAGCTTCACTCCACGGAGGCTCCATTGGCTTCACTGATCACTCCTGATTCATAAGTGAGCCCAGAATTAGGCTTCCCATTGACCTCTTTGGGCCAGTTTGTTATTTACCTACAGACTTCAATAGGGGGCAGTGCAGAGTTGCACCAGGCTAGAGGGAGCTGCAGGAAGGTTGCGTCTCCACTCCTGCCTTTGCCTTTCAGTGCCTGCTGCGTGGGGATGCATAGAGATGCACTCTCAAAAGAACAGGGTCTGAAATTATCCATGTGTCTAGGATTGCCAACCCTCCAGGATTGTCCTGGAGTCTCCAGGAATTGAAGATTAATCTTTAATGGACGATAATGTCATGTGAGGAAACCTCCAGGAATATGTCCAACCAAAATTGGCAACCCTACAACCGTGTCTCTTTTGTGTGGTGCAAAAGGGGGATGGACAATGGAAGCTCCTTGCATCACTCCACACATCTGCGCTAGGGCCAGGGACAGGCTGACCCTTCACGCCGTGGTGGAGCTGATAGGGGTTGGCAGCAGCACTGAGTGCTGAAGTCAAAATTATTGCTACAAATGAATCCTCAGCTAGTTAATATTTTTGGATCTCTTTTATCCAAGCAGCATTTATGTTAGGTACAGGGCTGTTAAGGGGTCAGCTGTTTCATTATCCGCCTCTGGTGTGTCACGTGTATAAGAAATATGCCACAGCAAACCCCTAAACTTCCATTCACTCTTCAGTATAAACACACAGAGCTCTGATTGTCATGTGAACATGACAAGAGGAATGAGCACCGCATGCCTTCTAATTTGCTGCATTTGTTTTTTTGTAAATATTCTCCTTGTGGAAGTTAAATAGTAAACAGATGTCCATTGGAAAAGATGCTTCATTATCATTCTTGTTTGACAAACGTTTGAAGAGCAGGTATAAAATAAGAAATAAAGTAGAACCTTCCTTGAAATGTTCATAATTATAACTTAGACTGCAATATAAATTAGCTGTACTGATCACTTTTTCCTCTCTTTACTAGTCTACTCATAAGTCCATTTTTAGGTGCCTAGCTCCACAGAAGTCAGTTGGTGTTTTGCCATTGATTTCAATGAAGCTAGGATTTTACCCATATCATTTGGCTTGATTTCCAGAGGTTTTAAACACCCCCAACTCCCACTGACTTCAGTGAGTGCTCAGCATCTCTATATATTGGGCCACTTTTATTTAGGTGCCTAATTTTGGCCTAACTTTATCTGTTTTTCGGTCACCTATAAGAACTCTAGACTGTTATTGACCTCAGCGGGAGAACTGTGCCTTAAAGAAGAATCAGACAAATCCCACACCTCCTATATTTGATAGATGGTATAGGACGTGCACATTTCTCTGGTGCTTCCTAAGCTCGTAATTTGCAATCCACCTTAATGCTGCTTAGTGAATTTATTGGTTGACAGTAGCACTCCGTCAGGGTTATAGAATTTTTGCTCTCTTTTGGTGCTCATAACGTTTTTTAAAAGGAGTGTTTAGTTATTTTTATATAGATGCCATATGGGTGGGTTAGTACTGGAGTGAAATAATATTTTTAAGGAACTAGGAGAATGCATCAAAACTCTGCTAACACTTTCACGGATGGGGATATTTGGTTAAATAGATGTTTATCTAGGCAAGTCATCGTCTGGCTAGCAGCATACTGAATGTTTCTAAGCAGCTAACTTATGTATACTAAACAAATTTGGTTTGGCTGCAGCTAGAGCTGCCTTGTGGAAATTCTCAACATACATTTGTTTGATTGAGCTGTCATTTTCAGTTGATCTGCTGATGATCTGTGTCACTTTGTTTAAATGTCCTGGTGTTTTTTTTTATACAGTGCGCTTTCTGTGATGGATTAAATTGAGGTGAAATTCGAGAGTTACTCCTGTTTTTGATTTCTATGTTCTCAGACAGGTGGGTCTGAAATGACAAAGAACTTCTCACACAAACACATGAAAAACAGAATAGAGTAGATGCCCTTATGATTTAAAACATCCATAGACGTGTCAGCTACCAAATGCTCCTGTTAAAGAAATAGCTGGGATTTGCACTTTAAACAACAAATAGTATTTATTTGGACTGTGCCACTGTTACAGCTAATGTAGCTGGACCAACAATGACATTGGGCCGGTTCTGCAATCCTTACTTGGGCAAAACTCTGACTGGGGGTAAGCAAGTAGGACTGGAACTTTATAGAATCAGAGAAATGTAGGGCTGGAAGGGACCTCGAGACATCAAATCCTTGCACTGAGACAGGACCAACTATACCTAAACCATTGTATATATATATATATGTGTGTGTGTGTGTGTGTATACACACACACACACACACACACACATCCCCCACCTGGAATAGAAAATTTCAGCCTGAATAGTTAAGTTTGCCAAATGTTATAAGCAACTAAAAAAGTGTCTTATAACTGAAAGTGTTGGTCAATTTTATTGTACATTACTTCGCCTCACCCACCTTTCTCTCTAATCTTAATCTCTAGGCTGACCATTATAACCAGTTTCTACTGCATGGCAGCATTAGAGCCTCTCAATAAAAATGGTTGTGAGAATTTTTTAACATGAGCAAAACAATATATTTTTACTTTTACACACACACACATTCTCTTTCTTGTTTTATTATAAACAGTATTTAAATATATGTATATAAATATAAATAAATATATGGTTAAATACTCTTTTAATAAGATTAGTTTGTAGTAATATAAAATCTTGAATAGAATTATTCTATATAATAACTGTATCAGTTTGAGGTTGTAGAGTACTTTGGGATCCTTTGGGACAGAAAGCACTGTGTAAGCCAAATTCTATAATGGAGTGGCATCTGATTACATCAGGGCTGAATTTGGTCCACTAAAGTTCTTAATATTTATTTAAGGTGTCATATGTCAAACTGCACATGAATAACAATAGAATTTATGAAGACTGTCTAGTCTGAAAAATATTGTTTATCAAATGAGCTTCCAAGTTATTGGGATGAACCAGAAGCCTTCAAAATGTTCATTTATTACTCCCTCCTAGCAGCTTATGAGGATCTCTCGGGTTCTCCAAAATCAACAGCTTGGTAAAAAGTGATACAAGGCCTGAAACAAAGAATGGAATAAATTACAATAGCAGTTAACTTTCTTTACAGTGAATATATCAATTAATAGCCATAAAATGTTTGAAATGTTGTCCTGAAAGCCATATAAAATAAATCAGCTACCATGCCTACTGCCACCCCACTTTGTAAATCAGAATAGATCAAACTTGTTAACTGATTTTGGCCCTGATTTTGGTTTCACACTACTGATTTCAATGGAGCTGTTCTTGATTTACACTGGTGTGAGCGCAGGGCTGGTCCACAACATTTTGGCACCTGAGGCCATACCCCCTTCTTGGGGCCAAAACTTTGAAAGGTCTCAATTCTGCCTTCTTCCTGTTCTACTCCTCTCATGGTACTGCTCTGCTACCTACTCCAATAAAGCAGAACTAACAACTTAAAATGTCTTGTTCAAAAATTTTAAGTAACACTTACTTTCAAACGCCTGAACAGCAAATGTAACTTTTCTTGTCTCCATAGTAAACACTGCATAGTAAACATTTTTATCTGTTTGAATAATCAAAGTGGTGCTTTCTGTGCCTTCTTGGTTGCAAAGATTTGAACTGCTTCCTGAAGGTCCTCAATCTGGGCCAGCTCATGCTCTATTGAGATGGTTGCAAGGCTGACCAGCCTCTCCTGTGTCATTGTGGAGCATAGATGTGTTTTTATTAACTTCAGCTTGGAGAAACTGCGTTCTCCACTGGCAATTGTTACAGGAAGTGTTAGAAGTATGTGCAGAGCAACAAAAGCATTTGGAAAGAGGGTGGTCATCTTATTTGTGCACATATATTCCAGAACAGCCTTTGCAGTTGATCCTGCTGAAACCTATCTTGAAAGGGCTTTCAGTTCATCACCTAAATCACTCGCATCAATATCGCGCATGTCATCATGTGTCAACATTGTCTCTAGTGCCCTGCATTGCTGGTGTAGGTCTTCTTCAGGTATAGTGAGGAGTTTTGGAATATCATACAACATCCCAAATATACTGCTGTGTTCCTTGAGCTGCATGAAACGTTCTTCAGCTGACTGTATTGCACAATCTAGCACCTGGTTAAAGAATTCAACTTTGAATTGTTGTTTGGGGTCTCTTATGGGATTATCTTGTGCCTCGTAATGAAAATGTCTTCTTCTTCAGTTACTCTTGTATTCTTGAATGATGGGAAAATAGCGTCACTCTGAAGTTCCTCTGCCAACTTCTGTGCACTCTTCAGAACGTTTTGAAATCCCTCATCTGACCGGTAAGACTGTCGGTATGACTTTGCTTTGTCCAGTTGTTCCATTGCTCCAGATATATCAAGGTCAACACCTTGAAGTCTCTTGCTTACAACATTTATTTCAAACAGTATGTCATGCCACAACACTAAACCACACAGAAATGTGAAGTTATGTATGTTTCTGGTGATTTCATTTCCCTCTGCCACTGTTCTCCCACGAACAGCTCCTGTCATAGCATTCAGAGTAGCAGCCGTGTTAGTCTGTATCAGCAAAAAGAACAGGAGTACTTGTGGCACCTTAGAGACTAATGTTTATGCTCAAATAAATGTGTTAGTCTCTAAGGTGCCACAAGTACTCCTGTTCTTTTTTTCATAGCATTATCCTCCATAATGGCAACTATGGCATCATCTATCTTCCCAATTTGGTGTTTGATAGGCTTTATCGCCTCCATTCGACTTTCCCATCATGTGGCACTCAGTGGTTTCAGTGTCAGAGAGGATGTTCCCAGATGTTGATTCAAAATTTGCCATCGATGAGTTGATGCAGAGAAAAATACATAGATGCTTTGAATTACATTAAAAAATTCAGCAGCCTCACTAGAAGCTGATGCTTCATCACTGACCACCAAGTTCAATGAATGAGAACTGCATGGGACAAAAAAAGCACAAGGGTTTAACTCTCGGATCTGTGTCTGCACTCCTCTGTTCTTTCCTCTCATGTTGGCACCATTATGGTAGCCCTGACCTCTCATGTCAGCTATCGCAATTCCCATATCGTCCAGCTTTTTAAGAAGCACATTTGTCATACCAGCTCCTGTAGTATCATCAATATCAATAATTCTAGAAAATGCTCTCTGATAGTCACCATTGCAGGGATATTTTCACTAGGTTCTGTTGTTGTTACAAAATGCACCATTCAGGTCATTTGTTCTGTGTGGCTGATGTCAGGTGTGCAGTCCAGAATAATAGAGTAATATCTTGCTGACTTCAGATCTGCCACAATTTTCTGTTTGACTTTTGTTGCCAGTAACTGTATGATCTAATTTTGAATTGTTTTTCCAAGGTAGTGGTGTGTGGACATTTCTTGGGTGGTGACTCTTCTTAGATGCTCCTGGAGTACAGCATCAAACTCAGCCATCAGCTCCACAATTTTAAGGAAGTTTCCATTGTTTGGCACATACAGCTGATCTGAAGTGCTCCGCAGTGCTAGGTTTTGGGTAGCAAGCATTCTCACAATGGCAATGAGCCTTTTCGGAACATTTTGCCAGTAAAGAGACTCTGATGCAATCTTCTCTTGATGCTGATCATGTATGGTGGCCTTTAACCTTAGGCTCATCTCAAGCTCTTTCCACCTATGGAATGGTGATTTGCTGCCTTCTCATGGCATGCCAGATTTCTAGCCAGATTTTTCCAGTCCTTTGTTCCTGTAGAACCCAATGTGGCTGGAACATTAGACTGGAAAAGTTTGCAACAAAAACAGTATGCAGCTTTCTGGGTTTTTGAGTACATAAGTCATGGCCTCTCCACTTTGTCACCATTGGGGATTTCACGTCAGTAATGTGTTGGATGGAAACTTCCATTTTCATTGTCTTTGGGGACCATGAAGTTTTTCACTTGCTGTGGCCCAAGCAGTACAAGGAAGTCCCTCAGGCTACTGCTCAAGTGGGTCCATAGTCCTGGATCATCTAGACTTAAGGATCTAAACTCAGCAGCAGCTGTTTCTTGCGCCTCCACCACACTCTTCTCTGATCTACACTTTTCTTCAGGAATGTGCATGGTTACATTCATTTGAGATGGAGATATGGATGCTGCAGTAGCTGCCAGGTCTCCTGCACTCTTACTAACTGGAAGATTAGGCATCTCCTCACCACTCACATTCTCACTGTGGCCGGAAGGCTCACCGTGAACATTTGTGTCTATGTATCTCAGGAGAGCTCTTTCCTGCTTAGATAGAAAAGCTTCCTTTGCTTTCTTTCTTTTTCTGAATGCTGCCCCAGAGGGGCGTTTTATTCTTTCACTCAGGACTGCTGTTCTGTGCCAGCTATAGTGGCTCTCAACACTCAATTGAAGGGGACAAATAAGCAGGCTGGTAGCAGGACCTGAGTGAGGGAAGATATCAGCGTCTTAAGGGCCTAACTGGCTCTTACTACTTTTGACTGCCTGTTCTCCTCAAGTAGGTTCAAGGAAGCAGCAGGAAATAGGAAGCTCCCTGAGAAGTTGGTGTTAATCAGTCCAGGCTCCTGGGGGTGCTAGAGAGGTACATAAGAGGCTCCTCCTCCTCTCTCTCTCCCTGCAGCTCCTGCTGCTTTCTGTTATTCCCTCTCACCTTTTCTCCTGCCTACCTGTTATGTCTCTTGTGCCCTCCTTCCTCCAGCACAGCACTCCACCATCTCTGTGCATCTAGAGCAGAGAGAATACATATGCACCAGCAGCAGACACAATTTTCTACACTCTGGGTCCTACTGGCGCCCCCCCCCACAGTCTGGCACCTGAGGCGGCCACCTCAGTTCGCCTCATAGTAAGTCCAGCCCTGTGTGAGCATGATCAGAATCAAGCTCTAAGACATTGCCAAACATTGGTCAGTCTTACGTGATTTAGACCATAGCTAGCAGAGTAATACTTAGCACTTACATACCATACTGTTTACATCTTCAGAGAACCAGAGAGTCATTAACTAATCATCACAATACCCATGTGAGGAAAACTAAGGGTATGTCGAGCAATCCTGCTGGTCGTGCTGCTGCAGCTGCAATCTTTTTTTTGGGTTGCCAACTCGATCTGAGCCAATGCAGGTATGTCTCCTTGAGCTGGAATCTACATCTCCACCTCAGAGTGTAGACGTACCCTAAGTAGTAATATGCCCCTGTTCAAAATTGGAAACCTGACAGGTTGTGACTTGATCTAGTTCGTGAGTGTGAACTAGTGGCACAGCTTCACTTGGAACAGGTGCTTGTGATTACCATGTATGTTAGGTCCACCAGAGCACACTGCCTTTCAGACCAGCCAAGAGAGAGCTGAGGAAGGTTTTCATCCCTTTATTTCCTGTGTGTATGGAAATACCTTCTCAACTTGCTTTTCTTCCCAGCTGTTTTTGCTGAGTTTTATTCTTTGCCATGTGCTGCAATCAGAACCTTTCCTGTAGTCTAAAACATTTGGAGAATCTGTGATAAAGAAGCCAGTGGCTTGTGCTGGGGCTTCTGATACTTTGATGAAAGAAGAGGGAACCTTTTGTTTAGCTCAGGTAATCAGGAATTTTGTGCATTTCCAACATGCAAAGTAAGGTAGAAAACAAAGTTGCCCTGATGAAGAATGAGAAAAGCATTGGTGTGTGAGCATCCAAATGCAAAGTGTTTGTGTCTGAATACAAGGAACATGATACACAAATGAACAGAACCAGGTGAATAACAGATTCTTCAGTTCAGTGGCTGAACTGAAAAATTAAAAAAAATTGTTTTGGATTGAATGGAAACAATTTTTTAAAAAATGTCACAGCAGAATAAAAAATTCAAAAATTGTTTGTTTTCAGTTGAACAAAACATTTTGTTTAGCCTGAAATGAAACATTTCATTTTCAGGCTTTTAAAATGTTTTGGAATGTTTTTTTTAAAATAAAATTTAGGAAAATTTCAAAATGAAACATCTTTCTGAAACAAAAAGTTGAAACGTTTCATTCTGGAAATTCTGAAACAATGCTTTGACATTTCTGGAAGTAAAAAAAAGGGAATAGTTTTGGTTGACCCGTATCTGCATTCCCCCCCCCCACCCCCGATTTGTACAATTTTCCCCCTCAGCTCTGTAAGTGAGAAGAGCTAGAAGTGATACATGTAGGGTGACCAGACAGCAAATGTGAAAAATCGGGACGGGGGTGGGGATAATAGGAGCCTATATAAGAAAAAGACCCCAAAATCGGGACTGTCCCTATAAAATCGGGACATCTGGTCACCCTAGATACATGATAGAGATTAAGATTCAGTGGGCATAATTGTAACTTAATTTACTAGAGGGATTTTCAGTCCTGGAATGTCGGTACAAATTAATATCATTAGTTCACTATAGGAGAGAGAGAAAAAGGTGAAGTAGCAGGAGGGGTGTCACTATATGTCTGAAATAGATAAAGTGATGCTAACAAGTGAAGCATATAGTGAGCATACAGTGAAGAGTGTGGTGATGAATCATTTTTTTGGATAAGTACATAAAGAATTGTAAAACAAAGAACAGACACCCATGAGCATCTGTTACAGGCCAGCAGAAGGTGAGGTGAGCAAGAATGGAAAACTCTTGAACAAGCTCACGAAGTCCTAGAAATCACATGGTAGCCAAACCCTGGGAGGGATTTAAATATTCCTGTAATTTTTCTATATTTTTTCTTTTTTTACCACCTTTTCAGTGACAAAATGGAAATATGAAAAAAAGGGGAGAAGTGAGAAAGGAAAAAATGTGCAAGAAATAGAGGAGGAACCTAAAGATTTTCAGGGAAAATTGAAAAAACAGAACAAAACCCCACAAAAATAAAAACAAACAAACAAAGAAATGCCAACAAGTGGAATTGGGCCTAATAAGAAATACTGACACGTATTGCACATACAATAGCATTACATTCCAAGGAAGAAAATGTAGTGAATTTAGAAACCTAGTGAGCAATGTGCAATAGGAGAAAAATCCAGAGGCAACCAACAAGAATACCCTGTTGATTAAGATTTTCAGGGAAGAGATAAGAACAGTTAAGTAGCTCAGTAAGTTAGAGCTGGATTTTGCAAACTGTTTGCATTAGTTTGCAACTACTATGCATTAAAAAAACTGTTTGCAACTAGTATGCATTAAAAGAAAGTGTACTTTTTCAATGAGTATTTCACAACCCAAAAAAATGGTGTGGCAAGTGTCCCTGCTTTTGGTTTTGAAAATATAATCACCTTTGAGCCATACAAAACCAGATATAAATACACTTAATGTACTGCGGTAAGACACAGAATATATCCCCATCTATAGTATGAAGGATAGGCTCTTCTTAAGATTCATGACTTTTCCAATCAGCTAAGTATGTTCTGTTTATTATTGTTATGACCTTGCAGAGATACGGCTATAGTGCCGTCTGCTGAGAAGTAGCTAGAACTTGCAGGGAAAATTGCGAGTTTGAATTTCCCCTACAAAATGAATGCTGGAAAATATTCTTGCCAGGCCCTGGTGCTTTTCCAGTGGACAGCATTATATGATGAATTATTTGGTACTTTTTCTGATTAGTGTATTGGTTACCGCTGCTCCTATTAGGGTTTCAAGGACTTAACTACATTGTATCACAGTGACACCCAAATATAATTAAGACTCTCTCAGCGTAATAACATAATTAAAGAGCTGTCTATTTGGTTGTACAAGAGCGTCGGTTGCCATTGTGTTGTAGCTAATTTATCCCGAGGAAACACCGTGAACTATTAACACTTTATGCTTGGGTGTACTGCACAAACAGGTATGTGAGGGACGGCAAGCACATCTTCCCACTCACACTGCTGTAGGTTTAGCAGACTATGGATGTTACATGTCTAGGAGAGCTCTGAAGGTGAATTCCTGCAGCATCTAGCAAGCATACACCTGCAGAACCTCCCTATAGACAAATAAAAGGTGGGTGCATACCACTCTGAGTGGTACTTGTCTTGTGGCATATTTTGCCTGGGTCCAACCCTAGGGATACCACAACAATAATAAAAGTAGGTAATTACTGATCTTAAGCATTTAACCCCCCCCCAAAATAACCCCCCCGCAAGCTTCCTAAAAACCATTTTATAATCACGGCAATGAGTCCACAATAGTTCACTATCGGAAGGAGCTCAGATACTATGGTGAGGAGTGCGGTATAAGAACCTATATAGAATTAGGATAGAATAGTGCATTTTTACTTTGTCAGTTTTTCTATATTTCCATGAGAAGTTTGTTTTTTAAATATTAATAAAGAATTAGAATGTCTCATAACTCTGTACATTCCAATCCATACACAACATTTCACACACCCTCAAAGCCCTCCGCCCCCTTGCTGTCAACAAATCTGCCATGTGCATGGGGCCTTATCTGGTGATCCTTATCTCAGATCTCATTTCCTCCTGCTTTGCACTGCCTGTGCTCTACCTGGACTGCTCTTCTTAATACTCCTTTTGTATCTGTCCCCAACTTCTGTTTTCATGCTTTCTTCCATCCCTTTGTCCCCTTATTCCTGGGACTTTCTACCTCATTAATTAGGGCCTCTGTTCCCTTGCTCTCATCCCTTTTTTACCATGTGCTTATTTGTACAAAACTCTTCACCTGAACTATACAGAATCAATCCCTTCATTAGAAGACAACGAGCTCGACATGACTTTAGTACTTGTAACATTTTCCACCTCGACTCCAATGTGGTTTAAACATATGGCTTGCATGGCCTTTTATGGGCCAGGCAGTATGGGCCAAATTCCCTTTGAAGTTTCTGTGGTGCCCCCTCAATGAAATCAATGGAATTGCACTCTGGTGTAAGTGAGAAGAGAATCTCACCTATGTGGGCAAGTGGAAACACTTTTTTTTTGGTAGCTAGAACATTAACTTACTCAGATTGCTGACCCTTGACCAATCATTTCCATTAACTCCTTGGAGCTTAGAGTGAGATTCACTCAACTCCTAAAAGCAAATGTATTAGTACTCATGGGCAAGGACTGTGGTGACTGTTGGCAGCAAGGGGTTAAATTCCTTTTTTATTCTTAGTGCCCTTGCCAAACAAAACTTCATGACCTGGCATTTTTTTCAAGTGATTACACTTTGCTGCATTATAATGGAGCAAATGCATTTGTGTCTTAGAACCGTACACTACCAGATACTGACATGTTAAACATCTCCTGTGGCTTACCATACGCATCAGGGTTGTGGACCTCCCTCTGTTTTCTCATTATGCCAAATAATGAAACGTGGAAATAATTCTAATCCTTTCTTCTGGTTCTGCTGTACCTCTGAAAATATGATAAACTCAATCCAATTAAAAGTCATTACCTCTACAAGGCTCAGTCTCTATCTATAACCTTTGTTTTATAATTCACTCTGTTATCTGTCTTCATTATAATTTGGTGGAATAGTCTTCTTTTATTACTGTTTTCCGTTAGAAAGAGGCATGTGATTTCCAATGCTACTTTGTGACACATCTCAGTTTAAAACGGAAGAGATGTACTAATGAGTGTTTAAAAAAAAAGTTCAGTTACACTGATTTATTACATTGAGATAAAGTTTCATTCATGTGGATTATATACCGTAGATTTAAGTAATCATTTTGAGTTAAAAGTATTTTGTTTTTCAGCACTAGTTTTCTGTTCTAGTGTATTATTGTTTATATCTCATTGCAGATAAGAGATTTGCTTAAATTTTATCCCCAGTTTATTAGGTTGGACTGAGAAATTAAAGGCACATATTGATGTTGTATTTCATCAATTCAAATTAAAGGGTCCTTTCCTTAGTTTTCAGCTGAACATGTTAATTTTCAGCAGTATAACAGCTTAAGTAATTTATGTGAGACTATACATACAGTTTACCACTACGGCAATCAAACAGTGATCAAAACATTATGGATCAAAATAGTGGTCTATCAAGTCCATTATCCTGACTCCAACTGAGCCCTGTACCTAATGCTTAAAATTTCACAGCAGACTTTTTTCTCTGAACCTGATACATATAATGAGTATAGTCATTGAGGCTAATGAGTATATATTAACTATAGCAGCTTCATTCAATTTTAATATTTCACTAGGCTCAATAAATTGAGCGATCATTCAAGAGAAAGGTTCCATACATATGGGCTAGATCCCCATCGGGTGTGAAACGTTGTATCCCGATTGATTTACACTAGTTGAGGATCTACCACATAATATATAAATCTGGCAGGTGGCATTTCCCTGTTCCCTTACTCACCTCCCTCCCCTGTATGTATCTCAGCAAAGATTTTGAAAGTCAAATATATATTTATTCCATTGAGGAAACTTTATCAACCAGCACCAAAGTTTACAGGCACTAGCTGGTGATATAATGGGTAGTTTAAACCCTGCTAACTGCAAATAATTTTTCAACAGTGTTTATGATTGCAGTACACGCTAGCAGACCAGAAGTACAGATAACATAAATATTTCTACCAAACATGGTTGTACTGGAGCTATAAATAAAATTAGATTCAACTTGTAAATAAATTCAGTTTTTGCCAGCAAATATTTATAATTCTTCGTTGCTGCATGTAATATAGTAATTTATATGAAAAATGTGCAGAAACACATAGGGCCAAGTTTTGCTTCTCAGTTATATAGGTGCAACTTCCACTGACATCAAGGAGAGCTGTACCCATATAAATGAAAGTAGAATTTGACCCATAGTCTTTCAGTACTGGATCCTAATTAAGAGACAGTGTCTGGTGCACGTCAAATGCCTTAGACTGTGTTACTCAATTAGACATGAGCGACACTACACAGAGCACCAAATGCTACTAGTTATTGTACAAGCTGATATTGACAATTTCCAGAAACAACGTATAGTTCCCGATGCAGTTAACATATTATGACATTGTATTAACTACTAGTCTAGTACCACCACTTAGCGATGTTGAAATTGTCTTCCCTCAAACTACAACTGCTCTTGAGTATGTATAACAGAGTTTCTTGTTTTCCTATAAATGTTTTTCTCCAATGTGCTCAGAGTTTTATACTAATTCTTCCTTCAGTAACTCATATGTCTCTCTAATATACTAATTTTCATGTTTTTCTCAGGTAAAATATGATAAATGTAAGGAAACTCAATGTGAAGTTTTTTTTCATATGCTGAGGAACTCTGAAAACTGGATCCTTTTGAATTATTCATATTATGTTTTAATTACAATTATTTTGGAATGAGACATAGTCTGAAGATATTCAAAGACCTAAACCTTCCCCACACTGACCCTTGAAGAATCAGAAGTCACTATTTCTCTTCCCTTATTTATTCTTGTAAGAACAAAGCTCATTTTAATATGTATAATAAAAGCCATAGTGGAGGACATGGAAAAGTAGTTGTTTTCTGTACTCTTCAAGTATGAAATCAAACCAAACTCATGGTTAACTTTGCCTGCTTTTATATTGCTGTTTTCACATTCCTTTGTATCTGCAAATCTGTAGCTAGAACTCCCTCTTCTGAGGGACGTGCATAATTATTTTCTTTATGTTGGAGGTTATTGGTGCCAGAATGGCTTTCTGTTGTGTAGCAACAAGGGGCAAAGTGTGGCTGCATCAAATCAATTGTGAAAAAGCAGTTTATAATCTTGCTTCATAATACATAGATAACTCGTATAACAGGAATGCTAAAGTCTGTGGACCAAATTTTGCTTTCTTTGTTACACTAATGCCAATCTGAAGAAATTCTCTGGACCTCATTTAACAACAGGCCAGACACAGGCCTAATTTATAAGTTGATGGTAAGTCTAAAGTAATTATTCTGGATTTACACCAGTGTAACTGAGATCAGAATCTGGCCCTGTGGGCTAACGTGACAATATATAACAAACTCTATCTAATAGAAGGTTAGGCTCCAATTCTGCACACCTTATGCTGAGTAGCACTTACTCATGCAAATAGTTTCATAGAATTTTCATAGTACTATTCACATAAATACCACTCAATATTGGTAAGGAATGCAGAACCAGGCCCTTAGAAAGTATTCAAAACTTCATTTGCTTTTTACATTTGTGTTAGGGTCAAATAGTACAAACATATATATAACAGCAATATATTTGAAGACTATGGAAAAATAGTTTTTTCTTTCACCAATTCAGATTAAACAATGATTTAAAAGTAGCTTCAAATACCACAGGTGCCCCTTATTCCTGCTGACAGTGTTTGTGGTTTTACAACTACACTTCCTATTTTTAAAATGTTTTCTTTTCTCTTGTTGCTGGGTGACAGACGTATGCAGACATTAGGGGAAACTTTAGTGAAACTGTGAGCTTGCCTATACAGAAAAAAATAGAGAAATGTATTTTCAAACAGAACAGCCTTAGATGTCATTTGTAACACTAGAAAGGAAATATTTCTGTGATTGTAAAGTTCATGGTGTCATTTTAAAGACAAAACAGAAGTATGAGCCGCATTGTACTCATAGTTATACCAGATTTACAATGGTATACCTCCCTGGAAGGTAGTGCACTTACTGTTGATTTACAGCAGTGTATGTGAAATCAGAATCAGGCCCAGCACCTCTGCAAAGGGCTACCAACGTATGTTTATTTATAATAAACAATCAGTGACTCCCAGTTTATGTGCATAAGTGAATTAAGCTGGCTAGACAAAGGGACCTAAAACACTGTTCCATTAATAATGGCATGTTAGTACTAAGAGGTGACCCTGCTTCAAATAAACAAAAAAACCCTACAGTGATAACCACTAACTATGTCTTAGAATGCAAAATTGGAACTGTCGCTTTAGTCACAAGTAACAGTCAATAAGCTAATCAGTGGTAATATCCCATTTTTGTGAACTCCAACTAACTGGGAATTATTATCTGCATTCTAGAGAGACAAAGTGGGTGAGGTAATATCGTTTATTAGACCGGCTTCTTTTGGTGGGAGAGGCAAGCTTTTGGGCTTACTCAGAGCTCTTCTTCAGGTCACAAACAGAAGTTGGTCCAATAAATGATATTACCTCACCCACCTTGTCTCTCTAGTATCCTGGGACCAACACAGTACAACATGGCATGTCTACATTCTACTCAGACTGTAAACTCTTCGGGGCAGGGACTATCTGTTTGTTGTGTATGTACAGTGCCTAGCACAATGGAGTCCTGACTCCTGGTTAAAAGCTTGAGGCCACAATACAGTTAGTAATAAATAACAAGGATTATATCCAGTGCTGCTGAACAGTTCTGTGGGTAAGGAGTGGCACAAACCACTTTCAGTATGTGTGCTGATAATATTTTCATATGGAATAATGTAGTTCTTTGCCAGTGGCTTTTTTATGTCTGAAGATATCAGCCCAGACCCTCACATCCAGAGGACTGTTCTGAAAGTTCTTTATCTGACTTTCCACTAAAAGACATATAGAGGAGACTACTGCTAAACTATGCCTTATTGAGCACAGAGGCTATCTGATGCCTCCCACTTGGCTCATATGTGGCCTAACTTAGCTCCTGAAACTCCCAGATAGCTAACGGCTAATTTGCAACTTTTCCTGACCACCTCCACTCCGGAGCTAAACTAATGTGTTTTGTAATCAATCAGTTCCTGCCTGTGACAGTCCTTTCTTAAATACCTGTTTAAACAGTAATTTAGATAAAGGTGTCCCATTTGTATGCAGTAGGAAATGCCTGCCTTGTTTCAGATACACTTATAAATAATTACTGTAGTATTGCCTGAGCTGGACAGAAACATTGGGTCAAACAAATATGGAAGGATTCTGGTCGCTTAAGAATGCCCAGTCTATATCCTTGTAGTCCCATTTGAAAATATTCTTCCATGGCTCATCCAGGCCCATCCTGGCTTTTCTCAGGGAGATGACTAACTCTCTGATCCTTATTTGTCCCCAAGAAGACCTTCATAAAGTGACAATGTATCAAAAGCTCCTATCACCCATGTTCAAAATACAAGCAGAGCTCCAAAATTCTGATGTGTGACAGGCGTCTTCTTACCCAGCAGTTGAGCTGAATCCTGCTGAAAGCTGTCCAGCCTGACAAAGGATGATATTTGTTACAATTGTGAAGTTGCTACAGAAAGAATAAGCCAAGTTTGAACCAGACTGTATCTATTGCATTGGAACTGGGCACTTACAGTCTTATCTCATTCCTTATTTCCTCCTCAGGAAGATTATGGAATTAGAAATGCCTCTGAAGTGGGTTATCCAGATGCTTTCACTACCAGCTTAGGTAAATGTCCTTCACCCATAATAACCAACAGTCTGATTTCTGATTGCTATTAGTGGCTACATGCGTGCCTCCAAGATCAGATTTATGAGTTGTGTGCTAGTAAATGTGTAGGTCAGTGGGAGCTTTGTGTGTATGCATCCCACTGCAGAAACTGGCTGAAGTGAGAAAGGTCACATAGACTGAGAAAAGGAGAAAGAAAAACAGTGACATTTGCTTGACTTTATTAATTAGAAATGAGTTCGAACATCAAGATCAGGATCCAGATTTTGATCCCTTCAGTGTTTTTGTACCCTGAGCTTTGGTTTGGCCCATCCCTAGTATTAATGCATGTAATGCACTAGTATGCCTGTTTGTCACCTGCACGTGATCAAGTGATGTTCAAGTCATAGAAAGGCACAGCCAATAGTGTAGTCGAGGGTCAATGGAGTTACCCATTTCTCATTTGGAGAATATGGAGTTTAGTTTAGGATGGTCCTCATGGAACAGGTCCTCAAGGAATCAATTCTGAACCACTTAAAGGAGAGGAAAGTGATCAGGAACAGTCAGCATGGATTCACCAAGGGCAAGTCATGCCTGACTAACCTAATTGCCTTCTATGATGAGATAACTGGCTTTGTGGATGAGGGGAAAGCAGTGGATGTGCTATTTCTTGACTTTAGCAAAGCTTTTGATACCGTCTCCCACAGTATTCTTGCCAGCAAGTTAAAGAAGTATGGGCTGGATTAATGGACGGTAAGGTGGATAGAAAACTGGCTAGATGGTCGGGCTCAATGGGTAGTGATCAATGGTTCCATGTCTAGTTGGCAGCCGGTATCAAGTGGAGTGCCCCAAGGGTCGGTGCTGGGGCCGGTTTTGTTCAATATCTTCATTAACGATCTGGAGGATGGTGTGGACTGCACCCTTAGCAAGTTTGCAGATGACACTAAATTGGGAGGAGTGGTTGATACGCTGGAGGGTAGGGATAAGATATAGAGGGACCTAGACAAATTAGAGGATTGGGCCAAAAGAAATCTGATGAGGTTCAACAAGGACAAGTGCAGAGTCCTGCACTTAGGACGGAAGAATCCCATGCACTGCTACAGACTAGGGACCAAATGGCTGGGCAGCAGTTCTGCAGAAAAGGACCTAGGGGTTACAGTGGACGAAAAGCTGAATATGAGTCAACAGTGTGCCCTTGTTGCCAAGAAGGCTAATGGCATTTTGGGTTGTATAAGTAGGGGCATTTCCAGCAGATTGAGGGACGTGATCATTCCCCTCTATTCGGCACTGGTGAGGCCTCATTTGGAGTACTGTGTCCAGTTTTGGGCCCCACACTACAAGAAGGATGTGGATAAATTGGAAAGAGTCCAGCGGAGGGCAACAAAAATGATTAGGGGGCTGGAGCACATGACTTATGAGGAGAGGCTGAGGGAACTGGGATTGTTTAGCCTGCAGAAGAGAAGAATGAGGGGGGATTTGATAGCTGCTTTCAACTACCTGAAAGGGGGTTCCATAGAGGATGGATCTAGACTGTTCTCAGTGGTAGAAGATGACAGAACAAGGAGTAATGGTCTCAAGTTGCAGAGGGGGAGGTTTAGGTTGGATATTAGGAAAAACTTTTTCACTAATAGGGTGGTGAAGAACTGGAATGGGTTACCTAGGGAGGTGGTGGAATCTCCTTCCTTAGAGGTTTTTAAGGTCAGGCTTGACAAAGCCCTGTCTGGGATGATTTAGTTGGGGCTGGTCCTGCTTTGAGCAGGGGGTTGGACTAGATGACCTCCTGAGGTCCCTTCCAACCCTGAGATTCTATGATTCTATGGTTGACCCACTTCTTCTTTTTTTAACCCCTACATCCTGGGCACAGCTCCACTCAATATCCTCCTTGCACTTCATTTCTTACCGCACTCCTGCCTCTGCCTTGTGCGCCCCAAGCATTCGACTCACCAGCTGCTGCAGCTGAAGGTAAGGTAGCTGTAGCTGCATCAGCTTCCCTGGCTCTTACACGTGCTATATCCCATTATTGAATTGCCCTGGGAAGAGAAGAGCGGGCTAAATTGCTAAACATATGTCCAAGTGGAAGGAAGTCCAGCCCCTCCTCCCTGTTCCACACAGAAGCACAGCGGGCTGTTTAAAGTAACCCCAGGTCCCAGAGAGGTTAGGGCTGTGGTGTCAGCTTTGGCACATAGATGTCTCCTGGCTTCATCAGGCACATCCCCAGCACGCAGCCACGTGTACTGTTTCCTGATGGCATGCAAGTTGGAGCAGAAAGTGCAAACACTGGTGTCCCACCCTGGTCTTTTAGTAGCAATTAACCTTTCCTACAGGGTTTCCTTTGAAGCTTTTTTCATGTTTTTACTGCAAAACAGCAGCAAGGAATTTGGTGGCGGGAAATGTCTTCTGTATTACCTAATCTTTTCTATTTCCCTATCAGAGGCCTCAGTGATTTCATCCCATTTCTAATGGGGAGAGTTATTTGATCTTAAGGAGTCCTGCTTGAAATTCCAAATTGCAGCACTGTATGTCTGAGTGGTTGGCTATTTATATAGACAATTGTGCTTGGAAGCACAGTCCCTGGGGCCTAATTCTGATCTCACAGCAGTTTTATATCAGTGTAACTCCAATGACTCCTGTGGAGTTACTTCTGATTTACATTGGTTTAAGTTTGAGCAGAATGAGGCCCCACATTTTCTGACACTCTGGGCCAGGCCCTCAGCTGGTGTAAATGGAGCTCTGATCCAAGTGATTTTTTAAAAATGGGTTTCAAATGTCTGGAAGGTATAATTCAGCTTTTTCATTTTTTAATGGTTTGTTTTTATATTTTTCTTAGAACGTATTGCCCTTGTAAGAAGACTGATGCCCTGGCATTCAGTTCAGACACTGCTTTTAGGCAGATGGGCACACGTGTGCAATTCGTCGCCATGGGATTTAAAATGTAAAATCAACTTGTTTTAAATTATGTATTGGGTGCAATTGCTGGTCACTGAAGGGGGTCACAGGTGTGACCAGAGCAGAGTAAAAATGGAATTGTCCCATTGGCATATCTCCATTGGCCAATGGACAGCAGCTGAGGATCTGACTCCATATGTTTAAGGCTGTAGATCAGTTTGACCAGAGGTATGAATGGTTTTAGCCTTTTTTGAGACTGAAAGAGAAATTTAACTGGAGTGCAGCAAACACACTCTGGAGTGGAGGAGTTGAGTATGGCACATCTCCAGTGCAATACTTGCTAGGGTTTAAAGGCTCAGTCATTCAGGGGTGTGATTGGGACCTGTGTGAGAGCAGTGCTGAGCCATTGATGGAGTAACTAGAGCACTAGTAAATTGATGGAGTAACTAGTAAAGCCATTGATGGAGTAACTAGTAAAGCACTAGACAGGGTGCTTCGTAACAGGGCCAAAAGTTGGGAAGGATGGAATGAAGGGTGTTAAGTTCATTTATGCAGAGTGAATTGCATGAACTACCCCTTTGTGCTGTGGAAGGAAGGAGTTTTGGGGTACTCGAATTGAGGGGGTGCACTGGTGTGGAGGAAAGCAGAGTGGGTAGGTTTGAGGAGGGAGCATGAGGGGTAGGAATGTAGTATTTAACTGTGAAGTGGGGGAGCAACAAACTGACAGAGGAGCCCAAGGGAGTTAGGCATCCTTATCTTAGGGAAATCCAGGGGATTTGGTTGCCTAACTCCCTCAGGCCTCTTTGAAAATCCTTGCCATAGCTTATAAGCCATGTGCTATTGTCAAACCTGATCACTATCCTTTTATGTGATTTCCTTTTTCCCACCCCTCATCTGTCTTTGTGCTCTTTGGGGCAGGGATTGTGCCTTTCTCTGTATTTGCAACACCTGAAATGTTTTGGGCATCGCTGCAATCTAAATAGATAATACTAAGTAATTGGAGGGGGATAGCAGTGGGCCCAGCCATCCCACTGGACATGGAGCATTGAGCAGCACTCTGAGTGACACAACTTCATGGGAACTTTGGAGACGTTTCTGTGACTGTGGTTCATAACCACTTCTGCTCTGGCTTTCTCCTAAACTCAGCTCTTCTGCATGCTTAGGCGAAGTGGCACTTGAAGGTGCAACAGAAATATTATAAAATATGACTGCTAGGCAGGTTATTTCAATGCACAGGACTGAAGTTAACCATTGCACTCTGACCACACCTTGCTTCCTGTCCCTCTTATGGCCTCTCTTCCTCTCTACTCAGCACAGCATGGTCATAGGCTTCATCCTGTTCCTTTTAGAGTTCATGGGAGTTTTGCCATGAACATCAGTGGGAGTAGTATTCAGAGTAGCAGCCGTGTTAGTCTGTGTCAGCAAAAAGAACAGGATTACTTGTGGCACCTTAGAGACTAACACATTTATTTCAGCATAAGCTTTCGTGGGCTACAGCTCACTTCATCAGACGCATGGAATGGAACACACAGTAAGCGGATATTTATACATTCAGAGAAACATGAAAAGGTGGAAGTACCTATCCCAAATTTAAGAGGCTAATTAATTAAGAGGAACTATATCAGCGGGGGGGAAAACTTTTGAAGTGATAATCAAGATGGCCCATTTCGGAGAGTTGACACAAAGGTGTGCGTGAGGATAGTTAACTAGGGGAAATAGATTCAATTAACGTAATAACCGAGCCACTCACAGTCTCTGTTCAAACCTAAGTTAATGGTATCTAGTTTGCGTATTAATTCAAGTTCAACAGCTTCTCATTGGAGTCTGTTTTTGAAGCTTTTCTGTTGCAAAATTGCCACCTTTAAGTCTGTCGCTGAGTGATTAGAGAGGTTGAAGTGTTCTCCTACTGGTTTTTGAATGTTATGATTCCTGATGTCAGATTTGTGTCCGTTTATTCTTTTGCATAGAGACTGTCCGGTTTGGCCAATGTACATGGCAGAGGGGCATTGCTGGCACATGATGGCATATATCACATTGGTAGATGTGCAGGTGAACGAGCCCCTGATGGCTTGGCTGATGTGATTAGGTCCTATGATGGTGTCACTTGAATAGATATGTGGACAGAGTTGGCATCGGGCTATGTTGCAAGGATAGGGTCCTGGGTTAGTGTTTTTATTGTATGGTGTGTGGTTGCTGGTAAGTATTTGCTTCAGGTTGGGGGGCTGTCTGTAAGCGAGGACTGGTTTGTCTCCCAAGATCTTTGAGGGAGGGATCATCTTTCAGGATAGGTTGTAGATCTTTGATGATGCGCTGGAGAGGTTTTAGTTGGGGGCTAAAGGTGACGGCTAGTGGTGTTCTGTTATTTTCTTTGTTGGGCCTGTCCTGTAGTAAATGACCCCTGGGTACTCTTCTGGCTCTGTCAATCTGTTTTTTCACTTCAGCAGGTGGGTATTGTAGTTTTAAGAATGCTTGATAGTAGTATAAAGCCCTCAGCAGCCTGTGCAGATGCTAAGCAAACAGCTAGTGTTGAATGCTAGTACTTTGCCTCTCGGCAACTCTTTCATCAGTCCTTAGCAGCCTTCAGGATCAAGCCATCCTTGCTGAACTCCACTCAACCTGAGCTCTCAGAGAAAGGATTTTTGAAACAGAAACAACGATGAAAAATCCTTCCATGCATTTGTCTATCATCCCAGTGATTGAATTAATCAGGGGATTTTACACTCCTCTGAAGGACAGTCCTTAGAAAAGTGATAAACAAACCAGTTGATATTGGGGGTCCAGTTATTTAGAGCACAGATGAAATTTGCCAAATCAAAGCATAGAGAAATGGGTAGCTGAACTTCCTTATGATGTCTCTGTGGCCATAGTTAGCGCCATATTAGAGGAAGAAAAACAATTCAGGGCTGTGAATATATTGCTTGCTGATGAAGTATCTGTTACATGCCAGGGGTGATGTATTCAAATGATTTGTTATGCCCCAATGTTTGTTGTTATAAGTGGCAGAATTTTGAAAATGTAGACATACAATTGTTAGGTAATATGTAATAAAGGCATGATAGATGACATTTTATCAGTGGAAAAACATTTAATGTGTGACAGTGCTAAAACACGTGCTTAAAGTTAGCCCTGTGCTTAAGTACCTTGTTGAACTAGGACCTAAATAGTTTTCTTGGAAGAAAATTGACTTTTTGGATATGGGGAAGGACTACTTGAATATTATGATGTGAGCTGTGCCGAATCATGCCCCCTATGTGGTGCCTTTTGTGTCAGAACCTCGGCAGGTGTAATTTGCTGTAATTCCATTGAAGTCATTGGTGCTGAGGATCTGAGGAAGTTGCGTGGTGGGCTGCTTCCCTTCGAAAGACTAATCTGAGGCCACCACATTTCCCGCCCCCCATAATTTAGATTGAATCTGAGCCATTGTCCGCTTAGTGAAAGAAAGTCCAGTAAAGCCTTCCCAATTTTCATTTGGCTGGGATTTCGTTTGTGATTTGTAATCGCCAGTTTTCAATAGTAATTTCAAAGAGGAAATTGTTTAAAGTGCTATATGCAGACCATATTGGGCAACTGGGTTTGCTTATTATATACATGTGTATGTAATTCAGTCACTGCTGACAGTGCTCGTGTACAAGTGTGCAAACTACTTTGGATGGAAGGAGCCCATTGGCCTGGTTCTGAGAGGTGCTGAACATACACAGTTCCACAACGGAGAGGTTGTTCAGCACCTCTCAGGATGAAACTCTACTGCAGTATTAGCAATTGATGAAGGTGCCATAGAACCAGCAAACTGCCTTTCCTGCTTAATGTACAAGTTCAAAGGGTTTAAAGTATAAAACCCTTCAGCACATTTGGCTAATACAGTCCCTAACATTTGGATTCATTTTCAGGTGATGAATGTTTGTATGAAAGCTTCCCTGAAGTTCCTTTGGAGGAAATGTCAGAGGCTGATGGAGAGGCTAGTAAACTGTCCCTCAGTATCCAAGAGCCATCTTCTCCAGCAACATCCAGCGAAGCATTCACACCAAAGGAGGGGTCTCCTTACAAGGCTTCCATATACATTCCTGATAACATTCCCATTCCTTCAGAGTTTGAGCTCCGAGAGTCAAATGTTCCTGGAGCAGGATTAGGAATATGGACCAAAAGGAAGATTGAAGTAGGTGAAAAATTTGGGCCATATGTGGGAGAGCAGCAGTCAAATCTGAAAGATCCGAGTTATGGTTGGGAGGTAAGAAACTTTAAATTCTTTTGTTCTGTTGAACTGTCGTTAAAATTTACAAACTCAGATGCATTTGTAGAGTCAGAGGATATGCTGTTGAAGTCAATGGTTATTTTGCATGCATAAGAACTATTAGATTGAATCTTTTTATGGAAGAAAATAAAAGTATACATGCACATATAAAAACATGCAGGGAATCACCACCATTCTTCACACCTAAACATCAAATCCTGTCTCTCTTCTGTGGTAGGAACAGGATGCAGTCACTTATCTGAACTTTTATGTGGCAATTACGTTTTGTTTTCATGAAGCTCTGAGATAGAACATGGAACTAGGAGAGAGGTCTGCAGATGAAATTATGGAACTCGTTTTAAAAAATTTGGAAGTTTCTTTTAGTCACCAGAATCACTGATTTAGAATGGCCTTAGAGGCATCATTATTTGGTAAATTACAGCTGCAAGACATGATGGTTTTCAGAGTTGGAAGCCTAAGGCCTTGATTCTACTTCCATTGAAGTCAATGGGCTCTTTACCATTAATTTTGATGGCAGTAGGATTGGGTCCTCAGCCTCATAAGCACAGCCCCACATTAGAGGTTGCATTGCTCCTCATGGAGGTCTTCCAGAGCCCTACAGGTTGCATCATGGTTTCACAGCCTGAAGGAGGGCAGTGTGTGCTCCTCCCTATGACTGGTCAGCACTGCAGGGTTTTATGGGTGGCCAGGCCATGGCTCTATCTCCTTGTACTCTGGGAAGTATGAGGGGCTCTGTTCATGGCTTCATGTGCCCTCACGACCCCTTGTGTGCCTTCTTAGGGTAGATGTTCAGGCTTGGCTGGAGCCCCGCCTGAATGTCTACACCACAGTTAACAGCCCCTTAGTTCAAGCTGTGAACCCGAGTCAGCTGGCATGGGCCAGCCATGGGTGTCTAATTGCAGTGTAGACATACTTTTAATGACCAGTCACAAGCTGACCTTAATCACTTTCTCCTTCGAATCTGATCTCTTTGAGCAATCAAACCTGCTCCCAGCACCTCTCCTTTGTGAAGTACAACATTGCACAATATGTCTTTTATTCTGCTTAGATCCAAAGCATTATGTGTGGTTACCTGGAGGCAGTATTCAGACTATCTGGGCCAATCAACTGATCCAGTACTACACATTCTGTGTTTTTATGGCTCAGATAAAAATTCTAGACTTAAAAAAAAACCAGGTGTTTTTCTCGGCATTGGTCTGATGTGACATAAAAATCATTCTTGCGTGAACTTTTTTATTCATAGTTTGAAAGATGTGAAGTAAAAATATGGGACAATCCCGATTTTCCATTTTTGTTTTTCATTGGGATGACAGACTTTTTGATAAGTGGGGGAGAAATGCTTAGTTTGCATTGCTCTCAAGAATATGATGGACCTTTGATGAACTAGGAGTTTTACTTACCCAGAGATCAAATAAATGAAGTTGTACTTTGGAGTATAGCCCTCCAAACACATGGTGGATCATAAATGTTTGGTTTGCTTTTAACCATCAATAAATATTCAGTGAGTTCTTTGCAAACTTTCCATCCAGTTGTTTAAACACGTGTGAGACCTGTGACAATATGACAGAAAAGTGTCAAGAGAAATTATAGACTTGGCCGAACTCTATAAAATTAACAGACCCTGATGCAATATAGTTACTGGTGAGAAATCTTTATTCTTTGAACAAGGCACCAGGAAGTCATAAAAGCTGTCTAATAGCCACACCACAATGAAGCATGTATTGATAACGTAAGTTTTAAAAAAAGTGCTGTCACACCATCTTAAATGTGAGTTGAACAAAAGTCAAAACAAATACATTTTGGACCAGATCCTCAGGTGATGTAAAGTAGCACAGCTCCATGAACTCAAGAGACTGCTTCTGATTTTAGTTAAGGACACACTGCTGCTGATTGACACCAGTTAAGGATGTGGCGTTTTGGTTTTACCTTTAAATATAGGCATGAATACTCTAGTTTTTAGTGCCTCCGGTTTCTTTTAATTTCAAAACCTTTTTGTCAGAACAACTAAGAAGAAGAAGAAGAAACTGGAAGCTCCAAAGGTGAATCATTCTGAAGCTAGAAGGACCCCCCTCCAACACACTTGAACAGGAGTATTTATTTGGGAAAGCTGAAAAAAAGGTGTTCTTCAGTTTTCCCAATCAAA
The DNA here is from genome assembly GCA_033296515.1 of Macrochelys suwanniensis. Lineage (NCBI taxonomy): Eukaryota > Metazoa > Chordata > Testudines > Chelydridae > Macrochelys > Macrochelys suwanniensis. Next base: position 16,291,418 of record CM065783.1, read on the forward strand.
GCTAAACAGTTCAAAGGTATTCAGTGAAACCCATGTAAAATTAGCAATACATTGGAAATTGATCATTCACCTACAAATGCTTTGCAATCATAGAGGAGGCTAGAAATCAGTGAACAACAGAATATCGTATTTCTTCCAGCCAGTAAAATAAGTGTATTTATTACAAATGCAGGGGGGGAAACCTGGCAATTGATAACTCTACAGTTGATAAAATAAACCAACCAAATCCAGGATACTCAACGTCTAGACTAATACCGCATCTGTATTACTCACTCCAACAGGAAACATTGACCATTTTTGTTTTGAGTTTTGAGAGGGTTTTTTCTAAAGCTTAGTTAATACCAAATGCAAACAAAACAAAACAGGCTTGCAGAGAGTATGCATCAGTCTTATTTTTTCATTCTAGATAAACCTGTGTTTGCTCTGGTGTAAATGTGTATTCAGATTGGTTACTGGCATGTTAAAAGGTCAAATTAAGCTCATTGCTGGAAGACTAAGACTACGCCCTCCATACTTTAATTAATGGGGCCAACTCACTTCTGTGGAAGACACTGGTATGCTCATTGACTTCAAACACAGAAAAAAATAGTCTTTCAGTAGTGACATCACAGCCTTGTCAGGGTTAAGACAGCAGGTGTATCTTGGCTCCTGTCATCTTTATTTTGGGAGCCATAGAAAGCATGTTGCTAGTGTAAGAGGGAGACAGACGTTGTAGACAGTGAGAAAAGAAGGACAGTGACAGAGTGGGGAGAATGGGGAGAAAAGTGCCATTTGGTTATATCTAACTACAGCCCTTTGAATTTAGACTTTTCTTGTCACCTAGCTAATTGGACACCCTTCTGAAATAGAATCATAGAATGTAGACCTGGAAGGGACCTTGATAAGTCATCTAGTCCAGTCCCCTGACTGAGGTACGACTAAATATTATCTAGACCATCCCTGATTGGTGTTTGTCTAACTTGTTCTTAAAAACCTCTAATGATGGAGATTCCACAACCTCCCTAGGGAATTTGTTCCAGAGCTTAACTGCCCTTACAGTTAGGAAGTTTTTCCTAATGGCTAACCTAAATCTCTCCTGCTGCAATTTAAGCCCATTACTTCTTGTCCTGTCCTCAGTGGTTAAGGAGAACAATTTATCACCCTCCTCTTTCTAACAACCTTTTACATACTTGAAGATTATCATCATGTCCCCCTCAGTCTTTTATTTTCCAGACTAAACAAACCCAGTGTTGTCAATCTTTCCTCATAGGTCATGTTTTCTAGACCTTTAATCATTTTTGTTGCTCTCCTCTGGACTTTCTCCAATTTGTTGACATCTTTCCCGAAGTATGGTGCCCAGAACTGGACACACTACTCCAGTTGAAGCCTTATCAGTGCTGAGTAGAGTGGAAGAATTATTTCCTGTGTCTTGCTTACAACACTCCTGCTAATGCATCCTGGAATGATATTTGCCTTTTCTGCAACAGTATTATGCTGTTGACTCATATTTAGTTTGTGATCCACTATAACCCCCCCCCAACTCTTTTCTGCAGTACTCCTTCTTAGGCAGTCATTTTGTATTCGTGTAATGGATTATTCTTTCCTAAGTGGAGTACTTTGCATTTGTCCTGATTGAATTTCATCCTAGTTACTTCAGACCATTTCTCCAGTTTGTCCAGATCATTTTGAATTTTAATTCTGTCCTCCAAAGCACTTGCAACCCCTCCCAGCTAGGTATTGTTTGCAAACTTTATAAGTCTACTCTCTATGCCATTATCCAAATAATTTATTTATTAGAACTGGACCCAGGACTGATCCCTGCAGGATCCAACACAATATGCCCTTCCAGCTTGATTGAGAACCATGGTTAACTACTCTCTGAGTATGCTTTTCCAACCAGTTGTGCACCCATCTTATAGTAGGTTCTTCTAGGCTATATTTCTCCAGTTTGTTTCTGAGAAGGTCATATGAGACCATTTCAAAAAACGTACTAAATTTGAGATATATCACATCTGCTGCTTTCCTCCAGCCACAAGGCTTGTTACCCTGTCAAAGTAGTAACCAGCAGCCAGCTTCCTCCCTGTGAAGGAGCCCTGTCCTCCTCTCCTGGGGCTGCTACTGCAGTCCTCCCTAGCTGGATTGCTTCCTCAATTTAGGAGGTCTCCATATGCATATTTTCAATGAATTCTTCATATGTATGGATGCTCCTCAGATTAGCCATCTCCTCCTGTAGTTCTCCCATCCAATCAGGTATTGTAGTGAGTATTACTTACTGGATAGGTGTATTGAGCTCAATCCTGCTCTCACTTAAGTCAAGTGGTAGTTTTATCTTTGTTTTCAGTGGGAGCAAGGTTGAGCCTGATGACTGTGCAGGATAATTGTAGATTTTAGTCACTTTACAGAAAGTGGATATTTTTATCTGTTACCCCACAATGATTCCCAAGGAGCTTGTGCTATGTAGTGCATTGATCTTACTGCTGCCATCATTGTCTTCTTCTTTCTTTTTGATTATAAAACATTTGGATAGTCAGTGTGGAATGGAGAAGTAAGAAAGTGCATGTTGTGTGGGATCAAGGGAAAATGGAGTATCATCCTTTTGCTATTGCAGGATGGTGGCGTATGATTGTTACCACTACTCTTTTCGCTGGAGAAAGCCCAGTTATAAGTGCTGCAAATACGATCATTGGCTTCATAGGCTAAAAATGATGTTTCACCATGTCCAAGCTACCGTCCCACATTCAGCTATGCAATGTATTCAATGTCTCCTTTGGAATCACACAGGAAATATGCCTGGGAAACAGATGTAAGCAGGGTCTGAATGAGCTGTCCCCTCACATCTAGTGATAAGCCAGGGAAAAGACTTCATGAGCAGACTGCGTTTGTATAGACTCGGCAACTTTGCCTACGTGTGCAGCAGATGGAGCTGCTTTGCCACAATGATCAGTTTTGGCTGGCCTTGGGTTACAAATCACACTAGTATTTGAATGCGGGATAATGAAATGTTGTTATCCTTATTGTCTGTGTAAAGGGGAGCAGAACTCTGCTTATGAGGGGGTCACCCTAAAGTGAACCTTGCTTGCTAAGCAGAGGGCAGGGATGCCAAATCCCAGTGGAGATGAGAATGGGTGGGGGCAGGTGTTCTTACCTGGGGGTGTAGACTGTGCCTAAGGAGTCCTAGACACTGTTTGACCTATCTTACGGCAAGTCTACACTACAGCAGGGATTGATGCTCTGAGATCGATCCACTGGTGGTTGATTTAGTGGGTATAGTAAAGACCCACCAAATTGACTGCAGATTGCTCTCCAGTCAACCCCTGTACTCTACCCCCGATGAGAAGAGTAAGGTAAGTCGACGGGAGATTTTCTCCCATTGACCCCCCGTGGTAACTCGACCTAAGATACGTCGACTCCAGCTACATTATTCACGTAGCTGGAGTTGTGTAGCGTAGGTCGACTGATTATGCTCAATTGAGAGTCCTTGTTTGTGGCTGGTGATTCCTAGAGCTGACATCCCCGCTGAGCTGGTCTAGGAGCTAAGCCTAAGACCCTGTGTGAGGACAGTGAATACAGAGAACACTACACTGGCTGTGCGATTCCCCACTACCTGCTGGAACCACTAAGAGCTGGGTTAAGTGGTGGAACCTCAGAACATGATGTCTCAGGAGCAGCAACCAGCGGCACTAACAGCACCAGAGAGACAGCGGCCAGTGGTGAGCCAGTTGCAGAGGCAGCAGTAGAGGCATTGCTCAATGCCTCTACCTCCCCGTGGTGGAAGGTGAACCCCGCGAATGCATCTCTGAACTCTGGGTCTTCACTAATCAAGGACAGCCAAGTGTGAGTGGGGTGCAGCAGAGAGAGAAGGGAGTGATGTGCTAAATGAACAGTCATTCATCAGACTTTCCCACTACAAAGTGGGAAACTGAGGCAAAGGACATTACCACTGCACTATGAGGTCAGGTTTGCTTATGGTCATGTGCTTTGCATGTGACTGTGGTGGTTTCCCAAATTAATGCTTGGTTCCCTTTCGCTAAACTTTCTCTTTTGTTATTAACAGACTCAATGCTTGTGAGTGTGGAAATATTGCCTCTTAGAAGCACCCAGGAGTGGAGTTAAGTGTTCCCAGATTACTGGGTGGGGGCTCAAACAGGTTCTGTTTGTATTGTTAGGAGGACCTCCTAGATACTGAACATGGCCTTTGTTGCCGCCAACTCTACCTGGCAGAAGGTTACACATACATGACAAGACTTCCACATTGCTTAATGTCTGTGTACCTATTTTGTTCTTAGGAACTGATACTTTTACAATTACTTCAAGAACAATTGTTCTTGATAAATTATTCTTTCCCTTCATAAACTTGCCTTCTTTTGAGGTTAAGGTGAAACAATATGATCATGTTATAATATTAAACACCTTTTCTCTAATGTAGATGAAGAATTAAGGAGGAATCTTTTGTCAAGAGAAAAAAAGAGTTAGTATTTCTTGGACAAAGTCTGAACACTGTTCTTGGAATTGTATGACGTTATGGGGATATAGCAGGGTGCATTTTGACTAAAAAATCTCCAAGATGTGCTTCTTCTTTGCAACTGTTTATTACTGATAGGTGAGATGATCTTGAACTAGAAACTCCAGGTCTGAGCACGGAACACTCATACACTTTGGAATGGGAACACTCATACACAACCTTTCACATAGGTTGAAATCTAAAGTTGGATCTGGTTCCACATTTTGGAAAGGGCTGCTATATTTAATAATATGCAGAATCATAGCACCTCTGAACTTTGGAGCATTTGTAACTTTGATCCAAATTTTGAGTCTTGAGTCCATCTCTGATTATCACTAGGACTAGCTGGTGGAGGTGTGCAGGGGAGTGAAAACAGGAGGAACTGTCATAGTAGGTTTGCAGATAGCTAACTGATGCGAAAAACATTTGCTATTGCCTATGCAGCACATGAGGAATTTCATGGGGCCTGTTTCTACGGTGCTCCAGCTAGCAAAATTCCCAACTGATATCAATACAGTGTTTTGCCTCTGCAAATCATGCAAAATCATGTCCATTGTGTCCATTTATATATTTGAGCTATACAGTGTTCTGTGGGACAAAAATAATTTGTTGTGATGTAGTTGTACTTGGGTCATGATTAGAGTGCTATACACCAGTTTAAATGAAAAGCCATAAATTAGAACGCTATCTCATTTTGTGGGTTTAGCGCTGAGCATTATCTAATCAGGTATTGGTTAGCTAAAGTACAAATCGAACAAGGGGTCACTGGACAAGGGTAAAGGTCAAGCTTTTTTGCAGTTTGTCACTGTGGTTTTAGTATTTGCCAGCAGTCCAGTTGTCTGTTGGGGCCAAGTAGCTGTAGCTCAGTGATTGTTTAAAAAGGGAAAATTGACTGCTTCTTAATCAACAAAGAAAACATGCCTTTAAGGGCTGTCAGTGCTTTTTTTTTTTTAAACAAAAACAAGCAAGGAAACACAAATTTAGCAATTTCATCATGGTTCCTGCCCTGCTAGGAAAAACAACTTGGAGAGCACTATAAAATGAACCTCTAAATAGTTCACTAAAACAAATGTTCATGTCTACCACAAGAATCTTCTACAGCATGTTGAACATTCAGTTCAGATAGCTGACTGGTATAGTTAGTTTAAATTTATGTTCATGGGAATATAATTTATCTACAATGGTTTTAGATGCTGTTTATCCTAAAACTTGACTTCTATTCTAGGAAGGTAGAAACAGAAGCAGTAAAGTCTAATAAATCAAACTCATTATAGAAGATAAAAAAATAGTTTAGGACTTTAGAAAACAAAAGATACTCTTCTTTCATGGCATTGAGGCCTAGAGAGAAATGTGATTGGCTTGGAGTCTGAAGAGATTTCATAAAGATATATTTTAACAGTATTGAATCTGGTATAAGAATGTAACATTACAAAATGTAAACAAAGTTTATGCCATCTGGATTGGAAGGATCCAGTTAGAGTTATAAGAATCATGAAACTTTGTATAAAATGTTGAGAGGGGATTAGTTATAGTTATGTACAGCATTAACCAATGGTGTGAAAAATATCTTTAATTTACAAAAGAACTTTGAGACTGGCAGATTAGATATCTCAGAATATTTATTGGCATGAATTCTTAAACAATTGAAAAAAGTCTTAAGGTCAGAAGTTACAGAGTGGTCATATTTTAAAACTTTCTAGTTTTGTCCTGTTCGACTTAAACTCCATATTTATTTATTTGGAGTTTGGTCTACAAGAAACTCCATGTGTAGGACCATCCAACACTCTGGGCACCCTTATCTTTAAAACACAATAATATAGGAGTAACAAATCATAAGGATCTAGATTTTCAAAATCAGAGTATAAAGTTGTTTTTATGAATCCATATTTCAGCACCTAAATATATGCCCAGATTTTCTAAAGTCCTCAGCACCCAAAGTCCTACTTAGGAGCCTAACTTTGGTCTCCTACTTTTGCAAATCTTGGCCAAAGAGACCAAAGCAGCGGCACTTCTCCTTCCTCTTCCCTACAACATGCTTTACTGTATAATCAACAGGTATGTGACCAGTACTCCCTAAAACTCCTACCATGCTATTCCCGACAAACAGTGTAAATGCTGAAGTCAGTTAGTTATATAAGGCAGCTGGCGAATTTTTAAACATCCCCTGAAAAGGTGATTTGTGTGTGACTATGGTATTTCCATTACTTCTGCAAAATTAAAAATATTACACATTTTGGGGAACTGAACGGCTCCAGGGTTTGGCAATTAGATACAGGAACAGTCATCTCTAGGTCACATGATTAAATCTGGCTGAGGTTGGTGGCGGTTGACTATCATTGTCAGCTGACAATTTTTTGGTGGTTGATGTGAATTGAGTTGATAGTCTCGGTCCAGTTTCCATGAATCAGAGTCCGACCTCACACTGGTGTAAACTCTGTAGTAACTCCACTGAAGTCAATGAAGTTACTTCAGTGTTACACCAGTAGAATATAGCCCTATAAGTTCATTACAATAGAAAAAAAAAGATACAAAGGCTTCCCTTATTTCTGGATATTGTCTTGCAGAAACAGGGCTGATGTTATCGGGTATGTGGCGAATCTTGCACTGCTCCTTTCTGCGCTCTGCTTGACTTTTAGTTTTCCATTGTTGTCTATCTGGTGCTTTTCCCGAGCACCAGAGTAACTTAAAGTCAAATCTTGACCCTGCTTTACATAACTGTTACATAGAGCAGCTCCATATTAGGCCACCTGAGTTGAGAGTGAAGTGCAGCATCCCCTGTTGGTTTCACTGATATTAGGACTTATATATTCTTTTCAATGTTGTCATTTGGGGAAAATAGGATGCAGACTATGGGTGATCCTATTGTTTAAAAAAATTGTAACCACTTTGGTAATGGGATAGGCTCTGCCCACCAGGATGGTGTGATAGGGCCTAATCTTCTATCTCAGATGACAGCTCCTCAGTTCTATCCTTCGGTGCCTAGGAGCAGACAGCATATTTTTGGCAGCCACAGGTGTCAGTGAATTATTTTCCTTTCTCCATTATTTAGATATTTGTTTGTCTCATTGAGAGCTCAGTCCTGCACGATGTTGAGCGCTCAGCATTTAAGCAGTGGCTTAACATCAGAAGGATTATTCACATGGTTAAAGTTAAGCACGTGCTTAACTGCTTTGCTAAATTTAGTACCAGATTGCTCAGCACCTCCGAGGCTCAAGTCCATAGTGCATGTTGAGTGCTTTGATTAAGTGGGAGGGGGCTTGTGATAGAAGATGCTGATACAAAGGAGTGGTTGCCTGAAAAAAAGTGGTTTATTTTCTTTTTGGCAATGTTGCCAGTCTAAATCCTTCTTTTCTGTGCATCCATGTCCTGTGGTGAAGATGTGACTAATTGTATTTGGTGCTGTAGAAAACCCTTAGATAATTTCTTCATAAGCAAAATGTCATTCTAAAAGATGATGCCATTTACATGCATCAAGAGTGTTGGTAGAAGCATGACTGCCAGCATCAGACACCCTGACTTCTCTTTGTGTAGAGCCGACATCGTGTGGACATAGATAAAAGAGCATAAGGTTCTCAAATTGTACAGTGGTAAGCATAACATAAATGCCTATATACATATGTGGAACGGTTTGCCATAAATAATTCAGTCCTAATTGGATTTACTTTTCAAATAAAAAGTATCTTCAGAAGAGGCGCTCATCCTGCGAAATCTTTTGGCCCATTTGATCTAGGTGGAGTAGTGTGTAGAAGATGGGAAGTAGCACAATATTGTTGTCTTCTATCATCTACCATTAATTGATGGTAGAAGGGGGCCTCCAATTAACATGAGCGAAAAAAGTTCCATGGCATGGTTTTACAGATCGGTGGAGGATGAGCACCTGATCTCTGTTAGTGTAGTTGCACCAGATGCCGCAGTGCTTTACCTACTCATGGACTTGAGTGGAGTAAGAACTAAGGATTACAGAATTTTGCCCACAGCTTTAATATAAAAGTTACTCAAATAATGTTTTTTTAAAATAGCATATTTTCATAGAAACTAACCCAGTCTTCTAGGTTTATAAATGGGAAGACAACCTTCACCTTTGACTTCAATGGGTTAAATACTAAGGGTATGTCTACACATCAATTAGACACCCACAGCTGGCCCGTGACAGCTGACTCGGGCTTGGGGACTTGGGCGGTGAGGCCGTTTCTTTGCTGTGTAGATTTCTGGGCTCGGGCTCTAGGATCCTGTGAGGTGGGAGGATCCCAGGGCTCGGGCTCCAGCCTGAGCCTGGAACCTACACAACAATAAAACAGTCTCACAGCCTGAGCCCTGTGAGCCTGAGTTGGCTGGCACCTGCCAACCGCGGGTGTCTAGTTGCTGTGTAGACATACCCTAAGATTCTTACTCAGGGACCAATCATTTCTCCCCACCTCTTCATATTGAAGTGAATAGACATGCTCTGATACGTCCTTGCGCATGTGGAACATGAGGTCATCCACCCCTTGGTGCTGTCCTTTACTTCTCTGCGCCTGTGAAGGCCTCTGCGTGGGACTATGCATCCATACACAAAGAGGAGAAAGGACCAGGGAGATGTCCCCTTCCCCCCAGTTGTTGAGTTCTGAGGCTGTATTGATTCCTGAGGGGAGTACAGTGGAACTGTGGGAACCAAACGGGATTGTGGCCTGACTGCCTGTCCTCAGATCAAATTCCACTGTTAAGCTTCTACACAGAATTGGGAAAAAGAAGAGGAATCTTAAAGTATCTTTATTTTCAGTTTTATAAGTTCTCCCATGAGTCGGGTCATCTACATGTACAGTACTGAGGTAAATTGACTTCAACAGCATTTTGCCCAAGTAAGGACAAAGTACTCCAGTGATTGGAATTAATTTGTCATATTCCTGCACTGGATGAAAAGGTGCCTTAAAACCAAGTCAGATGTCCCCTTAAAAGATAAGAAGACACTATTAATTTGGCTGTTTAGAAAGATAGAATCAGGAGGGAAAAAAACAAACAAAGAGAATGATCATTACATTTAATAAAAGAACTGACAAGCAATCATAATTCTTCCCCTTAAGTAAATATGTTACAAAAAAATTTATTATGAACTGACACATTATGCAAGCCAGTATTCAAAGATGAGTTCCTTGCATTAAGTACAGTAGATGCCATTAAGGAAAACAGTCAATATGTCACTAAGCCTCGGCCTGTAAAATTAAATTGATTTGGTAAATGTAAGTAAGATAGATCTGTTTGCTTTCATCATCAATTTTGAGTGGGTGAACAGGTGATGTCACCAACCTGGGAGCGATAAAGATGCAGGACCATCTGGAAAGCTTGGTGATGGATGGGCAACTGCTTTTGGATAGTGACAGTACTGTGGTACTTTGTCACTTGGGATGCAGTACTTAATAACTTTTCAATACCATCATAATAAATTTCACTGCCTTATTAATATAGAAATGGTGAGTTATTACTGTGATGGCTATTGTAAATAACGGGAGATGCAGTTGTCAAAAGCTGATTGTTTGGGCATGTTTCTTTAAGCAGCACAGTTGACTTGGGATAATCAACGTATGTCTATACCAGCTGAGTTTATTGCACTTGTCAAAAGAAAAAGCAGTATTATTCAGAAATTATATGAAGTCCATAATAAACAAGTTTCATATATTATCACACTTTTCCTATAAGTTTCATAACACAGGGCAGTAAATCATTTTTAATAATGCCTTTTTATGTACAGAAATACCCTTACGCTATAATAATTTCCTTTCCTAACTATTCACAAAGCAGACAACTTCCGGAGGGAAAAAAAGCTATTTTTCACTCATCAGAGCAGTTAAAAATTAAATCTATTTCATTAAAAGTCTACCTTTGATATAAGGCCACTGGACTCTAGCTGTGTCGTGCTTTTTATTTTAATTGCACACATGTAGCTAATAGTAATCTATGACAAAGAAATACAGACAAAATTATAACCACGTGTCACTAACTAGTGGTCAGGAAAGAGCATCTGTATGTGTTTTATGAAAGCCAAAGACGGCTCTGTGACATTGTTGCTAATGTCATCGTTCTGATGACTAGAAAGAAGCAAAATGCATAGATAGCTGTAAGCAGAAGATGAATTACCAGATCAATCATTTAGCACCATTCAGAGTATTATGCTATTGTTCCTTGGGTAGATAATTAAATCTGTGATGTCTTTCTTATTTGTATAAAGGGGCACAAACTTGTAAAGAATATCAAAAGCTTCTCAAACATATTATTTCTGGATTTTTTAAAAAAAACAATCTGACTTTGCCTTTCATACTCTAGCTTTGTGAGTCTTTTTCAATTAAATATCTTTCCACCATTTCTATTACTACAGAAAAGAGAGCCGGCAGTCTATTAACAGGCAATAAAGTTCAGGAAGCCTAAGACTAGTTTCTTGGGTCAGAGGTGAAAATTGCATATTGAATGAAACAAAGGTGTGCCTTGATGGCCCAACAAGCACAGAAGAGATGGAGAATGTATGCTGGGAGAAAAAGAAATATCATCATTAAACAGAAGCAAATGAAGAGTTCTCTTGTGCAGTCAGTATATGGTAAAATATAACCAACATGAACACATGCAATTCAGAGGAGACAAGGCTGACATTTATCATTCAAGTCAGCACACACTGTAACAGAACTACTCAAATTTAGGCATTTGTCCAATAAAGATTTCACTAAACTTTAAAAAATCCTCTGCTTTTTAGGGCCTGGAGAATAAGCTTTTTTCGAAGTGTTCCGAAAACATACGGATCTGGAAGTAAAGAATGGAAAAAAATACTTGGCTAACAGAGTATTTCCACCTGAGAGAATATTAATATGAAGTTTTATTGACGTGACAGCTGTAATGTTTCCTAGTTGAACAGTAGGTGGCATACATAGGAGTGAAGACATGGGTTGTCATAATCAAGCATATTTTTTATGTGATTTCATTAAATTCAGAGCATACAATAAGCAATAATTTGGAAAAAAATACATATGTTAAATAGCCTTGAATTTAAAGTGCAGCCATAGCATTTTGCATGGAAAGATGCAAAGATCCCACAAAAAGAAAAACAAAGGACATAACATTTCATCAGGTGAAGCCTGCAGCAAAAAGGGGCTCTCTTTTATACAGGGGGTTTCCCTAAGAGTTTGTTCTTAGTCTTAACTTGACGAAGTGGTACTGGCAATCTGCATGAAACATGAAGACTTGCCTTTTCTTTTCCTGAACTGTGACATGTTATATCAAACTCCTGTCATGTAGCTGGGGTTTTCATTGCAGGTCAACATTTTAAACTATAATATTTCCTTGATTGCATATTGGTGTAGTAAATCTGCGCATTAAAAGAATATGGCTATTCATTTATCTCAGATTTTATTTTAAATTAATTTTTCTTCGCATATCCAATTTGCTACTAACAACTTCTCAGATCGGGCATGTTGAACATTTCCATCAGTATGATGTGCAGGTAGTTGCCTGCTTAACTCTGTGCAATGGAATGAGAAAATACCCCTTTGCCTCCAGATTTTCCATTTTGGAGATTCAGCCATATTATGTTTTTCATGAGATTTGAGGTGATCGTATCTTTGTCTGATGTCTGTCTTTTAGAGCAGAGGAGTCACAATGGAAATTTTAAAAGTACAGTGGCAATGATGATTTTATGCAAAAATGTGAGTACATCTTTGGTGGTGGATGAAGGCTGTAGTATGTGACAGATTCAGCAAAAGTGGTTATAAATGTGTTGACTAAATACGGTAATTAGGGCAACATTTTCAGCAGCCACCTTAACTGCACTCACAATATTTGTAGGGGCAGGTGTTTGTACATAAAAAAGTCTCCATTTGAACATGCAGAACAAGTAATTGTTCATGCAAATGCTAATTTTTCATATAGGATTAGTATTTTGTATGTGTAAATGAATAGATCCTCATCATAGCATTTAGTATGGAAAGATGTAAACAGTTCCATGATAAGAAATACCCTACCTACCTACTGTATAGTGAGATGGTGGCAGTATCTCCAGAAAGCTCCTTCAAAAAAAAAAAAAAAAAGTAATGTGACTTGTTTCCTTGGCATGTTGCCTGAAGTATTTTTCCTGTTTCATACACAAGCCTGTGCCTACAGATGAATCTCTTACTAGAACTATGCTGAAAGGCTAATTTTCTTAGTTGAGTTGGGATCTTTGGTCTACAATTTGGACACATCTGTTCAAGGATGAGATTTCAATCACGGTCTTTTCCTTCCAGCCTTTTCTTTTTTAATTTGAAAAATGGTTTGGTTTTGTTTCTCAATGTCCTGTGTGGGAGTTGTTGTGCTGCCGTGTTTCAGATCCTTCCTACTGCATCTCAGCCTGTATGCCCCACCACCAAATCACACAAAACTTGGCAAACACCAGACTTCTCATTTTCCCCTTTCCACATGATCTCTCCTCTTCCTCTTCCTCCTCCACTACTCTTGCTAGCTCCACCATTCTCTAGGTTGCCTACCCTTGAAACCTTGGTGTCAGTTTTGAGTCACTTCTTTCAGGCTGTTGAGAAAACTTGTGGTTACCTCCTGTATAACTTTCTTAAAATATGTTGTCTCCATTCCAGTTACCATAACCCCCCATCTTGTTCCTGACTACTGCAGCCCTCTCATCCCTGGCTCTCCCAATCCTCACTTCACTCCTCTACAGTTTGTTACTGAGAAAGTCATCTTCCTTGTCTACAGAAGAGGTTCCTCTGTAAATCCTGCCACTGGATTCTTCTCATCCACTGAATATGTTTCAAGCTCCTAGTCCTGCTGCTCAAGCCTTGGCTCCTGCCTGTTTCTTTGATCTCATCGTTTCCAACTCCCCTTCTTGCCTCCGTCACACCACCCAAACTTCCTGTCTCACCACTCTCTTATATGGCCCAGTCTTGCCTCTGCTGCCTTCCATATTCATTCCTCTGTCTGGAATGCCCTACTTGAAGTCAGTGGGAGCTGGGGGTACTCAGCATCTTGCAGAATTTGGCCCCGTTATTTACTTTTAAAAGTGTATTTTTCTCAAATAATTTTTTGAATTTAATTATTAGGGTTTTTTTATGGAACAAGACTTTGGATCAAAGTTGTCTCAGTTTTTGTGCAGATCTTACTCGGGCAAATTGACACCAAAGTCAATTGCTCCCTTTCCACAGATGTTGAATTCCACTGGGAATTTTGCCTTGGTGAGAACTGAATAAAAATCGAGGACCTGATTCTTCTGCCCCACTCACATTGAGTAGGACTTACTCAAAAGAGTAAGCCTATTGACTTCAGGGGGAGCTGCTGGTACACTACAGTCGTCCAAGGCAGACTGCTTATTTAGGTTCTTAAATATTGACTTTAAGTGCCTGAGGTTAGGCACCAAGTTTGAGATTTTTTTTGTCCTAAATCCAAGGCAAATGATACCTACTGAAATATCACAGCTTGGTAAAACATTTTGAAACTCTTCAACACCCCCGCCCCCCATATCATGCCAACAATTTTAAATCAAAACGTTCCATTATATGCTCCCTGTTTGATTTCAATTAGGAGTTCTGCTTAAAAATCAGTGGCATAATATGCCCCATCACGTGGAGGTAAGAGAATTGCTGATTATATATATATATATATATACACATATACAAATAGAACCCTTATTAAGTGTTGTCAGCTGTGTCAATTTCACAAATGTTCAGAAAAAGAGATATAGTAGCAAGAAACAGAAACCCTTTTATTATAGCTTTGTATACACACAACCCAGCACCATTTTAATTAAACCGGTTTAGTTGAACTGGTGCAAACCCCTCTGTGTATACTATTATTTCGGTTTGAGAGTGGCTTATTGTGATTTATCTTAAATCTGTTCCTAATCAACTTAAGCTGAAGCAAAATAAACTTGACATAACCTGAAATAAGAGATTCTCCCCACTGCCTTTTGTACCAGTTTAACTAAGCCAGTTTAAAATTGCACCTTGAGTTAAACCGCTGCAATGCTGTGTGTGGACAAGCCCTTATTGTATTGCTTCAGATTAATGATTATCTTATGTTTCAGTGTAGTAGCCGTGTTAGTCTGTGTCAGCAAAATGAAAATAAGAAAGAAAAACTTGTAGCACCTTAGAGACTAACAAATTTATTTCAGCATAAGCTTTCGTGGGTTAGAACCCACTTCATTCATTCCATGCATCCGATGAAGTGGGTTCTAACCCACGAAAGCTTATGCTGAAATAAATTTGTTAGTCTCTAAGGTGCTACAAGTTTTTCTTTCTTATTTTCGTTTTGATTATCTTATGTTTCACTTTCCTAGCATTTAATTTTGAAGAGCTCTGTTGCATGCTGTAGTATATTTGCTAAACTGATTAGAAATCTAATGTGACTGATTTGTCTGTTACCTCCTTTCAGACAACAGGAAAGTATGATAGCTGAGCAGACATGAGGAGTAAAATTCTACTAAAGTTTGTACATCTTGGATGTAGATGCTTGTGCTACTTTATTGAGACATTTTGTCTGCCACCTGCACCCAGCAGCCTTTACAATGATTCCCTTTTCATGCTTACAAAGGCAAAAAACCAACCAAACAAAAAAACAAACACCCTCCCATCCCGGTTTTCAGACCAGCTTTACTGATTAAAATCTTGCAACAATATTATTTCTGGTGTGATTTTTTAAATGGGCTTGAATTATGTCTGAATAGGTTTAGAATAGGTGCTTGACTAACCATTGTATACAGGCTAATGTTCCCCACAGTAAAGGGAGTTAAGAAGAGTGAAATGATGATCTAAAATAGCTGAAGGTTCCAAACAGAGATGGATTAAGACTAAATGGGGCCCAGATCAAATCCAGCCAAAAAGCCTCCAACAAATGAACTCCCCCCGCCGCAAACGGACTTGTGACACATCTGGCACCCTGCCTTGACAAAGTTCACTCTGCTGTCCATAGCGGATCCCAGTACCCTTTTTCCACAAATGCCTGGATCTAAACTTTGTGGGTCCTTCGGCCCCCTGCCAGCCTTAAACTAGGATCCATGAAACCTGGATTAATCCAGCCCTGGTCCCTATGTAGCAAAAGAAATTCTTTAAAGTACATCTCAAGCCACTCATGACAAGACTGTTAAAAACTATATGCCATGCCATGTCAAACATTAAACAGCGGGGAGATGAAGAACCAATTTGCCAGTATTCTGATGAGCTTTGCTGTACTTTTTACATGTAACAGGCACATTTGATGTGTTTTGAAAAAATCTGTGGTTGCATTCCTCCTCCTGTGATATTGCCAATGCTTGTTCTTCAGAGAAAGAGAAAAAAAGCCATTTGCTTTAGTGTTGGGAATTATAAATAATTTGATGCAACAGGTTTAAGTTACCATTTTTGTGGTGAAAAGAAAAGCTTAGCATGATCCAGATTTTCCTTGGTTTCCTCCCATTCTGGAGAGAAGCAGAGGTATTCACATTTCTTTGTCTAACAGTTTTATAATGTCTTAAAAGATTAACAGTGAGCATGAATGAGGGCCTAAGGATTAGACGACAAAAAGCCTGGGCTGTCCACTACCTTGTTTGCAGATTTTACATTTTTCAGCGTTGCAGAGTGAGTATAGAAACTAAGGAAAGATAATAAGGACCAGAGTCCCAAAAGTGTTTAGTGATTCAAAAAATTCAGATGACATGTCAGAACTGACAGAATGATGGAACATTATGTGGCAGGGCCTACTTTTTTGTCTTATGCTAAGCTCTCGTACTGAGTGAATGCAGATGTTATCACAGTATCCCAGACAGACAGTCAGTGAAATGTGACAAGCTGTCAGCAAAGTTACACTACGTTGATTTTGTTAAAATATCCCAAAGCTTTATACATGCTTTTATACATAAAACTCTGAGCTCAGTTGATGGAAAAAATAGAAACTGCTACAGTAACCTTTCTGGTTTGTCATCTTTTGAATGATTCGGATGCTTACCCCTGTGAAACTTTTTGAGAGTAAAATCATCTAAAATATTTGAAGGTTGCATAGGTATCAATAAAATTTCCAAAACCAAAGTACATCTCAAGCATTCATGGCAAGGCTGTTAGCCACATGTTATACTGTGTCAATCATCCGTTGAATGATTTGGGTATTTACTCCTGTGGAACTTTCCTAGTTGAATTAATAATAGCAGTTAACAGCAATGAACTCCACCACAACTTAGTTTAACTGTCTCCTTAGACTTATGCCACTATTTATTGCTTCATTTAGTTTAGACAAGCTACAATTTGTTAACAGCACAAGTGAGCATTTAAAAGTTAAAACCAATTGAGAAGTTAAAAGTTAGAAGTTAAAAGTTAAAACCAATTGAGAAGTTAAAAGTTAAAACCAACTGAGATTAATAAAAAAACTAAAAAAATGATTTGCTTTTGCTTCAGTGCTATTCTAGGCCTTCAATATTTAGTTGATATGTAAATTTTGCACCAGTGGTTTTTATTTTGTGTAGCAAATCAAGGATCCCATCCTTAAACATTAAAGTCAATAATACTATGCATGGAAGTCAAATTATTCATGTGCCTAAATGCTTGCAGGATTGAGCCCAGGGCACTCTTTTTTTTTTTTTTTTAAAGTATATGTAATTTCCTAGAAAATGTAAATTACAACTAGGAAACTAGAATATTTTGACAGTTGCAATGGATTTTGTGTTTTGAAGCAGCACTGTATCAAATTCAGACTTTTAAATAATTAGGAGGTGGGGAGCATAAAATACTGATCTTTCCCATTTGTTTCACAGATTTATTTTTACGGGTATATTTACTGACTAGGAAAATATGATACAGATGAGTGGCTTTTGATCTGAAACCCTCAAAGTAAATTGCATATCTGTTTTGCAGGTAATTATATATATCAGTCACAGGAATCCTATTAACAGTCTGTATTCTTTGTCTTTTTACTGTTAGCTTAAACCTAAATTTAATGAGAGGGCTGTTTATAGTGGCACAAACTAATACATTTCACCAGCACATGGAGTCACCAAATGTTCATTTTCTATTAAACAATACAGAATAATGAACATGATTTATAATCAATTTACGTCTCCTTTTGAATAAGGTGATCTTATATTATTCTTTTCCATATAGTAAACTCTATTCATTCACTTCTAGAATTGGAAGTGAAAAGAAAACATAGCAGGCATCAGTTTTTGTTAAATTTATGTTACAACCAAATGTATTCCGGTACAATGAACCAATGTTCGGTGATTCTGAAAAATGAAATGCAAAGACATTTAGAAGATAACATCTTGCACCGTGTTTTTGCACAACACAGAACTAAACAATCATGCTAAATTATGCATATGGAGGAAATAATTTAGAATATGTTTGGCTGCTAATCACACTCATGCTGAAGTTTTAAATTTCATCTGTCTGCTCAGATCTATTGTGATCCATTAAGTGGCTTCCTTTTTTCCCGACAAATTGAATGCTGCAACTGCAAGGAGCTCTTTTGTTCTTTTAATTCAGTCAGCATGGAAATGATTTTCTCATTTCAGGCCCTTTTCTGTCCTCTCTTCATTGTGTCAATAAAATAGAGTTGTGCAGAGCTGTTCTAATCAGCTTAGAGTGCTAATTCATTGCACTGGGATGCTATCTGGGTTTGGCTACAGGTGGGCACTATAAGGGGTCAGTCTCCAGGGGAGTGTAATTGTGTCTCTCTTGGGGCTTGTTTGCAGAATAACTGAAATCTCAAAACCAAGCTAAGGAGGAGAAAAACCCTGCACAAACACTGGCATATATAAGCAAATATCCAACTATATTATAGAGTCAATAGAGCAAGCGTTTCCATTCTGACAGCTCTTTGGGAGAGGGGATGTTATAGTTCTGTGGTAAAACAATCATTTGGAACTAAAATACTTAAAAAATATAAAATAAAGTTGTGGCCACTCTAAAGACCAGGAATGCACAAGTCTAAAACAAAACTAGTGGTTTCACCCGGACACTTAGAGGTTTTCCTTAGGGGCTTGCCTTTGAATTTTGCAGGCTGTAATTTCGCAAACATGAACTAGAACCTCTGGGACGTTTAGAAGCTCAAATTAAAATAATTAAAACAAAAGACAACCAAAACCGTCCCAAAAAACAACCACCCCAAAGAATTTAATAAAACAATCTTTGCATGTATCCAGATTTCTTTTTAAACAAACATTTCATAACACATTTAGCATAAATTTAGTGTGAGGGGCTGAACTGAAATTAAATGACACGGGTATGTGGACACAGCTGCTGGGAAATATAATTCCCAACATGGGTACACATACATGCATTAGCTCTGCTCATGAAGATAGCAATGTGACTGCGGTGGCATAAACTAGCCACCCAAATATGGACCCAGCGTGTCAGGTGGAATTATACTTGGGCGATTAGCCTGATTACTACAGCCATACTGCTATTTTTAGGTGATAGCTCAAGCAAAGCTAGTGCACATATGTGTACCTATGCTGGGAAAAACACCTGCCAGCTGCTGTGTAGACGTACCCGGGAATTCTGTAGTAGAGCCAGCAAGTGAATCCAGCTGTCCTGAGTCCCAGTCCAGTGGCTTCACCATGGGACTATCTTTTCTCTTTCTCTCTGCACGAAGGGCTCTGATTTATATGGTGGTATTAACACAGTGAGACTGTGGGTCATATTCTTGGCTATGTCTGAGGAGCACACAGCAGAGGTCAAGGGAGCAGGTGTTCAAAGGGAGTGTAAATCTCACCTTAGCACTCTGCTGATCTGGGGGCTGTTGGGTGCATTTGTCCCTGGCATAAGTTAAAGCAGCCTTAGGCTTTAAAGTTGTGCCAGATGCCAGTAACGCCAGGAGGTTGAAACAGCAGATGGGGTTGAGGGCGGGTAGCCCTGGCCATGTCTCCTCTCCTGACAGCAGGGAATGGGGGTTGGTGCAGGTGAAAATCCCATGGCCACATTCCATGTTGTTGCACAGCTCTGGAGGACCTGGCCCTCTCTCTTGTTCTCATTTAGTTTTGTGTTCTCATAAATTCCTTTAGTTCTGTGGTATGTGTGAGGGGACTGAAATCTGGGAAGAACAGGAATTGGGATTCTCTCTGTTTTTGCTGCTTGCATAATATGTCTCTGTGAGAGTAACACTTGACAGTTTAGGGAATACATTCTTGATGAAGTTATTAACATCTGGCTGCTCAACAACAAACCTATTTGGCTGTGTTGTGGTTTGCCTCTCTAGGCATCTTGCTGCGGCCCAGATTTACTTTATTAGCCCACTAGAGCTCAGCTATCACTTTCTTTACTGCAGACCTTGAACTGCTCACTGGTGGCTCCTCTCATTCTCCATTTTCTTTCTTTGGTGTATCTACACCTGCAGTGGAATCATGTTTCAAGCAACAGTTTTAAACCTGGTTTAAAGCTATTTTAGGTTTAAACAGCTTTTAAAAGGTTTCAGCGTGGTTCTTCTGGTCCAAGTGAACCAAGACTAGCGTAAAACTGTTTTTGAGATTCGAGGCCAAAATCATCCCTGGTGTAACTCTTTAATGACTTTAATAGAGTTAGACCAGGTATAAGTTCATTCCTAGGTAATAACTTGAATGACTTGTTTTGTACAACACTGAATGTATTAACACAACTCACACAATAATATGTTGTTTTTACATTGTGCTTTCCATTCCAAAAGATCTCCATGTACCTTAAAACTGACATAGCAACACAGTAAGGGGTTAACCTCACCTACCAGTGAAATGCAGCAATATCTTGGATGAAATACAACACTATTTTAAGAACATGTAGTAGTTTGGGAAGTGGAGAGGATGTCTAACAGCATTTTAAAAATTACCAGTTCCTGAATTCTTTAAAAATATAGCAATACTTAATGTTGTTAAAACAGTTTTGTACATTACGGACTAATTTTTTTAATCACTAAATTTTGCCCACAAAATGTACTGGAAATTCATAAACGGGTAACTGCACATGCAGAATCAGGCACTTTTTACATTTACACTTTAATTGATTTCTTTTACATGATTCCAAAGTTAGAAAGCCGATATTGAGCCCTCTTCCCCAGAACCCCTGCTTTGTAGCGTAAAAGTGATTGAATTAATTCAGATACTCCCTGAATCTGGGTGCTGCTTATAGAAGTGGGGGAGCAACATGTCTGTGGCTTATTCTCACAGAGTCCACAGAATCTCATCTGCAGCAAGTCAAAGGGAGTTGCCAGACAGGATCATCTACAGAAGGGGAGCAGACACTTGATGTGGCAAACTTCCCCTGAACCCATTCCATTTTCCTCTGGTAAATACCAGAGGAATTAGTGTTGCTCGGAGTAACATTGACTTCTATTCTGCTCTCTTTGAAGCCACTCAAAGGGGTCACAGAATGAACGTGTGGCAGGAGGACAAATGGCAACATCACTTCTGACTGAACTGCTTTTCTGCTGGGGTTTGTCAATGGGAAGACTACCAATCAATTCACTAAATTTTGGATTAGGCCCCTAGGGAAGAGCCTTAGTGCAGATTTCCCAGCAACTTGGGCTTTACAGAGTATGAATGCCATGCCTACTGCCCCTTCCACTTGTCTGCAATCCCCTTCCCATTTGAGGTGAACCTTGCAGAGTTCTGGGAGTGCTTTTTTCTCTCCCGTGAGTTTTTCTGCAGGAGGGGAGAGCATTTAGTCCATTATATTTTTGTGACAGAGTAGCCACCGTGAAGAATAATTAACATATGCGAGAACCCCACTAAGCAGGTAATCATAGTAATGTTATGTGATTCGGGGTGAATGGAATCCCTCCATTATCAAAAATTCCATCAGAGAAAAGGAAATGAAGTTCCTAATTAGACTATATCCAATGGAAGAGGTGGGACATTGAAGAGAAGAAGAAAATTGAGAGGTAGCTGATGCATTCTTCAGGCTAATGATAGGAAAGGAAATAGTAGAGCTTGAAAGGTCACTGACCTTATTAGGCCAGGAGAAGAGTAGTAGATCTTCAAAAGCTTTTACCTATGATAGGTTGACAATGTGTGAGGTTCTCTAGATGATCTGAGAGGCAAGACATCTGAGAAAAAATAAGGGAACAAATTAGGTAGATTATAGTGAACTGTGCAAACATTGCATTAAATGCATATTTTCGAGAAATGAGAATAAGATGAATGTAAAGAGAGACATAACCACATAGCCTTTCACTATTTTAGTGAGGTCCCTTTTCAATACGGCTACAATATTTTTATATTCTAAATACAAATTATTTTTTCTATAATTTATACAAGTAATGATCACTTACTGTACAATGGGTCACCCTACTGAAGTATTTGCTTTCTGTTTAACCGAGAAATGATAGGCAATCATGAATATTATATTCAACTAGGTAAGAGATAATCCTGTATAATATTAGGCTCAAATCAGTTTTTACATACAGAGAAAATGCTCTAAGTCAGGTAGTATAAGTGTTCCCATTGTCTACGTGGCCTATCGGTAGCACTTGCAACAGGCTTGTACCTTAAAAGATCTAACTCTAAGACTTTCCCCTTCCAAGTTCTGGCCCCCGAGAAACTGTGTGCACTATCTAGATGATTCACTCAGAGCCAGCAATTCCTTATTAAAATCCTCCCTGCTGGTACATGCACAAGAACAAGTTTGATCTGAGGGCTGGAGATTGCTATTTGTCTGTCCTCCTGGTCAGCGCTTAAGTTTTGCTGTTCTGGTTGCCAATGGGCCAGGGAAGGGGGAATACAAAAGAAAAGGAAGGATTACATTAAAAATACTGCATTTTGTATCTGGAATGTGATGGGGCCAGATTATTTACAATGGTATATACTCAGCGTTACGTCACTGGATTTCATGATAATATAAATAGGCACAGCTCTATTGGCTTCTACACCAGCACAGAGTTTGGCCCAATGTAATTGCGCCAATGTAAAGCCAGTGTAAATGAGGTCAGAATTAGGCCCATAGTATTCCTAAAATTTGCTTTTTTATTATGATGGAGTTGCATGGTTACTTTTGCTATGTTATACACCTATAAAATGGTTTTAAATGAATATTTTTACCATTGTGAAAATGTAACTAGCAAATATGTTACTTGACCTCCTCTCACATAGGAGGCAAAAGATGCTGGCTGAATCTGAGTTAACACTTCCACACTAATGGTAGAAGGCAGAGAAAATGAATATAACATGGTTAACATCTTTGTCAGCCTGATGAATATGTAATCTCAATATAAATTAGAATGACTCTGTAAAAATTCAACTTTGGACACAGGTAATGTCCCTGAACCTGACTAGCAAAGGAGTGCATACCTTGATCTATAGGCAGGCTCCACAGAAATGCATTAAGGGTAGTAAAATTCCCAGAGAAAGAGAAGGGCTGCCATCAACGATTAGATGTGGTTTGTAATAGTATCGTCCTGTTTTCACTCACCGCAGTAGAACATTTCTACCAGGCTAACAAGGCATATGGTAATGAGAAACATGCCAAGATTGAGAGAAAGGAGCCTAACTTATGTACAGGAAACAAATGTGATCAATTACTCTAAGTGTGGAGCTCACAGATACCTTATCTTAGGGCTCCTTAAAATAAGAACTTGATTGTTACCAAATGTATCTAAGGAGCTAGTGAAAGAAACACATTAATGTGGGAGACACGTAAAGTTTTATTAACTTCGAAAATTGACATCATAACTTGGTTCTAAGCACCCTGAAGAATCCACAGAAGTGGTTAACAAGCAAGCATAGTGTTAACTATGTAGTTCTATATTATAACTGTCTAAGCAGCATTTAAACATTATAATTCTCTAAATAATACTTCAAAAAGCCACCAGTGTGTTTTGTGACTGTAATATGCAAATACTCTGTAATAGTTTATTCTTATTAGGTCATTATTTGGGTTAGCATTCAAATTAATTCTGTCCTCCACACCACATTTATTTTAAAGAAAAAATGTATAGAGATTTTCTTATCGGAGAGTGATGCTGTAACAGCTTTAGTAGACTGATACTGAACTTAGGTTGACACAGAAAATGGAGATCATTAGCTGAAGTATCTGACAAGCTGTGTGTATGCCTGAGATACATTAGGAGCAGTGAGAAATATGAAATGCAAGCTCATGCTAGGGTATACCCTTGACATAAAATTATGGGACTCTCAGTTAGTTTTTAACATAAATCTGCTATGGTTTAAGATTGGAATATTTTCTTTTTCATGAAATTACTACTGTCCATAGAAATGTCACCCACACATGAATTAGAAGGACAATGGAAACCACTGTGGGAAATATAATGTCTTCAATCCATGTATGCAATTCCCATTGGCATCAATAGGAGTTATGCATGAGGACTGAAAGAAGTATATGACCCATATGAATGCTTTAAGATGAACACCATAGAAGGAAGTCAGGCTTCTAATAGCTTATGGATATAGCAGACCCGATACTGCTTTCTTTGAAGTCAAGGTGAATTTTGCCACTGACCTGAATGGGAGTAGGTTTAAGCCCAGGATATACAAATACACGGTAATGTATCAGAAGAAAATTGTTTAAAAGCTGAGGACCAGGGCACGGCACGATGAGAGAAGAAAACAGCAAATGGTGTGGTTTCACAGCACAGGGTCTGCTTCTGATCTTGTATAAATCTACCAACTTTGTAAAGTAGCCCCTAATTTACACTGGTGTAAGCAAGACTGGAGTCAGGGCTACAGTGTCTAGATCTGGCATCTGCTGGCATATGTGTGGCTATGTTAAATGCAATTTGTTATAACTCTATAATGCGGTGGCAGTCTTGTCTCTCTGAAAACTTGTTCACCTCCCGCCCCTCACCGCCCCAACCAAGCTATATATAATTAGATGACAAATTTTGCTATATTTTAACATGATATTCCCAGTTTAAACGTATATTTTGTATTTGGACTCACGACTAAGTCATTTTACCATCCTCTCACATTTAATAATTCCATAATGACGAAACTGTCATGATAAATGGTTATTTTGGGGGTGCTTCACCTTTGAGACATATTTGTCATAGTAATACATTGCCTGGTCATTTTACAGGACAATGTTATGTTGTAAAATTATGCTTCATATATTTAAGTGGAGTTTATACTCAATACCAACCTGGTATGGGTGATTAAAGTTCTACGCTTTAGCCTAAAGACATTTGCTTTAACATCCATGTACAAAAGTGGAATTTAAGAGATTAACTTGCATTTGACCTACTTCAGCTCTACTGGTAATGAGGGGTGCAGGGGCATAGAATTAATCTCTCTCAATTTGTGGCTCTCAGGGGTGCTGCTACGTTTTAGAGTGCTTGAATTTTAAAGTCTCCTGTTGTGCTGAGGAGGTTTTGTTACTCAATGGAACTCTGTTAACTATAGTGACTGAAGTGCTAGTTTTATCTATTTGATTAATAGCCTGACTGAGTTCCAGTGTCTCTTTGAAAGAAAAACATATTTTCTATGCCTCTGGAATAGCATTTCATGCCACATACAGTGAAAATAGGGAAGAAAGAGGGAGGAAAAAATATCTGTTGGACCTGATTTGTAGTATGTATAGCTATTTAATAACTTTCATTCTGGATCTTACATGTCAAACATCTATAAAATGGTCTGGGATTTAGTCATGATTTGTTGTGTAATATTAATGTACTGCTCCTAGGAAGGTATAATTCAAGTTGGTATTATTTGGACTAATATGTTTTTAAAAGCTTGAAAATGACTGTGCAATCATTACTCTAGTGCTGTGTCCTTACAGCTGTATTAATGTGTCCAATGAACATTTTGGCAAAGTAATTTATACTCTCAAGAAATTGGCTTTAACTACTGAATGTACAAAATTTCCCTCTCTCTGTAAGTTTAATAGGGCTGTTTTACTTCCATATCTATACATTAAATGCCTCGTTTTCTTTTTTAAAATGATCACAGTTCAATGAAAGATTTCCTTGTGCAGAATCACTAGCAACATGACATGAGTTATCCAAAGCAAATAGCAGTTAATCAAGGAATTAGATATACTAGGCCTGTAGAATCCTGTATTAAATATACATATTGGCTAATAGGGTGACACACATATAAACAGTTTGCAAGTTTTATGAATAGGTTTTCACTGTTTTATCACATTACCTAGAAAAACTGACATAGTGATATATCTTTTCTAGAAATGTACAACAAAGTTAATTTTTCTCTACTTATACCAGAGAATGTGTGAACAAGTAGGACCCCTGAAATATTGTAGCTTGGGGAAATAATATAGTGTGTGGGTATTAGCATACTGTATGCAGATAAACGTGGTAATCAATATCGTGCACATACTACAAAAGTGAATATTTACTAGTGTTAAAAATAGAACTTTCTCTTTGTGCTTTATAATATGTATGAAGAAATTAATATCAAAATGTGTTATGCAATTTAAAAGATATTTGAAGAAATTTAATGGGATTTTATAAAAATTACTCTAGAAGCCTCTAAAATTTAATAGAGAATGATCTTTTTCTATACATTATTTTGAAGCAGCCAATAGAATTCTGCAGCAGGGATCTAATTCTCTATTAAATTCTGTAGTATTGTCAAAGCTCCCCACATCCCTCTCCAACTATAGACAAGTTTTCATTTTCTATTAAATTCTGTAAGACTTTTCAGTCAGGGAACGGTCATGCTAATATCTGGTAACTTCTAATAAAAGTGGATCTGGAGTGTGCCACATGGGAGAGTGTTCCTATTTTAAAGAAATAGTGAATTTTATACTTTCAGATTAAGAAAACTAAGATATTTCCTATAGTACCAGGTTCTATATACTAAATGTTATGAAATGTGCTTCCTATAACTGGTTGCATTTCCAGAAATACCTTAATGCAACCATTTTAGATGAATGACAAATTTCAGAATTCCATAAAAACCTTTCCTTGTTTCTAGTAGAAATAAAATAATTGAATATTTTGGGGACCAAGTCTAATATTTAAAAGGTTCTTTCTACTATATGTTGTTATGGAGGGGCCAAGTTTTGTGCCTGTTGCAGAAAGAAATAGCATGGTATGGAGTAGCATCAGACAAATCATGGTATGTTGAGCTTTATTTATTTTGCGCTTTCTTTTAAAAGATTGTTTGTTAAATATTGCTAATCAAAAAGAGACAAGGTGGGTGAGGTAATCAAAAACTCTGGGATGTTTCCATATTGCAGTTGCAGAACTGGAAGCAGCGTAGCAGTTGTAGGATTTAGATTAAATCATTTTGTTTCCTCCTCTTGCAGAAATCTTTAGTGAATCTTTGGTGAAAAGTAATAATGCTAGAGTCTGAACCACTGTACAGAGTTAACCCACTGCAATCATTCCCTGCTCCTGAGATTCAGAGGGGGTTTCCAGCTCCCCTATTCCTAGCAGCTGCCAATGTTGTCAGCACTGATCTGTCAGAAAGGATTTTTCCTGGCAAAACTTTGAAGCTACTTTCTGACATCCCTCAACAAACTAATTGTTGTCTTCTGCCTCTCAGAGCCCTCTGAAGTCCCAGTGAGTTAGTGTCTTCTCAAGAGATGAGAAAGGGGACTCACAAAATCAATTTATCAGGCTATTACGCATTGTCATCAGCCAAAACAAAAACCTGCTAAAGACAGGAGAAAAAGTAGAAGAAATGGGTCTCTGAGAAAAGGTTACAGAACATCCATCTTCTCTCCTCTTCTGATTGTTTCTTTTCTTTACCCAGTTTCATACCCGTTTCCCTCCACTAAAAGACACTTTATGACAAGCATTGTAATCTCTTTAGACCAGGGGGAAACCTCTTCTTTAGGACAGAATCTTTGCAAGGCATGAGTGACAGCGGGAAGGGGTCCAATTGCCACCGAGGACACTAGGCAATAAATCATCCACCCCTGGCATCAGCAGGCTGGACTGGTCTCCACTTCCTGAGTGGCTACCAGTGCCTAGATGTGACAAAACAGCCATTGTCAGCTCCTAGCAGCCACATTCCCACTTTCTCCCCACTGAGGTTTTAAGTTTACCTAAGATATAAGAAATACCAATTAAAACTTGGAAAAAAATGAAAATTAAACTGAGGCTAGAAGGAAAAGTGCTCTAAAGTGATGTCATAATACATGCTTTTATAAACCAAAATAATATTAACAAGGGGAGAAGTACCATTAGTTTTTCTGGCAATTGCTGTCTTTTAAACACTCTGAAGAGATTCAAGGATTTTGTTTGCTTGTTTTGGTTTAAGACTTTAAATTTCCAAATGACCTGCACTGTTATAGTTACTCTTTAACAGAAACAGGGCAGTACTAGGAGGTATGTACTACTAAAAGTACTGTAGCTCTTAACCAAACAGAACAATCCCAAGGAGGAAATATAAAATTGAAAAAATAAGTGCTTGCCACCTAGATATAAAGATTGGAGCATTTAATGGTATGCTATGGATTCCTTAGGCTGATCCCAACATTTTTGCATTGTCAGGGTATCATGCCAAATACTATAATGAAATTTTTACCATGTATAGTAAAATATGCATAAAATCACCATAAAAGAAACGAAATGTCGGTTTTGTTCCAAGAGAGACTTTTGTTGTTCTTACGTACAAGACAGTTTATAGATTACTTGTAATCAGACAGAAGTTACAAATTAACTGATGATTCATAGTAGAGTGGGAAATAAAAGATTATGACACGATGAGTTTTTAAATCTGAAACACCTCAGAAGGTCACAGAAGAATGAGAGTAACAGAATATTCATCACTACTGCATTTTTATTTTCATTGATTTTTTTCCTTCACAGTCATTAAGGATGTTTCCTTGAGACAAATTAGCTATAGAATGCTAACCATTTATTAATTATTGGTGCTTCTGGAAAAGATGACCCATTCCCTTTAGAATACTCATCAACTTAGTGCACTTGCTAAGTGCAAGAAAAGAGACGAACTGGAACAACTCTGGAAATGTAAATAATACATTTGTTAAAGTGCCGTTGACTCCCCTATTCTGTTTTCAAATAGAGTGGTAAGTGAAAATCTATATCTTCATCTGTTTCTATGTGTGTTGTTGTTCTGTACTTCTAATGCAAGATTTGTTTATTATAAAAATCTTTGTGTGTGTGAATGCTGTAGAATTTTCAAAAAGTACTCAGGAGCTGCTGTGGTCAGGCAGAAATACTTTCATTATCATAAGAAATATATAGATTATATCATCTTTCCCAATTTCTACTAGCCTGGGGTGAATAGTTTTTGTTTGAATGAATGAGTAAAATATCATTAGTTTTTTCACGATCACCGTGGGAAGGGCTGACAAGTAGATTTTGTTCCTGGGCTGTTAAATTTTCCTGATGATTTTGCAAGGCTGTGTTATATAGTTCTGAGTATGATAAAACTCCTTCATAGTTCAGTAACAAGATGAAAGAAAAGGATTTATTTTATTTTTAACTCTGTGCACTATACATTGATTAGGGGACACTGAACCAGGTTGATAAAATGTAGTTGCAAAGTAACCAAGATTTTTTTGTTTAATCTTTTGAATTATTTAATAAGAAGCCTTTAACCTCTTTGGATTAACAGTCAAATTGGTGCAGAGAGTAAATGAGATGATGATTCTCCAGGCTTCATGACAGTTCTGTCCCAGTTCATCATCTTAACTAAAAAATAATCCTATCTAACTTGAAATCCACAGCAGCTATAAGTAGAAAATAAATCCAAACCGCAGCTCAGACTTGTAACCTAACAGCTATCATAAATAATCAGAACCTATTTGAAGGTGGAAGATGGGACATTAGAAGCTATTTACACTACTAGAGTGATGCCATCGATCAGTAACAGCAACCCGTAGATAAGACTCATATGATGTCATGGTTATTTATGATGGGAATTGACAGTAAAGCTACTATAGAACTTTCTCCTAGACAGCTTCATTCATTTTTGTTTGTGATGCATTTTGTTGTTAAAGAAGCAATCAATAGCAAAATTGTGGAGATAAAAGTTATTACCAGTTAAATATATGAAAAACGTGCCCATGTACATTTACATATATAACAAAAACTGTGGGGGTATTAAAAATTAGGTTAGGAAAGTTTGTATTTTTTTATTGCAAATGTTCAGCTCAGTAAAGCCATTTTCTATTCTTTGGTGGTTAACATGTACTATAATCTTACTGATTTTCTAATCCAATTCAATGTGTGATAGCAGAGCAAAATGCAGTGTTCTAAGGATTTAGTAGGCATGCTGAAGTTTCTTTTTAGTGGGTTGGAATGGCATAGGTGCAGATTACTGCGAGAGAGGGAGAAAGGGGGCAAAATCCTGTATACGAATAACCATATGAGAATCCCCTTATGCAGTGTGTCCAAGAATACACAAGTCCTGCATTATATGTTTGCATTGGCAATTAGGTGGGGTCTTGGCAAATGAACAGACCTTGGTCAATGTCAACAATGACATAGAGAAATACACCTTTCCTGCCTAAGGTACAGTGTGTGTGTGTGTGTGTGTGTGTGTGTGTGTGTGTGTGTGTGTGTGTGTGTGTGTGTGTGTGTGTGTGAATTTTCTTCAGGGATTCTTGCATTCCTAACAAATAGGAGAAGGAAGCTCTTTTCTTAAACATTGTATGTGCTCCCCAACTGAAGATGTAAGACACCTGTCTCTGGAAGTCTTTGAGATCAATGTCAACGTATTTATTAAGGGGTAGATCATGGATAGTGACATTGCTCATGACCAGGTGCCTCTTTATTTGGTGTCCCCTTACTCTCCTGGTAAGGTACCTCCTTACTCCCCTACATAGGTTACTCCTATTGTGAGTCAAAGTTCAGACTCTGGGCTGTTACTCCCCTTTCTGCACAGGTGCATAGGAAACGGCAGGTAATGGGAAGAGTCCTGTCTCTGTCACTGGCAGCCTGCCATGTGGCACACAGTGGAAGCCATCTGCATCGGGTAAAGGGCTGGCACAGATTACTCCCTCCAGGACAAGGGGTGGGGGAAAACCTGAACTTTGATTTCTGGTTTGCTCTTGGAAGAGTTCAACTATGCACTTCCCCTTACTCAGGGGTTGTGGCAACTCCACTATTGAGACTTTACTTAGCTGTATAACTATTGTAGAAAATAATGAAGTATTTTTAAAAAATAGCATAGTATTACAGATCAATTGACATTCTGAATAGTCATTTAGAAAAGGCCCTTTGCAGTAATACTATAACAAATCCATGGCAAAAAAGATAACTTTAAAGAAAAGTATCAACACATGACAGCAGGTAAAGGTGATATTACTAGGAAGCTTATGCCCAAAATGAATGTTTAGGGTTTGTTTTTTTTAAAAAGATTTTACAAAACCTAATGTTAGTGCAGTCGTCTCCTTTAAATTAAAGAAAACTCAATGAAGACAGATGTACTGCTTTAGAAATGTAGTATTCCTCTGCAATGATTTGGCCCCAAGTCCTGCAGTTCACTAATCCATGAGAATCAAGAATTGAAACTGACTGTAAACAGAACATTGTCTAAGCTAAGTGAAGTGTAAAATCTAAGATAACAGCATAAAAGGTGAGAATTATATGACTTTTCTGCAGCATATGAGCAAAAAATAATTTGGTTCTTCCTTTAAAAATAACAGCAATTTTTTATACAGGGATTTGTCCAGAATTATTTGTTTACTTATAAAATCTAAGTGACAAGATATCATGAATATCAGTAGTTTTATATTAGTTTTCTCTATTGAATAATTGGTATAATACATATGTGTTATTACCACAGTTATCTTGATTGTGGCTGTAACTATCCAAAATTTGTTTTATTACATTTATTTTTATTAATCTGCTGCAATATGCCACAAATCTCTTACAGATTCTCATCCTCAAATGAATTAATGTATTACTTACACAGCGTAAGATATATTTTAAATAGTTTCTTTACTTACTTACGTGATTGTATATACAGCAGGCCATGCTTAGTACTTTTCAAGATCATAGTCAGACCTATAACAATAAATATTAGGTTTAATTTAAATGGGTCAAAGTTCATTCTCATCCATCGATCAACTATACAACAAAATCATGTAGTATCACTAAATAGAAGAGGCCAGTGCCATGTCAAGAAACCTTTAAGGAATAAATGCAGTTTTTTGACAGAGCAACACCAGATCAACATGTGATGCATATCATAAATGTATATTTACCTTTCTATTGATCAGTGGGAGACTGTGGATTTCAACAAAGCTATACCACCCATAGCATCGATCCTGTACTGCTTAATATGCAATTCTGGGATTTAAATTTTGTACACATTAGCAGTCTTATCCAGTTAAATATTAGCTCTGTGTGTGGGAGTGGATGGGTGGGGGGTGTTTGATGATAGAGAAATGTTGCCCTTATTAATATTTCACACATTTTATAGGTAATACTACCTCTATGACTTCATACTGTTCCTCCCAAATGCTCCCTAGGTTGTACTCAGGAAATGTTATTACAAAACTTTCTGTCATATTTTTTGAAAAGATGGTTTCCTCTGGATGGCATAGAACAGTATGTGATTTCACTGGGATTTTAACTTCTCTTTGAAAAGGTTAGGGAGGGCAGGCATCACAACTACTTGGTTGTATAAATCAATCATTGAAAACAGGCTAATGAAACCGACTAGAAAAATACAGTATGAGATCTAAGCAAATACCAAAAACAGTCTCATTTTAAAACATTTAAACAAGTGGCTTGATTTTTTCAGAGATGCTAAGCAGCTGCAATTCCCACTGACTTCAGTGAAATTATAATAGGGATGAGTTTACCCCATTGTTTTCAATGTATTTAGAATGTGTCAGACTCCAGCTGTGTTAGGTATTTTTAGATTACTTATGCCCAACAATAATCAGATGTTAATGGCTCATCTGTGCTTTGAAGTTAACATGTCACTGAGATGAAGAGGATAAGGAAGGAGGTAGTTCATTGCTACGTAGTATTTTATAATGCTAAATGTGTGTTGGGCACATTAAAGACAATTACAAACACTGGATTACACCTTTGCAACAGTTATTGTTCAGCTGGAGACCATTTTTATTAATATTATTTATTTGTATTGTGATAACACCTAGGAGCCCCAATTAAGGACCAGGACTAGGCACTGTACAAACACAAAACAAAGAGATGGTCCATGTCCCGAAGAGTTTTCAATTGGAATGAATATTTATTTATTATGATTTTAATTAGTAGTTAATTGTTGACTATTCAAAACCTGAAAATCTATTTTGTGAACAAAATTGAATTTGTTTTAGTTTTAAAGTGTTTAAAATGGCCTCTTTTCCCCAAAAAAAATTTTAACGATTTTTTTCCTGGTACTTTTTCAATTATTTTTTACTCATATCATTACTGAAAATATTATAAAAATGGTTATTGGGATTTTTTATTTACTGTTGCATCCATGCAACGTATTGTTGCATTGCAAATGCAGCAGATTGCTATTTAAGATTATCTTTGTAACGGAAAAAAGACAGAAATGCCTTCGATTTTGCAGAAAATTCAAAATTGTGGATAGACCTACATAATATTTCCTGGTGCTTAATGTTTCATAGCAGCAATTTACTGCTATCTCTCTTGTGCTGCATACTAGTACTATATTATAGGGTTGTACTTTTGTGTGCTAATACCGCTGATATCATGTTTCATCACTGACACTACACTCATAAAGTTTATAATGCAGCCAAACAAATATAGGGTTAGATTATGGCATATCAATCTAACATCCCATTGTGCTGCATCTTGAGCAATCCAGGAAGGAGACTATGGAATCACAGATTTCCTCCTGAGCTCCCCACTGCTCTGGGGAGGGAGTAAACTTCTCTGACTCTACACCTCTTGCAGCATATGCTCTCTGATGTGCTGGCATAGCTATGCCGATAGATGTGGCGCTGCCCCTTCTGTGCCCTCCCTCAGCCCTTCCCACTCGTGTGAGGGGAAACAGAGCATCTCTATAGAGCCTGCTATCCCTCCTATGTACAGAAAGCTAGTACTTCTGAAGGCATGCTCCTTAGTCCCTAACTCCCTTGTGCCAGCACGCAGGATGGGCCACAATCTGGACCAGAGTTTATAATGCAGCATCGCTGTAGGAACAGATTAGGAACAAATTGCTCCGATAATATTTAATCATGTTGACTTTATGTGAATTGAAGTGTAGACGACGTGGTTGAATTTTAAAGAAAAAAATAAGGATTATTTGGATTTGTACCAACATTTGGGTAAGGTTCATGGAAGCTTATACTTATTAATTAAACACTAAACCCTCCATTAGCCTAGATAATCACCCTGGTTGGAAACAAATGAACTGTTTACATAAGGAATTTGCACCAATCCTTATCGAGGGGGAAAAAGTTTCTGCAGTCTGTACGCTCTCCTTTGTGACGTAGGTCAAGCCACTTAGGCATACATTTTCATGAGTGGTCTCTAATCTTGGGAGCCTTTATCTAGACATATGACTTGTTTTTCAGACGTACTAAACATGCACAGCTCCCATTGGCTTTAATTAGAGTTGTTGGTGCTCAGTTTTTCTGAAAAATAGGCCCTAGGTTTCTAAAATAGGCCAGGACCAAACATGAAAGCACTGAAATTAGAGGCTACTTTTGGAAATAAGGCCCTTACACTTTCTGTGCTCTAGTTCCCCCACCTGTAAATGAGGGACAATCATGAGATATAAAATTAACATGCCACACATTAAATGGATTAAAAGCTGGCTAACTTATAGGTCTCAAAATATAATTGTAAGTGAGGACTCATCATGGAGTGGGTGTTTCTAGTGGGGTTCCTGCAAAACTCTGTTTTGTTCTATGCTAGTTCACATTTTTATGAATGACCTGGAAGAAAACATCAGGTGAGGTTTTCAGAGAATACAAAAATTGGTAAATAATGAAGAGGACAGGTCAATTATTCAGAGTGATCTGGATTGCTTAGTAAACTAGGCTCAAGCAAACAATATGCATTTTAATACAGGTAAATGTATACATCTAGGAACAAAGACTCTAGGGTGTACTTACACAGTGGGGGAATCATCCTGGGAAGCAGTGACTCTGAAAAAGATTTGGGCATCATGGTGGATAATCAGCTCAATATGAGCACCTAGTGGGACACTGTGGCCCAGAGGGCTAATTAGAACCTTGAATGCCAGATCAGGGGACTCCTGAGTAGGAGTTGAGGTTATTGTACCTATGTTTTTGGCACTGGTGCGATTGCTGCTGGAATACTGTGTCTAGTTCTGGTGTCGACAATTCAAGAAGGATGTAGAAAAATTGAAGAGGGTTCAGAGAAGAGCCACCATAATGAATAAAGGATTAGAAAACGCGCCTTATAGAGAGAGACTCAGGTAAATCAATCTGTTTAGCTTAACAAAGAGAAGGTTAAGAAGTAACTTGGTTATAGTCTACAAATACCTACATAGGGAACAAATATTTAGTAATGGTCTCTTGAATCTAGCAGAGAAAGTTATAACATGATCCAATGGCTGGACGTTGTAGCTAGACAAATTACAGACTGGAAATAAGGCACACATTTTTAACAGTGAGGGTATGTAAACATTAGAACAATTTGCCAAGGGTTGTACTAGATTTTCTGTCACTGAGCATTTTAAAATCAAGATAGGCTGTTTTTCTGAAAGGTGCTCTAGGAATTGTTCTGGGGAAGTTCTGTGGCCTGTGTTAGACAGGAGGTCAGACCAGATGATCACAATAGGCCCTTCTGGTTTTGGAATATATGTATCTATGAATACTTGCTTTGGGTGTTATGAAGCTGAATTTAATAATGTTTGTACAGCACACCGAGAAACTCAGGGACGTGCAAAATGTATTGTTCAAACAGAAGACAACTGCTCCATTTAATACATTCTGCTTTAGGTCCAATATCTCATCTCCCAGTACGTAATCTTTCAATATTTTTGACATGCAGTTTTTCTTTAAACGGGAAAAAGTAAAATGAAAATGGGATGTAGGGTTATTGACAGAACTCCTGACCCGGGGGTTGGGGGTGGTGGCAGGGGGGAAGGAGAAGGTGTTGCCCCTTGAGAGGGTCTAAATTTCTCTGATACTGCTTCCAGACTGAAAGAACCCTGATCATGCTTGTGGGTGTTCTGTGATTCTTTCTTTATCCTTTGCTAACAAGAATTCCCCACTTGTTCTTCCGAGGATGTTTCTGAGCACTGAACCCCTCCAGCAATTAGTCATGAATTTTTACACTTCTTTGGTTGAAATGAATTTGTCTCTGTCATGGGAGATGCCCCCAAACTTCTGAAGCAGCACTGAGGCCTGGTCTAAACTTAAAAGTTAGGTTGACATAGTTTAGTCAGCCAGAGATGTGAAAAAACTGCACCCTGATTGACGTAGCTGTGCTGACCAAATCTTCCATGTAGACAAAGCTATGTTGATGAAAGATTGCTTCTGTTGACACTGCTACCATCATCTGCGGAGGCGGTGTTCCTACAGTGATGGAAAAACCCCTTCTGTTAGTGTAGGCTGTGTCTACACTATGGGTTTATGCTGCTGGCAGTGATGTCGCTATGCTGGAATAAACTCTGAGTGTAGACGTACCCCAAGTTTAGTATTTGGAACTCTAGACATGACTAGGGCTGATGGCATGTTATAAAATCTTGGGCTTAGTTGAGCTCTTCTTATGTGAACCACAGTAAAGAAAAAGAAAGATGATATTTATGTTAACAATTTCCTAAACTACTGCTGCCTTTAAAAATATTCTCTATAATCAGGTAAGGCCAAACTCATGCCTAGTGTAATTCTATTGATTTCAGGGGAGTCACAACAGAAATGAATATGATCTATGATGTTTACATTTGTCCATTCCTTGTTGTATTGTTAGTCAGACCTTGCAGAGATTCTAATCCTCCTTTACACAAATACTTCTGTCCAAAATAGGTCAGACAATGTTCTCTCAACAAAGAAAAACCCAAACTGTGCCAAAATGGTTATGGTTATATAATTAGGGGTGTAAATGAATAGGTGCTAAATTAAGTTCAACAGACTCATCCTTTGGAGACCCAGTTATGTCAGAAGAGAGAAAAGGAGTCAACAAAGAATTGATTAATTGTACTGTGCTCACTGGGAATACTAATAAATGTGATTGCTATTCCAAATAAAATTATTTAAGAAAAATAGGTGCTGGAAAAACATAGATGGAACTGGCCTGGTCTGAAAAGAAAGAGAAAACAAAGGCACAAGAAGTTGGCAAGCAGAATACTCCTCCTAGAGGCAACAAAGATAACTGCAGCATTTTCCTTTACTTTTCAGTCTTGACATATTTAATCAAAGGAGCTTTACTTCTGCAGGAACTATCCTAGCTGCCTGAAAACCAGAATTGGTAGTCAACAAAGCTGAAAATTAATATAAGTACATCAGTCAATATAATATACCTTCTTCTGCTGCTTTTTTGCTCTTCACAAACATTTGAAGCAGAGGATGGCTAGAAAAGGGGGTTGCCGAGCCTGTGTTTATGTGTGAGCCAAACAAAAAATGACAGTGCTTATGCTTATGCTGAAATAAATTTGTTAGTCTCTAAGGTGCCACAAGTAATCCAGTTCTTTTTGCTGACACAGACTAACACGGCTGCTACTCTGAAACCTGTCTTTAGAAAGTTTGTGTATTTTTAATTCAGTTTGTACTAATCCCTTGGAGGACTGTCAGTCTCTATCCTTACTGTCTTTCCTCCTCTCCCTGTTTTGTACAAACCTGTTAATGCAGGAGTTGCTCATGAGAGCTGTAATCCCTGCATTGATATTTCTAACCCTCCTCGGTCCCACTTCTGTGGCAAACTGCAACATTTTTGGGGAGGGTGGGTGGAGGAAAGGGGAGAATATGAAGAATTGCAAGGACTTTGCAGAGGGATGTAAGTATAAAGAAAGTAGGTCAAATTTTGCGCCCCACCAACTTTTATAGTGGCTTTCTTTTAGGAATACTATAAACCATCTCCACAGTTTATATAAATTACACCCACAGTATGGCTGTGTGAATATATTAAATATGCTTTCATAGGTTTGCCTGTGTCATATCATGAAAGCAGCAATAAAATACTGAGATTATATTATACTTATTAATGTATATCTCTAATACATTATCATTAATCACAGAGTACTATGAACAGAGATTTTTTTCTATTGTGTTAAGGTATTGGTGGCTTTGGCTGTTATGGCTCCTTTACAACTGCCTGCCTGTCAGTTTTAAGGATGATTGAATATTTCACTGTTAAAATATAAGGTCCACTCCAGTGGTTATATTACATGCCACTCTTCCCTTGGATCCCTGTAACATCAGCAGATCTCTATCTTTGCCCCTCTCTCAGCCTGCATGTTCCCCACCCTCACCACCCCTCTACATGCTACTATTCAGGAGGCCTGCTATGTAACTCAGTTCTGCACCATGCAGGGCTTCCTGGAAATTTTGCCTTTCCTGCCCCATTGTCATTGCCAAGGGAGTCTCTATGGCTGTGGAAGATGGGTCAGGATTTTCTCCACAGTTCCCAATTGTGGTCCACTAGAATCAGTAAGCATGCACCCGCTGACTCCAGCCAGAGCAGGATCAATCTAATAGCACTGCTAACTTTGGATTTGCCTCTGTGATCCTGTAGCTAAGATGCTGGTGGGCTGCCTTATTATCTGGGATGCCATTTCCCTCTGACTTATCTTTGTTTCACAGAGTTTTTATCTGTTTGAGAATCAGGTTCTGTGAAAACACCGCCGAAACCCATTTATAAGTGAAGCAAAAAGTTTTCCCATAACCATATGTTTCCTACGTAAATGTATGTGGTGACCTTGGAGCCATCCAAATCCCAGTGCTCATCTCACTTGCTCACTGCTGTTTTTTTGGTGAATCAGAAGGAAAATCAAAAGCCTCTTTGAGGATTACTGAAAAGGAATGCCACATGTGTTAGTGTGTGCGTGCATAGGCCATTTATTTTAGAGCACAATCTCACTAAAATCAAATGAATATAATCTGAACATGCTTTTAAAAGATTAAAACCCAAAAAGATGAAACTGGCAAGCCTTTTGAATTTTTATAGGAGACAAGCAATTTATGTGGTCCATCATGTGCATTTTCAGACCAGCCTTATGAGAGCACATTTTCAGCATATTAGGAGAGTAGTAGTTTCATTATGGGCTGTAGATCTTTGCCGGGGACTATTATATTCCAAACAATCTTAAAAAAACCTGTTCTCAGTGTCAGTCTCTTACCAATTCCTTCCTTTCAAAACCAGATTTTTAACCTTTTATCCTCTTTTTGAGGTGGTACATGGAATCTCATGGCCTTTAATACACTAGTCTCTCTTCATTTAGATCTAAACTGCACCCTTTTCTCTTTAGCTTCAGAATGTCCAGAAGTAAATCTGTAGATCAAAATTTAGTCCACCTACCATTGAGTGAAATGTAAGTTGCAGATAGAACCAGGCAGAGTTTGGCCCAACGGTAATAATCGTCTTCCCATGCATAGGTCACCAGAAGTGAATGTTCACAATTTTAGAGTATATTTTAGGGACTATACAATTCCTTTCCTGTAGGACAAGTGGAATGTTAAGGCTCTAACAGACTGTGTGTGTAAAGATAAATTTGCCTATCTACATCTAATAAGGGTATGATACTTTCTTTCCTCACCCCAATCACATAACAAGGGGAAAGGTTACACCCTATCATGGGGCAGGCGTCAGCAGCCACTGATTCCGGTGGCTATTGTTATACCTTTGTGTTTGTGTTATACCTTTGTACGTATTTGTGTTTGGACAAAAATTCTCTATCTAACCATCTGATTCTCTCATTTGACCCAGTAATAATGAAGTCATAATGCTCAATTTGTGGCATCACACTAATTTCCAGCGCAGCAGAATATAGTATTCTCTCAAACGCAGAATTACATTATTTGCTTTCGATATTATTTTAGTGTCATTTTCTGAGTATTGTATTTGTGTATTATACTCTTAATGTTTGATGTGATGCTGATTAATTTTCATGGCTCAATTTTAATAGTGATGTGTCAACATTTATTTGATTTATGAATAGAGTTTTTAATTCAGTTACATTGCTTTTAGCAAGCAAGTAGGTCCATGTTGTAAAGTTTTAAGACTCAGTCTTGAAACACTATCTTCCTGGCCAATAAACCAAGATGTTGACAAGATCTGTAGTGAATATTCAAATAAATGTGATTACTTCATTTTATGTCAACAGAGGAGGTGAAAAGTGCAGCTCAACTGCCTTGGTAAGATTGGAAGGAGGGGCTGGGATAATACAAGAGACAACAAAGAGATAGTTGGTAAGATTTAGTAGCTTTCTTCAGCAGGGGTGTTGGGAAGTCAGTGTTACAAAGTTCAATAGGGTCAAACAAAGTGCAGAAACTTTCTTATATTCGTTGAGAAGAGAGCTGTAATGAAGACATTAAAAATTCAAACGATAGAAACAGTAGATAGCTAGAATGTTAGTTGATGTGTTACTTCTACCAAGTCTGAGTAGGCTGGAGCTAACACTAAATGCATATTGTTTCTTTATATCCCTGAGAAGAAAAGTTCAGTTGTCTTTCATGACCTATAATATAACTGTGATGAGACATACTCTTCAAAGAAAGCATTGAATGCCTTCAGAACAGCTATAGTGTTTATGGATCAAAAAAGTATTTCATCTAGAAAGATACAATTATGACATACCCATTTAAAAGGTGTATTTCTGCCACCAAGTTCATTAATGAAATCCACATTTTTGAAAGGAAGATTTACATAACATGTTTAAGATTATTTGTGTAGTTGCATGACACACTTAATGTGCTGGGTTGGTATAGAAAGTATAAGATTAATTTTATCAAAGGTAACTCAGTGGGAAATGTACACCATTATTTAGGTTTTTTTTCCCACATTGATGCAGAGTTTTGCCTGAACTAATCTAACGATATTGTAGACATGAGGCAAGGGTACGCATTTTTTTTTTTGTTTACACAGATAGAGCCTTTGTTTCAAGTGAAGTTGAGAATATAAATCTATTTGGCTTGACCTTTGTATGTACTTTTAGAAATGACCTTGGAAGCCTTATCTGTGATATGCAATAAGATTCATTTTTGTGCCCTGAGGATTTGGTCTTAGGCCATTGGGATCATAACAGCCCCTTACTGAGCATGGATCTGGAAGTTCTTGTCATTGTCTTCACTGATTGATTTTTGGATCATAATCTTGTTTCAATAATTAGAAGAACTATACACTGTGACTCCTTCATTATGGCTTATTGAGTCTGTTTAAGTTGAGCTATAGTAGCTAATACTCCCAGCTTCTGCTCTCTTCTCCCCAATTAGGGAATAGCTAGTTCTTGAGATGAAACCAGAGTGTTAAGTTGTATTGTTTTCGACTGAGGGACTCTTACAATTGTAAGAGATATACACAACACAGGAGTGGTCATAAAGTATTTTTGAAGTAGGCATTAAACACAATGTAGTCCATACTGAAGGTGGACGTACCATGAAAAATACTTTTATCCTTAGTAGTTATTCTTCAGGCTTACAAGGTGGGCTTAGAGAGGGGACAGTATTAAATGGATTAAAACAGGATTTGTGACAGGAAAGAAGCATTATAGTCCAGAAGCCAGATAGCTGCCTGCAGCTGAAGAATGGTATTTTACATCAGCAATTTTAATTTGAGGCGGAAATTCAAATATTTTGATTTCTATGTACACTTGCGGAATATTATCTTTGGTTTGCCTTTGCATTTTACCTATAAAATTCATATAAAAATTAGCTACCTCAAATTCCTTGTAGTTTGATAAAAAAAATGCATCCATTTCCCTCCACTACTCCTCTACCATGACCTTCAAAGGATTTTTGTGATCTATTTATCTATATAATCTATCATGGAGATCAATGAAACTCAAAGATTCAGAATCTGGATTCACTTCTGATAAGTAACCAGAAATTTGGCTGCTTATCTGAATTGACTTATTGAATCTACAAAATTGAGATATAAATCTCATAAGCATATGGCCTGCAAGAAGTTAACTTACAAATTAGTGTATGTAGACAACAAACACAAACAAAAGAATTCCCATTAAGTTATGCCCCCTCTGGATTTCCCTGTATATCCTGTTTTCTCTGTGTCTGTTTTTTAGGTCACAGGTCAGCAAGACACTTAATATGTGTCTAACTTTAAGCACATGAGTAGGCCTGTTGAAATTGACAGAACTAATCATGTACTTACATTTGGCACATGCTTAAGTATCATGTTGAATTGGGACCTTTGTAAGCTCTTTTGAGCAAGGAATATATTTATTTTTGTGTATGGTATTCTCTATGTACAGTGACAACTGTAAACAAATAATAATAAAGAAGAAGGTGAAGAAAAATAACCAGCTTTCTCATAAGATTTTAGGCCTTCCTGGCCTTGTCAGAAATATTTGCAAAACTTTTTTTTTTCTTCATGTTTTGGCACTTCTTGTTCCAGTCCAGGACAGGAACTAAAAGTACAAAACCATTTATACAAGCATTCAGAATGTCAAAAAACAGTTTAGCAAATAAAAATAAATAAAAAAGTAAAAAATCCTTGTGTACACAGTTTCACGTACACAGTTTAAATTTCAAATATAAAATACTTTCACCAAAGTGCTCACAAAC
This sequence comes from Macrochelys suwanniensis, assembly GCA_033296515.1. Lineage (NCBI taxonomy): Eukaryota > Metazoa > Chordata > Testudines > Chelydridae > Macrochelys > Macrochelys suwanniensis. Next base: position 16,333,358 of record CM065783.1, read on the forward strand.
AATCTATAGACCAAGAATTACGCGTGGAGAGTGTTCAACTAAACAAGATCAAATAACAAATATGACAGAGAAAATTTTGGCCCACTTGGGAACAATTCATAAACAGAATATCTGTTATTCTTTGTGTATTATTTCTCAAGCTATTCACACTGTAAAACAAGCAAGAGCTAGGTAATAATTTTTTGCTTGATAACCTGTTAACCTTATATTCCTCAATAACTTTAATTAAGCAGTTATTTAGTGCTGATGGGTTGATTCACTTAAGGTAGTAAGTCTTCCTCTCATTTTCCTCTGCAGAGATAACAGCTGTAATAAGACCTTTGTTAAGAATACACGGTAGACTTAGTTACCACTATGATCTCGTTTACAAGGCTCCATCTTTTAGTTTGTTTGCGTGCTTTGCCATAAACTTTTGTGAAGATCTGATTAAAGCAGTTTTGTAGCTCAATCATCTAAAACATTTGCCCAACCAAACTCTTTCACTTTTGTGTTTGAAATACCCAGAGATCATTCATTGCTCTAGCCAATGGACAGCATCATGGAAAAAAAAGAGCCAGCTGGATTTTTAAGTCGACTTAATGTGCAAATCAAATATTGTATAGTCTTATTTTCTCAATGTACAAACAAAACAAGATGAATGACTAATTTTTCAGAGCTTTGAGCTAATCAGTTATTGTTGATTCTGAAAATGTCAGACTATTTTTTTACTCAGCATATTTTTACACTATTGTAAATGCTTGGGAATATTAAGGGTTAACAACCTCCACAGTATATAACTGACAGTGGTAATATTCTCAACAGTCCAAAGCAGGGGGGAAGTTGCTTGTTGTTATAAAAGCAAAGAGTTTCTGAATTTTAGTAAAATAAACCAGGACTTTGTTTCTTGAGGTAATTATTCTCTGGAGAGAGAACTGGAAAGATGGAGGCAATTATGAAATGACCTTCCATCATTGAATTGTTCAGAACTTCTGGATCAGTGGCTGATATTTTCATAACTCCACTTAAGGGCAGCTTTTTTTGTAGTATCCTTGCCACCACCAGAGAAAAGAGGCCAAATTCTACCCTCAGTTAGTGCCTGAGCACGACCCCTTTGAAGTTAATGGGAATCTTCCCAGTTGGATCAGGCTCTAACTGAAACATTTATGAAAATAAGAAAGAAAAACTTGTAGCACCTTAGAGACTAACAAATTTATTTCAGCATAAGCTTTCGTGGCTACTACACTGAAATGAAACATTTATGGCTGTCTGTTGAAATGTTGCATTGGGGATTGCATGGGGGGGTAAAGGGGCAGAGTTTGCAGGGAGTCTGAAGTTACAGTACACCTTATCTAGAGACCGGTTGTGTCGGGTCCCTGAGTGGGTCAGGTTGGATGAGCACAAGAGCAGTTCTCGTCTAATGCCCTTTGGGGTGCAAATCACCCCAAAGAGAATGGGGAGGAGTTGAGGGCTATGCACACTGCAGTGAGATACCTGCACCTTCCCAAAAGAAGTTGTATCCTGGGCACTCCCCCAGTGCAGAGCTTGAGTTCAGTGCAGAGCTCCAGGAAAGATTGTTCTTCCTGAAGTATATACCCCTCCCATAAGTCCTACTGGGGAAAAGCTACTCAGCACAGCCCTGACGCAGGTCCTTGTGTTCCTTACACAATCTAGCCCACTGTGTTTACTGGAATAACAATGAGGAAAAAAAATGGGAACCCCCCTCAGTAACCTTCATCTAACCCCTTTTAAGCTGTGAGTTTGAAGTCATTTTGTAGTCTGTTCCCCCCCTCAAAACTGTCTTTAGAGTTGTCATCCAAAAAGCTTGTTTAACTTTTGTGTATGAAGTTGGCAATGAGTTACTATAAAGCAAATAAAACTGTCCTAGCAGCCTGAAAGTGGTGATATGGCAGATAGCATTCACGCCCTCATCTTTGTATTCCATTCCTTCAAGGATATCGGTAGGTAAACAGTGCTGAGACTCTAATAGAGAAATGATTTCTTAAGCCTCCTCATCTAACTGTGGGAAAGGTAATGCATTCCTTCTTATTTCTGTTCTGGTGTTTCACACTGATAATATTACCGTGGCATTATGTTATATAACCACTAGTGTCATGAGCGTTCTGAGAACTCAGAGCCATCACTGAGAATGTTCTAGCCAAGATTTTCTTAAGTGGCTAATTATTTTGGGGTATCTCTGTTTCTGGGTTCCCAACATAAGACACCTGTAAGGAGACTGATTTTCAGAGGTTGAAGGCTCAGCAGTTTCTGAAAATCAGGCCCCAGTAGGGTGCCTCACGTTGGGTTCCCAAAATCACTATTCCCTTTTGAAAATCTCTGTCCTTGTATATTTCTGTGTACTAAAAGCGTTAACAATCTTATACACTCTTTTCCCAGCATTTCATGTTTGTAATCTGATTGTATTAGGATCAAATGCATTCACGTGAAATATGTTTACCTGGATAGCATAAATATGTAAGGACTTATCTCCAGATCTACATACCAAAAGAGAGGAGAGTTGATGTGTGATGAAAAGTGCCAGGCAAATTTTTTTCATAGCCTTCATATTATGTGATGTGTTTAATGGTCTTGTGCCTTTGGCAGATTTTAGAAAATTGTTTTCTCTTACAGAGGCCATCACCTTTCGGATGATGTAAGGGAGTCATTCTGTTCCTCCGTGTTGGGGTTTTTTTGCTATATATTTACTTAACAACTTCATTTTCTGAGTAGCTGTTGAAAGAACAGAAGTTTGTAAATTATACAACAGTAAACAGTGGATACGATCCATGGCTTTAAGCCCAGACACTGTCAAATTTTTTTCCACTTCCTGGCTGATTCATGACAATTATTACGGATTACAGAAGTGTTAACATTTTTGGATTTAAATATTTTGTTTCTTTGTTTCTGTTAAGCACACTCTAACTTCAACAATTGGCAACCTATTTTCGGGAAGGGTTGGAATTTAATTATTATACTTCTGGAGCTGGACACCAGTGGTCTCAATCATTGAAAAATTAGAAATTTTAAAAATAAAAAAGAAATCTCCATTTTCATTTTGTATCTTTGAACTAGTTCTCTTGCTATTTGTTCTCTTTTTGCATTAGGAATAAAAGTGTTTTCTGTTATTATAATCATTTTTTGCACTACTGTACCACCATCTATGCAAGTATCTCAAATTACTGCAACCACATTAATACTTAAGCCTCATAACACCTTTGTGAAGTAAATTCTCTCCCCATTCTTTCCCAGATGGGAAAACAGAGGCACAGAGATTGTTTCTTGTTTAATCACACAGGAACTTTAGTAGAAACTTGGAATAAAATCCACTGACTTCCATTCCTGTGATTAATCACACGATTATCCTTCCTCTTCCCCCTACCTGCTAGTCCAAAGCTTTTTACCTTTGGGGGTGGGAAAGCCAGAGGACACGATGGTGGTATTAGGCCTCAGGCTGTCACAGTACCTTTGTGGGAGCACAGACTTGAATGCTACTCTGGACTCTTTTACAGGATGTAGTTTCACATGGTGTAGTGCAAACCACATACAACATTCATGTCCAGCTCCATTGGTTATGGTAATCCACACTGGATTACCGTAACCAATGGGGAGTGTAGCACTAGTGTGGCTGCTAGGCTATTCTGATCCTTGCACATTGGATACTCAAGGACCAGGATTGTGCCTGGCTCTTATGCAAGGGAGTAATGGTCCATGTGTTCTCCCTCTCACCCACATTTGTGCACCCACACAGTCTAGCTGAAATGTGTGGCCATCAGAGGCATGTTTTCAAAGCACTCATACACTGAATAGTTAACTTATCCCTATATCAAATGACACTGAACACAACTCACAAATATGGAAACGTGTATCTTAGCTTCTGCCCATGCCATAGCTGTGTTCTAAAAGATCTGGAATAAGCTCAAACTGTTTCCTTTATATAATATAAGTGGTGTATGAAAGACTAAAGATGTTGAGGAATGAAAGCATTTACTTCCAACTCTATCCAATAGATCAAACCTGAAGTAATCAATACATGCATTCTTAAATAGTCATTTGTGAGAATTAGTGGTGTTGCTTTCTGTTTAGATAAACACTTTATACATCTAACATGAAGCATTTCTCAGCTTTCCATTTGGTTTATATACATATAATTTTAAAACTCCTTTAATGAGCTTGTTATTATAGAATCTTTGAACTGAGCCCTTGAAAACATATACTGAGCTTGTCCTTCATTGTATAATGATGTTAAATCCATTCATCGTTTGCTTGACAAATATTTTCCCTTTCCTGAGGCAAAACTGAGAAATTTACTTGTGCTAACTGACATAACTAAATGTAATGTCTCTCTGCCAAAGATTTCTGATTCACTAAACACATACTTCAACTCTAGCACTTATTAATTATATAATGATCCTTTCTAACAAACAACTGAAAGTGAAAAGAAGAGCATTAGAAATAGATAAAGTAAGAAATGATCATCTTAACGTGTATGGAAGATCCACACGTGTTAACTGTGACAAAAACATTGTTATGTCATTTAAAGATGTATATTCTATTCTATTCTATTCTATTCCAGTGGAATAGAATATGGCTTAGATTTGTAATTAGGGTGACCAGATAGCATGGGTGAAAAATCTGGATGGGGGTGGGGAGTAATTGGCACCTATACAAGACAAAGCCCCAAATATCAGGACTGTCCCTATAAAATCTGGACATCTGGTCACCCTATTTGTAATTATTGTCTTTATACACCATAATAAGTTTACATGAAATATAAAATTATTGCCATCAGATAAGCTCCTCATTTATTTTATTCATTCATCAAAGCTCATATACATGTGCTGAACTTGAAACCTGTGCCCATATCCATCCCTATTTAGAAAAGCACGTAAGCATATGTTTAACTTTAACCACCTGCTTAACTCCCATTGACTTCATTGGGACTTCAGCACGTGCTTTGCTTAATCTATTTTCAGAGGCAGTCAATAGGCGTACTTTGGGCCAAATCCAGACACCCCTATGCTTTTGAATGGACTCTAAATAATCTTTTTATTTACTTATTATCATCATCATCATTATTGTTATTTTTTTAATTATGTTCTCTGGAGTCTGGACCTTGACTTTACCTTGACCAAGAAATTTGGACCTTGGGAAAAAATAATTGACTACCAGTCTATTTTATCCCACATTTGTAGCTAGTGAAATTGTCATCTCTCAAATATTGTTGATGGACCTGATTCTGCACTGAAGCCAACGGGAGTTGTGTACCTGTGTCTGAGTGCACAACTTGGCCCTATATGTTTCATTTTAGACTCCTAATAAGCAAGCGAGGAGACATTTTTTAAGCACATAAGCCTGGTCTAGGGGATCCCTTCTACCTGGAAAGCAGTTATTCAAGAATTCTTAATGCAGCTCCAGTGAAATCATGAAGTCATTGCCACAGATGCAACACCCCTCTAGACAGCTGAGTTTTCTTCCACTAGATCCCATATCCTGTCCCTAATACTGAATTAGGTGCTGCATTGGACTGAGAGTGCCAACTCTGAGACGCTAAATGTCTCACACATTGTTCATTACAAGATAACCTCCTCCATGTAGCAATGCTACTCGATAGGGGCTTAATCCTACAAACCTTCACTCACATGAGTAAACTATTCCTTACTATTGTAAACTATCAAACAAAACCAATGGGACTACTCATGTGAGCAAAATGAGCACCTGATTCTGATTGTGGTCCCTGGGCATTACAGTAGCACAAACCATAATGAACTAAGAACTAATTGCATTAAGAGTTTATGGGGAATGGTGACAGGGGAGGAGGAATGGTACTGTGGTTAAGGTATAGCAGTAGCAGCAGCAGATTGATGTGTTCCAGGTTAAGGACATCCTGTATGACTTTGAGGAAGTCACATAAGCTGTCTGTGCCTTGATTTCCTCATCTGTGAAATGGAGATAATATTCATCTACTTCCCTGAGGAGTTATGTAATCCATCAAATTCCCATTATAAATTGATATTTTTCTAATTAAGGAGTACTGTAAGCAATAGTAATCACCTGAAATAATTGCCTAATAAGAGTATTCTTCTCCATCAGTTTTGAAGGGAAAAATATTTCTCGTAGTAATTACAATGGCAGATTGTAATAACTTGACTTCACAATTAGTTGATGAGATCATATATTTATTATCTTCATTTTCATTTACTTATTATTTTGTAAACAGATTATAGATGTCAGCACATAACAAAAACAAATGGCTTTTGGTATATTTTCAAGCTTACACCTAAAACTTTGCAGGTCTAAAAGCATCCAAGCGTTGTTTAAAACATGCTTGGTCTTGTATTTATTTCATGATAAGGAGATAGTATAATGCAGTTTAAATCATTTTTAGAATTCCTTTTAGTTAATGAGTTTTTTTCTGGATGCTTGGAGATGAGTGTTTCAGGGGAATTGCTTTTTGTATCCTCTATTATGAAAGTCAGCAGAAAAATATTGTTCTTGGCTACTGTCCTGATTAACCCAGACATTTTAATGTGTGTTATGATAGGTCATTTGATGGATAGTCACCTGTTCCCTGTGATCAACTAAAACTTGGCCACTTGGGTTGAACTTTAGTTGCTAGATGCCATAATTTCCCATCTTTTGCTTGATTAATGTTTCCTTTTGTGATCTAAAGGGGAAGTGTCTGGAGGTTTCCTTCTCTATACAGCAACTAGCCTGGATTAGTGGGAAGGTTTTTCTTTTTTTAATGGAGAGAAACTTATTGTGAAAAACATAACATGTGCATTCAATGTAAGTCACTAAACCACTTCTTGATTTGACAGGAAACAAGAATTACACAGTTAATTTGTTCAGAATGATCCTAAAATCTGCCCTTAGCTTTATATATAAATTAAAATGAAAACCTCCCTGGTTTAATTTCCACTTGTCTCAGTGAGTTTCTGGTTTTCCTTTCCAATGTATCTTTTGGGGCACAAACAGTGGTCATTATTATAAAGTCAGCATTTACCCACAGCGGAATCCAAGATTTTGTAGGTTTCTGTGGGGCTTTTGGTTCATTCTGTGGAATTTAATTGAGAATTTTGTAGTGTGGTCAAAAAACCTATAGAGAGGATATTGTACTCTACTAAATTCTCTAGGGTTTAAGAGTAATTTCTCTACAACTCTTACATTTTTCTATATCCTCTTCTTGATTTCATCCCTATTACATTCCACAGGACTTTCAATTTTTTAATGGATAACATTAGTGCCCTCTGCCAGATATGATGACAGTGAAATACTTGGCATAAGATAAATTCCTTTGTGGTAAAATAGCTAATAAATACTGTTACACACAAAGGCCCTGATCTTGAATTGCAAACCACTACCTTAGACCCATGCCCTTATGCACAGTCCCACTGACATCAGTGGGGCTTCACATGGATGCCAAGGTCTGAGCTAGTGTGTATTGTTAAAGAATCGCTTCCAGTATGTAATTACATACCTCTCCATCCTTCTGATTATGTTAAAGCCACAATTAGAATTGACTTCCTTTCCTTTTTGCTGAGTATTTTTTCCCTAATACTTGGAGATCCTAGTCCTTCTCCTGCTAAAGTCAATGGCAAAACTCTCGATTTTAATAGGAAGAATATGTTTGTCTGTCTCTATTGCTTTATATACAAAGAGCCCATCCAGGGCTCTGGGTGCTGTTAAAAAAGTTAAAACATAATTCAGTAGACCAAAGGACCACAAATGAATATTCCAAGCCCCTCACATCAGTCTATTTCTAAAGTAGAAAAATTACAAGAAAACAGATGTTCTACTTGATAGTCCAACTGTCCTATCTCTCTAGCTATTTGTATATATAGATCAGGGATCTCAAACTCAAATTACCACGAGGGCCACATGAGAACTAGTAAATTGACCCGAGGGCTGCATCACTGAAATCTTTTCATACAATGATACAAAAGTATAGTCAAAAATGAAAAAAATGAAGAGTAATATAGTATTCTATTAAAAGTCAATGTATTAACCTTTTAAAAACTATAATGTAAAGAGGGGTTTTAATAAAATATAAATACTCGGTAATGTTTGGAGCTTGGCTGCCAGTGGAGTCGGCGCCTATGGTGGGCCGCAGGAAATAACTCCGCGGGCCGTATGCTTGAGTCCTCTGATATAGATAGAGGCCTAATATTCAAATGTGCATAAGTAGCCTGAGTTACTTATACACATAAGGGAATAGTTCATTAGGGTATGCCTTTGGGTTACATTACTGAATGTTTGTGTTAACTTCAATTCAATGCTGATTAGTCGCAACTCCCATTAAAGTCAACATATAAGCATATCTGTAAATAAGGCTGCTTTATTAGGTGCCCGGGTCAAAGCCCATTACAAAGACTTCCAGTGGGCTTTGGATCTAGGTGCCCAAGAGCCAGGTTCTGATTCCCTTACTCTTACTCACTAGTAATGAAACACAATATAACTATATGTATGGATTGAGGAAACCATGTTTAAATATTTTAGACATAGGTATTGAGTCCAAGTTTGAGATGGAATTAAAACTCAGAGATGAATGCGTTGAATCATTAAAATAAAAAAAGCCTTGTAACAGGAGAGTTGTAACAAGAACAAAGAGTCCATAAAAAGTGACAAGGTGGAACACTGATGAGATAAGGAATGAATCCTCCTGTGTACTTATTGCTGTGAGATTATTTGATGACTGAAAGGATGACCTCTTTTTACAAGGTGTGGCAAGAAAGTATGAAACTAAACACTAATCCACTGTTACAGAGATAATAATTTCCACCTGAAAGTGGCAGAATCATCCTTTTGTTGCTAAATAGGTTATGCTGGTGTCTGTCTTACATTTGTAAATTCTGTTTAATTTGTTCCTGAGTTTATATCTGCCATAAATGCAGGTGTTCACTATGCAAGGTCTTTTCAGTAGTTTTAGAAATGCTGCTAGTGTCTTGTCCCTTTCTAGTAAGGGCCTACATTTTTACTCCTATTTGCACTGCAGAGCCAATGCAAGGAACTGGATTCTATTTTGCCGCATGCACCATTTGTGGATATATTAGCAAAATTCTGATTGCACAAAGTTTGAGCATGGTTTTCAGATGCCAGGTTAAGTTTTCAGTGCTGGAGGTAAGAAAACTAACCCTTTAAATTGACAAATGAGCAAATCTGATGTGGCGTATCCCAGAGAGAGAATACATATGAAGCCCATTTACACAGAGTCACTTGGAGGAGCATAACTACACTTTAAGGCCCTGATCTTGCAAGGTCATGAATGCCTTAATCTCCCATTGACTCCGACCTCACTGGATCAGGCTTCAATCCTCAGTCACTGCTCATTGGTTGAATGCTATAGGCCTTGCAGGTGCGTCTCAGGATCAGGTGCTTGGTGACATGGCAGTTGGGAGGGAGAAGGCAATCAGTTAATTGTGTAAGGTGTGTCCGTTGGCCCAAGGAGAGGCAGTTCTGAGAAACAATTGTGATTTTATTGGCAATGACGAATGGTTGTTTAGGAGCCAGGATAAATGGAATCCAGTGATTCATTTGACTTGTATGAAGCTGTCTGCTCATTTGGTTATATTTTCTATGTCACTCAATCACCTACAAAATGAGGTGTGTTGCAAAGCACAGAGGAGGGCTCTGTCCCATAGTCACTGAGTTATCTTCTGCCCTTTCCTGTGAGATCTTGTGACAGATCATGTTGCCATGAGTCATTGTTCCTTTAAGGGAAAAAATGGCTCATAACTGGCAGGGACTTGCCGTGGGACACCTAAGTGGCATTGTATTATCTGTGGATAACAATGCCATTAATGCATGCCACCACTAAGGCATCATCAAGTGGAAATATAATTCTGGATTTAGGACATTGTGTCTGAGTGGTATGTTTATCTTTTGTGTCAGATCAGGTTTTTATGTCAGTACCATCGAGCAGGGTCTCAGCTTATTGTGTTCGTATTAAAAGGTTTGGGTTTCAGCCAACTTCACAAGCATAATCATGAAACTGGCAGAGTGGGAAACGAAGGAATGTTCCCTGGAAATGAATTACATTCTGAGATCACACAAATGTCATAGCTTTTCTTTCCTCTTATCCAAATCCACCATGAACATCTCTGCTCTCATCTTCTGTCTTTGGGGTTACAATATGGCTCTAAAAGAAGAAAAGCCTCCAAGGTGGGTTATTGTGTCTTTTCATAGTCCTGGACCATATATTCTCTCAGTCTGGGGGGTTGTGAGGTCCAGAGGGCATTACAGCTACTGTCCTTTTCTTTATGGCTAGATGGGCCGGGGACCTGAAACTTTTATCTGTTGTAACATGGGGTCATACTGTGTAAAAGATCGAGAACCACTGTCATAGATTATGAGCTTTCTGGGGCAGGCCTGACTTTTTTCTTGTTTTCTTCTGTTAGGAGTGCATGTGTCATATTTCCTTCTCATTTCCCCCATAGTAGGTGGCCACTATGTAGTGAGTTGTTTAGGGGTTATTATTCTATTATGATTTGCTGCATAAATTGGGACTTTTTGGGCTACATCGGTTGATCATATTTTATTGATAACGCATCCATACTCGTCTACTCTTCCTTCTCTTTCAGAGGTCTTCTTTATGTAGTAAAGGCACTGGGAATTGGAAGTTACAACACTCAAGCGGCCACTGAAGTTGGGCTATGCTGATTTACACTAGCTGAGGATCTAGCTTAAAGTGAATTTTTGAGTCACATGAATGTGACTTGGGAAAGTTTCTCATTTCTTAATATTTTCTAGCTAGTTTATGGACCTTCCTATGCCTGACACTAGAATTGTTTCAATTTTATACCTTCTTTTTTGACATGTATCCCAAAATTAGAAGTGTATCTTGGGACTTAATTTTAGAGCGATAACACTTCATCACAGCACTTTCATTTCCCCACCCCCCAGCTCATTTGAAATTCAGGTCTAAATCTTTTAATCTCTGGTGTTTACCTAAAGAGTGGCCTTCCCAAAATATATGCAGTCAAAAGAGATGCATCTGGCTTTTGCTGCACTTTTTTCATGTACCCCTGCTTAGTACCGCAGTAACCTTTGTAATAAACCTCATTTAAGGCTTTATTATCCTTCATAATAGAGTATTTTTCTTTTAAAATAATTAAAAGCAAGAAAACATGACACGCTTTTTTTTATGGGTAATGTGATATTTTTCCAGCAGAAGCTTGGGGATTTTTGATAAAGCCCTCAGGCAATTGTTCTGGTAGATTTAGAGGTTTTCTTGGTCTCTTATATGGTTCTGCTATTGATGTATTGTCTACAATAACTTCCTTGTTCTTCTGTAATTTTCCTTTGACTTGCCTTTGATACTAGCAGACTTGTCCATTCTTATCTGTTTGTATGGTTTTATGCAAATTTATCTCACATCCTTATACAAGTCCTTTCAAGTTCTAAAGTTTCTTCCTCATGCCCACTTGCATTACTTTTAATACATGCATAATGATCTGGTAGCCAACCATATATTAGGCACAAAAGTCTTGTGCACAGTCACTTTTCTCTGTGAATCATAAATATCCTGTCCCATCTCTGTCCTTACTTTTTATTTATTTGTTAATAGGCTTTTCTATGGTGCTCACCATTGCAGAATCTGAACACCTCACATATGTTAATGAATTTGTCCCCCCAACATCTTTATAACGTGGTTAATATTATTATCCTCATTTTACAGATTGGGAACTGAGGCACCAGGAGATATAAAGTGACTTGCTGAAGATCACATGTGAATTCTGTGGCGAGTCAGGAACAGAGCCCAGCTTGCTTGAGCTCAATTCTGTGCTTTAACCACTAGACAAACCTTCCCCTTTCAGTAAAGTAATTGGTTGGTGGAATTATATTGCCAGTGGTATACCTGGATTTAGACAGGCATTAACTTTGCATTGGCTTGTCCTTGAATCACATAGGAAATCTGCAGTCACTGAGCACAGTTCTATGGGAGCTGTCTGTGGCCCAAAGCAGAAGGGGAGTTAAGGATGGAGGCAATAGATCTATAACTATGTGGAGCCTTTGAAGTTATCTCCAAGCCCCTTAATGAGGTGAACTGCAGTAGTTCTTATGGACAAGCTCTACTTGTTTCTGCTTTCTGGTGAAGGAGAGTTATTCCCCCACAGTCTTCAGGAGGGCACCAAGCAGGTGCTGAGAAAAGGAAATGGTCTTTCATTGAAGGAAGTATCTTAGTTTAAATTCTGCACAATGTTTTTCCAAAGGGAGGTTTTCCTTTTATTCCATACACATTCTTCAAATGTAATTAAGTAATAAACTCTGAGGCTATCAAACCACGCACCATTTTGTTTAACATTGATTTGCTTTCGCAAATTCATATGACATGAAAGGCCATGTTAAAAATCCTAGCTTCTTGTTTGCACGATCACCAAGTAAACTATGGATACACATAAGGGAACAGTTCATTAGGGTATGCCTTTGGGTTACATTACTGAATGTTTGTGTTAATTTCAATTCTACAAAATCTATACACTCATACAAATAAGGATGAAAACTGTGGGTCAAAATAGTTTGTTTTAATATAAAAATATTAATTTCATCATCTGATTCTATTAGTAATAGGACATGGGGAAGAAAATTTAATGAACGGTGTAAAATATGCATAATGTAGATACTTTTAATATATTAAAACAATGTTTCTTTCTATGTATATTTCAGAGAAATATACTTGTCATGTTTTTTTACAGTGATTTTTGTTGGATAGTTTTGTAAATGTGATTCTGGCTAAATTATTACGTTGATGTCAAATGAAAAGCCATAGGCAATCCAAATTGGCTATCAACACCACTAATGCTTAAATTCCCATAAAAAGGAAAAGGGATACACTATTTATTCAACTATTTTTGGTGTGCAATGGAAGGCAGCCGGTTTGTATGTTGGATACATTCCACACACTTTACTGCTATACATAAATACACTCTATCAAGCCTCAAAGGAGGACTTTCAGTCTGGGGAAAACTATAAATATATCAGATTTAAAATTTAAACCCACTCACCTTTTGTCTGCTTTCATAGATTAATTTCCCCTTTTGCTAATTATCAAAGGTATTTGATTGCACATTGGAGCTTATTCCGTAATAGTTCTCAGTTCTAAAGCTTCCTTCAAGCATTACTCATCATTAGTGTAGTCCTATTAAAATAAATGGACTGGATTCTCCTTTTACTTACAAAGATGTAAACCTGGAGTAATGCCACTGAAGTCGATGGTGTTGTTATGGGCTTGATGCAGAAACCATGTGGTGAAATCCTATGGCCTGTGTTATTCAGATGGTCAGATTAAATATTTGTAGTGGTCCCTCAGGCCTTAAAATATACGACTCTGTGAGTTCCAATGTTGTAAGTGAGATGAGATTGAGTCTAATTCTGATCTCAGTTAAAATGGCGTAAACCCGGAGTAATTCCACTTAAAATAAAGGAGTCACTCTGAATTTATTCAGGTTTAATTGAGAGCAGAATTTGGCCCAATGGGATTGCTTATTTCAGAAACAGCAACTTGTACGCTTAAGGGTTGCAGGATTGGCCCTAACATTATGCTTTTTCAGAGCCCAGCCTTTCTTCCTACCTGATCTTGCAGTGAAGTCATAATGTTAGGGTCTCCTGTCAGTTAGTTACTCCTTTGCAAATATGGAACAACTCTACTTACATCAATGGCAACTCCCAAGATTTACGGAATGTAACTGAGAACAGAGTCTAAAGGCTCACTCCTTCAAGTTGGTTAGAATACTCAATTCACATTGAATTCTATGGGAGTTGATCTTGTGCTCAGCAGATCACCGAAGGCATTTTACAAAACTGGGACTTAAGTCAATAGGAGATTTGGGTCTGAAAGAAATGCAGAATTGGTTCCAGAGGAAGAGTTACAGAGAACTTTGGATTACATATGTTATCCCTGTAACATTATTGGTGCCTCTTCTCCGAAGGACAGGAAAAATTGGGATTGCATAAAAGTACATTTGGAAAGAATTGTCCATTTACTTATTTGTCACTCCTGAATGTTGCAAAACCTATTTAATTGTGATATGATGAAATTTCTTTCCCACATGCATTCCTCGTGTGCTGTAGATGAATCTGTACCCACACACAGATCCCCAGATACTATCAACTGTCTTCTTTGCCATTGCCACCAATACTGCTTTAAAAAATCATATGTTACAGCTCTAGTGCATATTCCATGAACTTTTGAATGGCTTCTAGTTTTACTTTTACTAGGAATAAAAGTTTGACTAAGTTTAGAGTACAGAACAATCTAGTAGGGGTTGGATAAAAAGAGACAGAAGCCAAGAAATTCAAAGTTAAGGTGTAGTCACTGACCTTAACCTGCCGTTTTGTACCTATGTATTGCAGAATACACATAGCAGTGCATGATGTTTGTAGTGTAACAAAGCAATTTAAGAAATTAGTGTATTATTATTATTTGTGTTGTAGGAGTGGGTAGGAGTACCAGTTATGGAGCAGGACCCTGTTGTCCTAGGCACTATACAAATTCAGAACAAAAAGACGGGTCCGTGCCCTAAAGAATTTATAATCTAGGTTTGAGTCCTAAAATTGAATGTCCTTGGGTTGTGTCAGAGTTTGATTTTTACTCAAATGTAGTTTTTCTTTTTAATATGAAAGTATCTATGTTCAGATTTGATAACTTAATAAAATAGTGAACTTAATGGATTGCATTAAACACCCGGCTCATATAGCCTTTGTGAATTAAATACAAAGACATTGAAACGCTCCACCCTGATCGTATTTTTCAGCAAGCACATTTTCTACAGTTATGTATTAAAATGTAAGTAAACTAAATGTGTTAAAGAGTATTACTGCCTTGAAGGACCAGCAAATAAGATTATAAACCTCCCCCCCTCAAATAAAATAAAACCAAACAAATAAAAAATAGATTCCAATATCCTAAATGGATTTTCCTCTCTTAACTATTTTGTTCAATTACTGTTTTCTTTCTTGTAATGCTATGCAGTGATATTTTTCTTTCTGAGGGCAAAGGGTGGTGTAAGATATTAATATGGAAATTTCCACTTTTTTTTGGCTATGAAAGGTTTTCCTGGTAGGAAGAATGGGTTGGTGAGTGCAAGTGGCCATACCTTTCAGCAGTACTTCCTAAATTTTTCAATACCATGCCATCATCTTACAACAGAAAATAGTTTCAGGTCCCCCTGTCATAAGTTTCGAGACTCCATACAGCTATACAGAGAGAGGTGATTCATGACCCCTGAAACATGTTCACAACCCCCCTTGGAGGTCATGACTCCCAGGTTTAGAACTTAAACGCCTTAAAGTATTTGGATAAAAGCTTTGGGTAGTAGACAAAACCCAAAATTTATGTACAATTTGTGCCTGCACATGTTCATCAAATATCTACCAGAAAGTAGAACTGCGTGAGGAATTAAGCAATTGTCTTGTCCTCAGCTAGTCTGACTTTCAAGGTTGGGTGTTTCCACTAAAGCTGGTCTTACAGGATTGATTTCAAAGTGTCATTCAGATGTTCAGGACTGATAAAAAAGCAGTTTAACGGGGTTCATAGTATTTTATTCACCGTTTCAATTAAAAAACAACAATTCTACCTACATTAAACTTGTTAAGTTACAAAAAGAAAAAAGGAAAACCCTCCTCAGTTATCTATACTAACACTATTGTTTTCATTTTTTATTATCTTGCTTGTTACATGCCAATGCGAAACAACTCTAGATAGTCAATAAGGATTTTAATTGCAAAGATTTCCTGTGACGTGAGTGTTAATGAATGTCAAAGCAATAACACAAAAGACATTACTTGTTTAATGATTGATAGAACAAGAAAAGCACGAAGTCTTTTGCAGGATAAATGACTACTGTTCTGTGTTCCTTTACATTAGCAGTATCAACACTTAGATCACATGGCAGGAGATAATGGTTCTAGAGATAAAGTGCAGAATCACAATCTGTTATACAGTAACAGCCACGGTAATGATAATTAATGTGAGTTTCTTTGGACATTCTTATACTTGTCAATGCTGGGCCATGGGGACAAACACTTTGCTATCAACTTAAATGGGGCAGGATAGGGTCCTTTGTTTGCCCTACTCTTTTATCCTTTGGCATTAGCTCTGCTACACAGATATTGGACATTAAAGCTTTTACTAGACAGTTATTCCAACTGGGCACATGCGTTCAAATTTTGCACATAGCAATGGTAATATCCCTCTATGCCTCAGAACAGTATTAAGCAGTTTTATACATACAATGTAATGGTTACACTTTAAAATAAAATTTAGAAACACTTTGGGCTTGAGCCAGAAATGATCAATGCCACAACTCCCGTGGAAGCATTTTTCCTTTTACAAATAATTATTAAACATTTAATAGCAATGGCAATAGAAGGAACAGATTCTGGCCAGTTGTCCTGTTGGTGCACATGAAGGAGGGTGCTAACACGCAGGGCTAGCCAAAGTCCACCTTCTCCTAGTGCTCCTGAACTGAAGCAGAGCATTGTGAGGGGCAGGTCAGTAGTCCAAACCCCACCTCCCCTCAGAATTGGGCAAGAAGTCCATGGAAAAGTTGTGTAGCTTTGTTTTTGGATTATATGCTTTTTTACTCACTGGGTTTCACTGGACAAAATGAAATTGGTAACTTTTAACCAGTTCTCTGCATTGCCTGAGGTTTCAAGTGGCTCTGGAACTCTGCCACGTGAGCAGCTGTCTCAAAACTCTTCTTAACTATGTAACAGTCATTGTTGTGAAAATCATTTCATGGTTTGGCAAAAATTTGAGAAAGTCAGAAAAAATGTGATGAAACTTGGTTGGTTTTACTGCTGGCTTTGAACCCTCGAATTAGCTGAGCGATGCATGGTCCCAGGTTTCAAAATACAGCACTAGAGTCACTAGCTGTTTTCTCCATTTTGAAAATTGTGTTGGTTTACAGCAGTCTGTGCTAGGCTCTTTGGGACAAGGACTGTCATTCTGTTCTGTGTTATATAGCGCTGAGCACAGGTCCTGGTCCATGAGTGTGGCTTCTAGGTGATACGGTAATACAAATAATAATAATAGTAATGTGAACTGCTGCTTTGTAGCTGTGCTAGAAGAGTTATGATTATGGATGGGCTATTCCTTGAAAATTATATTTTATGTTAAAACTTTCTCCAAAGGTTATCTTTTGAGCTAGAGCTTCTCAGGCTTTGGTTTAGTCCACAGGTTAAATATTTGAAGGGTTTTTTACAAAAACCACATAGCTGTTATTGAGTTCCCTGAACATGACACTGGCTATGTTTTGGAATGTCATGCGTGGTATGTACAGTGCATAGTGCTGTAGGAGGAGTACAGCATCTGTCTGCTTTTTAAGAAATTAAGTTTTGAAATAGTCAACCTATGGGCAAATGAATATTGCCTATTAAGCATGTCCGTGTGTATCTGCTTATGTCTCCCTGGCATGTAAATTACAAACAGTTAGAGTCCCTGAGAGCAGATGAAAGTAGCTCTAAATGAGCCCATGTTGCACTCAATTTGGTCCTATGAGTTTGAGTCTACAGGGGGTAAAGCTCCCATTGACTTCAATGAGGCCAGAATTTCTCCCAGGAGTCTGAGTTAGTGTAACTTACACTTTCTTCCAGTCCTGACCGTGTGTATAAACTACACCAACTTAGACTACCTCTAGATTTTCTTACACTTGCAGAACTCTGCCCCAATCAGTACTAGGTAGGGAGGAAAATTTGCTGCCACGACATGGCAGCAGGAATGGTATCAAGGGAAGCTAGTGTGTTTGGGTAACAGCAGCAGACCATCAGAGCAGGCAGCAGAGGAAGCTTGAGAGCAGCTTGCCAGGTTGGGTGAATTGAAACCATTTAAAAAATCCAGTTTCAATTGAACTGTCAAACTGGAACAGTTCTGGTAAAATGGCCTATCCGGTCAAATTAGTTTTGCATTTATTTCACTCACATTTGAAAAAAGACAGAGATTGATCTTGGATTTAAATAAAGTCTGTTAAAGTCAACTGATTTTGTTATGAGTTATTTATTCGAACAATTTACTAGTCATTCTAACTAACGTACTTTTATGGCCATTTTCTTTTATGGTGTTGCACAATGGACACGAAATGCACAAATATCTAAAGTCAAATTTTAATCTTAGACGTGTGTGTTTCAACCAAAATCTGAAAAATTTCAATGAAAATGAAAATTTTTGCAAAAGTCTGAGTCTATTTGAAAAGTTGTTTTCCATCAAAAATATTTTGATGGAAATGTTTTGACCATCTCTATTAGAAAATATAGCAGGAGATGCCCCCATCAGAATATGGGGACAAATGCAGACATCTCTAGCTAAACTGGATCCAGTATGAGATTTGCTTTGAATTTCAGCTTTCCTCAAATCTTTAATATTGAAAGCAAATCCAGTGAATGTTGACACTCATTCCACAAACTTAATAGTGTGGGATAGTTTTATTTCTTTATTTCATTCTTTTTGAATCAAAATGCCCATGTAACATTTAAAATACACTTGTCAGTGGTTAAGAGAAACTAAAATTACGATCTATTGCTCTGGTATCTGTCACTTCTAATTTAAGGACCTGGTCCCAGATTTATGAAAGCACTTAAGCATGTGCTTAACATTTAGTAAGTGCTTAAATCCCATTGACTTTATTGAGATTTAAGCAGCATTTAAGTGCTATTGTGTATAGGAATGTTTTCCTTAGTCAGGACCCTAACCCTAAAAGGCATTGGGCACCTGAACATTCAGCTGACTTGTTGAAGCCAGTGGGAAGTACAGTTGCACAACATCTCAGAGGATCAAATCCCAGATTATCCAAAGACTCACTTTTACCTAATTCAATCTTCATATTAGTGTTGTGCAAGGAAGAAATTCTAGAAGACATGGATTACACTAGGAAAGCTGGAGTACTAAGAATAGATTTGTACAAAGTACCTGCTGAAGCAGTAACAGCAAGTCTTGTTATGAGAGCATGTTAACGCGTTAATGAAATGCACAAAGCAAAGAGGTTCATCCATATAAATGGGTAATTTAAATAATGAGGAAGGAGGAAGGATGTGGTTCAGTGTCAGTACTGATTAATTAGGACATAAAATAACCTTCCTAACTGCATTGGCTGCTTCTGCTATAACTTACTCTATTAGTGGGCAATGGAGTTAATGCAACTGACAGTATAATTACAGGTTAGTTAACTGGACCCATTATGACATTTTGTTAATTTCAGGGGTTGTTACTAGCTATTCATATATATTTTTCTATTGTAAAAAAATGACGGTAAAGCTCTGATAAAAGTTATTTCTTAATCCTGCCATTTCACCACTTGTCAGTCATACTTTTTATGTTTCCTACATTGTGGAAATCAACCACATTGATGCTAAAAGCGCTGAACAATTCCAGTGTCTGTTATTTAATGTAACAATTGAAGTAATGGGGAAGCATTGTGCTGTTATGAGTAAGCACATTTTGGTCACAGAGTGAAATAATGAACAGATGTTAACAATAATTGTAATGTCCTAGGTATTTTGTAAGAAAGTTTTATCAAAATGTTTTATTTATTAACTCTTTCAGTGTCACACACCCAAAAGAATATAGGCCTGGCTTTGTGATTTAATAGAGCGGCAACATACTGGCAGACAAAATACACCTAAATAGCTATCCAACTAATCATTTACAGTTTACACTTACAGCTGTACAACTAATAGCTGCCAGAGTGTGTGTCTTGGCTCACAAAGTTACATGACTTTAGCAATAGAAAGTACACGAATGCAAAATTAGAAATCTGAGTTATAATAAATTATAGCCGAAACTTCACATTAGCACAAGGTCTCAGATACGAGGCCAGATCCTCAACTGGTGTATATTGGCATAGCTCCATTGAAGCACTGCCGTTACACTTATCTATGCCATCTGAGATTTTGGTAGTATTTTTTATTATTTTTTTCATATAGAAAAAGTGAAAAAAGATATCGTTTTCTTATACAGTATGATCTCTTTGTAAATATAAGATGCTGAAAACAGAGTGTTCTATTGGGAAGTGTTGGACAACCTTGACTATAAGTGCCAGTTCCACCTGTATTCTTATGTAAACATTGGATTGCCTTGTGATTAGGGCACAGGACTGGCATTCAGGAGACCTTGGCTCTAGCACTGCCACTGATCTCTTGTGTGACCTTGAGCATGTTAAAACCTAGCAGGGCCTCAGTCTCCTCACCTATAAATGGGGGATAATACTTAAAGGGCTCATTCGAGACTAAATTGTTGAATGTTTAAAGAGCATTTTGAGACCTTGGTTAGAAGGTGCTATAGAAATACAATAAATTATTATTAAGAAAAGCAACAAAGTTTTATTCTTCAAAATAACAAGCCATAATCCATATTTCTATTTCAATGACATTACATTTTTAATATTAAGTCAATTCTGTTGTATGATAGAGAAAGTCACTTTGAATTAAAATATAAAATGAGGCCATCCATCATGTTAACAATTTAATTACCTCAGTATATATTTTTCAGCATAAAAACCTATTTGTTGTATATCTTATTACAGATTCATTGCCTCAGGACAGCAGGGGCTGTCAGTAGGGCAGGCCTTGTGGTTAGAAATGCCAAGATGTGGAGTAGATAAGACATGTAGTCCTTGTGCCTTCTGTTGGGGCCCACTCCATTTCTATGTTTGCTTGAGGCCTTACCTGTTAGATTCCCTGTAATCTTTGTTGCAACAGTGAAATGGTGACTTGTAAAAGCAATGAAGCGTGACAGGGATATTGAAAGGGTCGAATGAAGTAGAAATGTGATATTTTCTATCTTCCATGGGCCCAGGAAATAGTACTCCTGCTTCTGAGTTGGGATTTGGCATTCACTATCACATTCATTAGAAGAAAGTTGTGGGATTTATTGTTTAGTGCTTACGGAAAAGACAAAGTAAACAATGCATGAGATTTACCCAATTGTTTAACCATCTGGTTTTTCAGTGACTGAAGACTAAGCCTCGATGAAACTGGGAGATTATAACTGGGGTGGTGGTTGGGGAGGAGGAGAAAATTTAGTTTATTTATCAAAGTTTTGCGAGTAAAATTCACAAAATATCCATGTGTCCTTCAGAGACTGAGACAAATTTCATAGTTGGGCTTTTTTTTTTTGAAGGGGCTGGATAATTTTATGGCCAATAAAATGTGTAGCAGTAAAAGCTATGGTAATGAGAAGGGTAATTAAATGACATGTTTCAGAGCACAAGCTGATCAACAGCTGGTGTGAAGAGGAATTCCCATCACCATGTCTGTGTATAGCAGTGCCCAATCTTGCTCTGAATTATCAAGTACGGGCTACAGCTAGGTGCAGGATTCTAGGCTTAATTAAATATATGTACAGACATACATTCAGGGTCATATTTTTCAGAAAGAGTGCAACTCCTATTTAGCTAACCAAATGATGTGATCAGATTTTCCACACTCAGCAGCTATTACTGTTCTCATTCTAACATTGCACTCATCAATGGGAGCTACTCGGTGCTGAGCACTTTTGAAAATCTGTCTCCTTCCTTTAGGGGCCTGAATGAGAGCTAAGTTCATTTAAATTCCACCCACTTATGTGGGTGCCTAAAATTGCATGCTGTTGTGGAATGTGTATGCTCTAGAATAAGATACTTCAGTGAGCTCTTTGGAAAATCAAGTCTGCAACGCAATGAGTAAAAATAGTTAAGAAATAGTTAACTACAAAAAATTAAACTAAACTTTTTAAAAAAGTAATTGTTTTACTCTTTTGTTTTCTTGTAAGAGATTCTGTGCAACATGCTGCTTTGGTACAACAATAATAGTGATGCCTACCTCTGATATATCACTTTCAATCCATAGGCCTCCTGAGCTCTTACAAAGGATGTCTGTATCATTATCCCCATTTTACAGATGGTGAAACTGAGGCACAGATAGATGAGAAGTGCCTCACCTAAGGTCACCTAACAGGTCAGTGTCAGAGAAGGAAATAGAACCCCGAGTCCTAGTCTAGTGCTCTATCCACTAGGACACACTGCTTAACAGTCCAGTCTAATCAACCAATTGCATATATAGTACTTGAAACAATCAAACAAAAATTTCTATACTACTATAGTTTTTGTTTGCTACACTACTACATCTTGATCTTGCTATTAGAAAAAAAAAATGAAAATCCCCAAAAGAGAGAGAGAGGAAAATAACTATTCACTTTAGGGGAAGAAAGTATTGTCAGGAGTATAATATTTGAAAAAGGACACAATTTGCTCAATCACTGTTACTCTCTACAGTGAAAAAAATCAAGAGATAGATTAGTGCTGGTGCCTATGAATTAAGTGCCTTTCCTAAATTTGTCTTCATCAGGAGTTTTGCCTTCTCAGGGATTGATCAAAGGCAACTGAAGTAAATGAAAAGATTCCCATTGATCTCCATGGGCTTTGGATCAGTCCAAGAGGGGGTGTTGGATCAGGCCCTAAGATGACTATTTTATGTAGAGAAGTATGCGGTTCTTCACAATAGCATTTATACATTCCACGGAGAAAATCTTCACTAAGTGTTGAGATTGCATTCCATAGAAAAAAAGAGAGAAAACAAATTGACTTTTGTTACATTTTCCTATAGAAATGTGACGATACTCAACTCTAATTTGATTTGTACACAATCCAAGTTTTCTGAGACTGTTCAGATATTGACCCCAGAAAATATACATTTGTCAAATAGACCCTTAATCATGACCTGAGTGCCATGATAGGCCATACAATGCTTAAAATCATCCTGTGTTAGTTTCAGACAGGACCTTGGTTTTGAACATGTGGGGCCAGAATGACTGAGAAAAAACAGAAGCATCATATGGGAGTTTCTCTCAGTGAGTCAGAGTAGCTCTGCTGAAGTTGACTGTAAACTCTTAAATGCCAATGTATCTCATGGGAATGGTAAGACTGGCTTCTTTACATGAGCAATCAACTATGGGAAAAGCTGTTTAGACCAAGCATGCAGAAGCTTATAAAACGACCATGAAAAGGGTTAACAGACTACTGTTTATTCAGAAGTTTGATCCAGTCACAAACTGCAAGCGTCATTCAGAGACCTCTGGAGAAGTATGAAGTTCAGGAGAGTTTATGGAGTCTGCAGTCTCCCCAGGGCTAGTGAGTTCCATATTGCTCTGGAGGAAATTATTGCAGCTGATAACCAGCCAATTTCTAATGCAGAGAGTCTGGGATTTGGACATCTAGTGGGTCTGTAAGATACCCCCACCCCCAAATATCATGATCCCAGTAGTATAGGAGCGAGTTTTCACACAAGCAATATTCGTGCCCAACAGACTGAGTACAGGAGTCCTTTGCTGTAAACATGTGAAACCAGGATAACAGCACCCCTACTTCTCTTGGACTCAAAGATTTCAAGACAGTAGTTTCATCTGCTATGCAAAGATTTCAACATAAGATAAACAGGTATCATTGTATCAGATGTCTTTCTGGGAATGTTGTATAAATGGCAGATTGCCAGAGATACTGTTCATCTTTCTAGATACTTGCATGACCCTGGTCATCATAGTGAGCACCTCACAATCATTAGTGCATAGCACTGGTTGAAAATTTTTAGATGGAACAGTTTTAAATAGAAAAATGCAGTTTTGTCATAATCTAATCTAAATATTTTGTGGGAATGTGTTCATTTTAACAAATATTTCTACAAGAGAGAAATTAAACAAATTGTTTTGACTTCCTGGTTTTGTTTAGATAATGTTGAAACATTTTGTTTTGATTTTTGTATTATTTTAAATATATCATATATTGTATATAATATAAAATAGTGTGTTTAATATTTTAATATTGTGTAAAAGTAAAACCAAATGAATTGACATTATCAGAATACATTTTTTTTTACTTTATTGAAATGAAATGCTTCAATGGTACTGAATTTTAAAAAACTGAATTTTTGTTCTATGCAAAAATTCAAAATTGTGCCTTTTTGTTCTGATTTGGAATGAAATTTCTTCTTGAAATTTCCCATGGAATGAAAATTTTGGTTTCTGATCAACTCTGTTAATGCATTTTATTCTCACAACACCTCTGTGAGGCAGGAAAGTAATATTCCCATTTCATAGGTGGTACACTGAGGCACACAATAGATTGAATGACTTGTTCAAAGTTTGTCGTAGCGAAGATCTGTGGCAGAGCTGGGAAATGAATCCAGGTGTCCTAAATTCCAGCCCAGTAACCACTAGTCTAACCACCCTCTCTTTCACCTGGTTTTCCAAGGTAATACAATGAACATAGTAAAAGCATTTACTGATTGCAAAGAATGCAAGTTGGGTGGTTTGCCCACACTTTTAGAAACTTTGTATGAATGATGGTAAAACCATCCTTCCTGAGAGTCAGGCTCACAGTCAGCCTAAAGCTAGTTGGCTATTTTAAGCAATCTTCCCACATGCTTCCAAACTACACAGTCTGCAAGGAGAAATTGGCTTTCCTAGGAACCAGATCTCCCTGGTTATAGCCACAAAGTGGAACTCCATATAGTGTATGCACACAAACTGCTAGAGAGCAAAGAGTTTCCAAACATTTTCAGTTTGGAGAAGATGAAAGATGGAAAACTGACTCTGGCACATGGGAGTCTACATAACACATTGGTTCATATTTTTGAGATTTTTTGAATGGATAGGTCATGAGATAAGCTCCTGAGCTACTTGACTATCTGTTGTGGTACAGGCTGTCAGAACTCTGCCAGTCCTTCTCTGTATGCAAATACTTCACTACAGCATCAGGGACAAGAAAAATAGACTGTTTTTGAAATGGCTTAATGAATGTGGACCCAACGCTACGCTCAGCCACACAGACATGTCTCCTGTTGAAATCAGTCAAAGAGGCACCTGTGTAACTTGGAGTAAGAACTGGACTCGCGGAGTCATAAAAAGGAGCAGAGAAACTTGTCTCCTGGATCTTTACTTCAAGTTCCTCCCCTCCAGCTCTGTATTTCATAAAGACAACGCTAGAGTTGCCACACTTCCACCCCTTGCAAACCTCTCCTCTTAGTTCACCCAGTGGTATTTGCTTTGGGAAGCTCTCCATCTGTGCTGAGGACAATGCAGTTACCTGACAGTGGGTGTGGGCTCCTGCCAGAAAATTCAGACAGGATTGTCTTTCTGAAATGCAATCTGCTCTCACTGGATTTAATGTACCAGGGTGATTCTTCATCATTCTCTACCAGGTTTATTCAGGTTGTCTGTCCAATGCATTATACTATGGGCTTAATGTTTGACATGCAGATAGACATCTGCAGGTGAGAGGCAGTGTTGTCTAGTGACCTGGACGCGAGACCCAGAGTTCTATTCCTGGCTATATTACTGACTCGCCGTGTGATGTTGGGTGAGTCACGTCACCTCTCTGTGCCTCTTTCCCCTTCCAGCCTTTGTCTTGTCTGTGTAGATTGTAAGCTCTTTGGGGCAGGGAGCATCACTTACAATATCTTTGTGCATTGCCTGATTCAATGGGGTCCTGATCTCAGTTAGGACCTCTAGGATCTACTATAATACAAATAATAATAAAGGTCGAATTCGTATATTTAGTTATTTCAGTTTCACTTATAAATCAGGTATTTACATATACAGATGGTCAGTTACGAGCTGGGCTGGTCATTTTCATGTACATATACCTGATTTGAATGCATGGTTACTAAATTTTTGCATGCAATTTACGAATGTAGTTGCACACACATCCACACATTATTGAATCTCATGCCTGATGATACACCAACTGTTGCACATAGGGTGACCAGACAGCAAGTGTGAAAAATCGGGATGGGGGTGGGGAGTAATAGGAGCCTATATAAGAAAAAGACCGAAAAATCACGACTGTCCCTATAAAATCGGGACATCTGGTCACCCTAGTTGCACAAACCTTTCTGCAGTTGTTCAGTATATACCTAAAACACTGTAGCAAACATGTTGTATTGTTTTAAACTAGTCTCTCAGCACTGAATTAGCCAGCATTTTTTAATCCGGCAAATCTGTATTGACATTGTTTAAGCAATT
Organism: Macrochelys suwanniensis; assembly: GCA_033296515.1. NCBI lineage: Eukaryota > Metazoa > Chordata > Testudines > Chelydridae > Macrochelys > Macrochelys suwanniensis. The sequence continues at coordinate 16,359,318 of CM065783.1, forward strand.
AAATATTCATTTTAGCCAGGTTATGGGATTATACAACAAATATAAATAGTTTTGAATTCATTTTTTCCTGGTAAAAAATTGAATACAATTTTATCCAAACTCTGTGACATATCTCATTCCTTGGCTTCAGATTTAGCACCAGACAAAATTTCTGTCCAAGTATTTTGTATAGATTGTACAAAAAAGAGTGAGTGAGAATTCGTCACATCCCTTTATTTCCTGGCAGAGTAGACACCAAAGACGTGCATAGCATGTCTCATAACACTTGGTTGGAATCTTATCAAAAAGAATGCCAAATACACTCCATTATGATCAGTGTATCTGTTGTTTAAGTTTAGTGAAACTATTTAAAAAAATAGTTCTGGTTCAAAAAAAGAAGTTCACAAATAAGTTCGACGCAAATGTGTTCCTGATTAAATCCCATTACGAAAATGCAATGCGGTGTGTGCTTCTTTCCCGAAAGAAGCCCCAGAACACATGAGACTTGAAGTCTGCAGCCAGCCCAGCAGCCAATGCCAGACCTGCTGACCCTGTGGATTTTGCAGCATAGATTCAAAGATAAAGTACCTTTTGGGAGAACAGATACTTTACTGAATAGATTTCAAAAAGGGTTCAGTGCCTGAGTGAGGTTGGCTTAGTTTGCATTTTGTTCCTGCACTCATTTATTCATCCCTAGAAACGTATATAAACACACACATCTATCTATCTATCGATCTATTGATCAATAGATATACTGGAAGTGTGGCAGAAAGCAACTATGAAGCAAGTGTCAAACTGCAACATGCTTTGGCATGTTAATCTGTTCCATGACTTGCTTGTGTGCATCCAAAGAAATGATGCACGTTCCAAGTGGTTTCTGGTAAGGCATAGTTATACAATTCATTTGAATCATAATGTGAGTCTTTGTTATTGGTATGAAGCTTGCAGTGATGTGTTGGTGTCTGTGGAATATGTGAAATTTCTTCATTATTTCTCAGAGAGGTAAGCCCATGGAAATTAAAGTTCATGTGGTGAAACCATGGAAGCAAAGTTATACAATAGTCGAGGGACCATTGTAAATGCAGTGACTGCTGGACTGGTTTGTATGTCTGCAGATAGAAATGTTTCACGTGTTTCTCATGCTTCTTATGCCCAAATAAATCTGTTAGTCTTTAAGGTGCCACCGGATTCCTTGTTGTTTTTGTGGATACAGACTAACACGGCTACCCCCTGATACTCAAAGTCAATTAAGTTTATTTTATGCTGACAGTGATGTAGGTGAAATATATAATTACAGATTTTTAAAAAGTCCCACTGATCTATGAATCCACAAACAGATTGTCAATAACAGGATAAAATTTACAGTGACAGGTTGCATTATTCTTCAATATGCAAAATTGACTTAATTTTGAAGAAAATAAATAATTCTATAAAAAGAAGGGGTTTTGCGCAACTGGTGTTTACAAACAAAAAAACGTCATTTGTAACAATCAATGTTGGTTTAAAAATATTTATTATTTTCATATTTGCAATTACTTTGAAGATGGCTTGGGCTGCATTTTCAAAGACTGGCACTTCAGTTGGTAAAGCTGCATTTGTGTGTGTTAGTGGTGACCTGCTCTGTGATTTTAACCCTTTCAGAGGACAAGTAACATAGATACTCAACTTAAATCACCAAGTGTCAGATTCTGACACCCTTATTCCTATTTAATAGTACCTTATTCCACAGTTGGTCCCACTGAAGTCAATGGCACTACTCACACAACAAAGTACTACCCAGTGTGAGTTAGCCTGACGCAATAACTTCATTCTATGGTCTGAGGCCAGACAGGGTAGTTTTCCCCAGTGCTCTTTTTGTTATAGGTAGATGGTGGTTCTAACAGGAAAGATCAGACCAGACCACACTTTAATGTTGTACCATCCACTATTATGTTATTTAACCTTAAACTTGACTAAGAAGACTGCAAACAGAGGATTTAAGGCTTTTGGAGGCCAAAAGATTCCCCCAGCTTACATATATGGCTTTTTATTTGTTTGTTTGTTGTTTATTTCAGATTCACATTTTAGCAGGAAGCATTTTATTTATTTATTTGTGTTTGCAGTGGCACCTGCTAGGTGCTTTCCTAACACTCTCAAGAATGATGGTCCCTGCTCTGACCTTACACTCTACAGAGACAAAGATTAGCAACAATGATTACTCCTCAAATTCTCCAAATTATTCCTTCCAGAGATCATTTAACACAAGCTGATAAACACAAGCATATAAATTTCTGGCATCCATTTTTCATTGGAGCTCTCTGGACAACTCCTGGGAATCTAGTCAGTTCAAATCAGGATAGTCCTTGTACCAAATTCATCCTAAAGAGCCTATGCCTGCAATTCTTGTCTACCTCAAATTCCCATAGATATCAGTGAGAGTTTTGGGAATGCACAGAATGCAGAATTGGTCTCTAAAGGAGCTTAATCCAAAAATCTTTCCATTGTCTTGGAATGGGATTTGAATCAGGTCCAAAGTGTCTACTAAATAAAATACTTACAGTATGATTAATTTAACATACAATTAGCTGTTTCCCCTAAGTAATTAGCAGTAACAGAACTAATAGCTGCCTTGTATATCCCTTTTAAATCACATGCTACCAGTGGGGGAAGGTCAGGGCCATTAGCAGATTACTGTCCCTGGGGAACAAAGGCACATTCCCTCCCTGAGGCTTCACTGGGGGCTATGTAGCTATGTGCTGTTCCTTATTCAGGGCTACATCCAAAAGGACAGTGTTGCCCACTGAGAGGTAGGAGTAATCCCAAAATACACTGGTGAAGATTTGCATGTGACCACTCCTCAAATGGAGGTGGATCCTGTGAGTGGCCTCAGCTCCACCGCACAGCCCCACTGAAGTCAGTGGGTGTATGGGAATCTGGACCTGAAGCAGAGAGCTCACAGTTCCCCAGCTGTAGCCACATTGTTTCATAAAGATGGGACTTAATTTTATAGCCTCAGCAACCTGCTAAACTTATAATAATAATAATAATTAATACCGAGAACCAATATAGTGCTGGATTTTGCAAGGCGCTGAGCACTCTGCCCCCAATCCCATTGAAGTCAGTGGGGCTATTCGTGTACTTAAAGTTACACATGTGTTTAAACACTTTACTAAATCAGGGTTACAGTGTTCAGCAACTCACAGGATTCAGTCCATCATGTTTTTCATCATAGATGATGAGGGAGAAGGCAACATCACTTCACTGTGGATTGCCTGAGAGTTTAGGTCTAGTATTCAGATGAACTCTCCATAATTCATTTGGATTAAATCAAGAGCTCAGAATGAAATTTGAATCCAATATTGACATATTTCACCTTAAAACAATAAGTTACTCTTGGTTCCTAAGAACTACTCTTGGGGCTAAAAGACCTAAACGACCGTTGGCACGATGTAAAATTAATAATAAATAATAATAATAATAACACTGGTCTACAATTTTTGAGAAGTCATCTGCTTCAGAGATAAAATGTGCTATTTAGTATGTATTTTGACGTGCTGAATTCAAATATGACAATTAAAACAACTGATTGGCTACTGTTTCTAAGATATTTAAGTTTTTACATTTTATGTCTATGTATATTGTGTAGATAGTAGAGTTTTAATGATAAATTGTAAACCTAGGTCTTTTCATGTGTTTATGGTTGCTTTACATGATACTATTTCACCTGTCCTGTTTATGTAACACTTTAAAAATCAGCAAAGGGGTTATATAAATAAAATTTATTATGAAACAAAAGGCAAAAAACTATTATGTACATAGTTTAGTCCTATTCAGTGTCTACTCGGCGCTTCTTGGCTTGTCTCTTGTATTCATTAAATGGAGCATCTCTTGTCACTGTCCAGCAATAGTCTGCAAGCATTGATGGGCTCCATTTACCCTGATAGCGTTTCTCCATTGTTGCAATGTCCTGGTGAAATCGCTCGCCGTGCTCGTCGCTCACTGCTTCGCAGTTCGGTGGAAAAAAATCTAGATGAGAGTGCAAAAAATGTATCTTTAGTGACATGTTGCAACCAAGGCTTTTGTATGCCTTGAGGAGGTTTTCCACCAACAACCTGTAGTTGTCTGCCTTGTTGTTTCCGAGAAAATTTATTGCCACTAACTGGAAGGCTTTCCATGCCTTTTTTCCCTTGCCACGCAGTGCAGGGTCAAATGCATCATCTCGAAGAAGTTCACGAATCTGAGGACCAACAAAGACACCTTCCTTTATCTTAGCTTCACTTAACCTTGGAAATTTCCCACGGAGGTACTTGAAAGCTGCTTGTGTTTTGTCAATGGCCTTGACAAAGTTCTTCATCAGACCCAGCTTGATGTGTAAGGGTGGTAACAAAATCTTCCTTGATTCAACAAGTGGTGGATGCTGAACACTTTTCCTCCCAGGCTCCAATGACTGTCGGAGTGGCCAATCTTTCTTGATGTAGTGGGAATCTCTTGCACGACTATCCCATTCGCAGAGAAAACAGCAGTACTTTGTGTATCCAGTCTGCAGACCAAGCAAGAGAGCAACAACCTTCAAATCGCCACAAAGCTGCCACTGATGTTGGTCATAGTTTATGCACCTCAAAAGTTGTTTCATGTTGTCATAGGTTTCCTTCATATGGACTGCATGACCAACTGGAATTGATGGCAAAACATTGCCATTATGCAGTAAAACAGCTTTAAGACTCATCTTCGATGAATCAATGAACAGTCTCCACTCATCTGGATCGTGAACGATGTTGAGGGCTGCCATCACACCATCGATGTTGTTGCAGGCTACCAGATCACCTTCCATGAAGAAGAATGTGAGAAGATCCTTTTGACGATCACGGAACATGGAAATCCTAACATCACCTGCCAGGAGATTCCACTGCTGTAGTCTGGAGCCCAAAAGCTCTGCCTTACTCTTGGGTAGTTCCAAATCCCTGACAAGGTCATTCAGTTCACCTTGTGTTATGAGGTGTGGTTCAGAGGAGGAGGATGGGAGAAAATGTGGGTCCTATGACATTGATGGTTCAGGACCAGAAGTTTCATCCTCTTCCTCATCTGACTCAAGTGAGAATGATTCTGGTGCATCAGGAACTGGCAGTCCTTCTCCGTGGGGTACTGGGCGTATAGCTGATGGAATGTTTGGATAATGCACAGTCCACTTTTTCTTCCTTGACACACCTTTCCCAACTGGAGGCACCATGCAGAAGTAACAATTGCTGGTATGATCTGTTGGCTCTCTCCAAATCATTGGCACTGCAAAAGGCATAGATTTCCTTTTCCTGTTCAACCACTGGCGAAGATTTGTTGCACAAGTGTTGCAGCATATGTGTGGGGCCCACCTCTTGTCCTGATCTCCAATTTTGCAGCCAAAATAAAGGTGATAGGCTTTCTTAACCATAGTGGTTCTACTGCGCTTTTGTGATGCAAAAGTCACTTCACCACAAACATAGCAGAAGTTATGTGCACTGTTCACACAAGTACAAGGCATCTCTGCTCACTTTGGCTAAACAGAAATGTGTCCCTTTGCAAAATCAAACACTGACAAAGAAGAGAGCATGACACTGTATGATTTCTAGAGCTGATATAGGGCAATTTGTTCAGCAGAGTGATGTAAGCTTCGTTATGATTGCATCATCCATGACTTCTAGCAATAACATGATGCAATTCATATCATGTATGACACAATACCAGCTTCAGATTGCATCATTCATTGTTTTGCCTAAAAAGCAAGTACTGTCCAAACCCAGTCATAGATTTATTCATAGATCCAGTCAAAGATGTATTTTAGTCATTTCTGGTTTAAATTGAGATCCCTTCCCTTTATAACTCACTTATCCTCCGCCATTCCCAAGTCAAGGGTCGTACATACTGACCCAATAGCATGTCTTGAAAACTAGAGCCAATCAACAATTTTAAGCATCATTTTCGTTCTCAGTGACCCAGAATTAGTAAAGTTTGACTACATTTGTTTCAGAAGCATTTTGGCTGTAGAGCAGTGTAATTAATAAAGAATAAAATAACATGAATAGTTCCAATGGCTTCTAAAACCTCATCTCTTCTTGGTCTACAAGTCTCAATTTAAATATAGTTTCACATTTCTTTTCTTTCTGGTGATTGTTTAAGAAACATAATTTAAACAACACATCTTATATTTACAAAGGAAGTAAATCTACCTGAGTAATTGCTTTAAAGGAATTAGTAAATTACAGTAAACCTGTTGCATCTATTCAGCTATAATCCAAACAACCTTCTTGCATTTGTTTTGAATCAGTAGTTTAAAACATATGCTGGATGAGAGAGGATTACAAACAAACAAACATCCAGCTTCAAAATCAAGCTGTTTTTGCCTATGTATTGTCTATTTTATTTTACATATGTTTGTTTGTTTAGCATTAGCGCGCTAGTGGTGTTACAGAGATACGGAGACCAAGTCCTAGTTTCAAAGGGCTTTCAACATAAATAGATTGAATATAAACAAGTTAGTGGGAAAGAGGAACAGTCGAAACCCAAGCGATAGAATGAAGTTCAGCATGTGTCATGTTCATTCCATTTTTAATGTATTTTCAGTAGGCTAAGTATTCAGAAGGGCATGGGTATAGAATTTATAGGTCTCCTTGAAGAAATGTGTTCTCAGGCTTAGTGGAATGCATAAGTTTCCTTCACCATTTGTTGCTCTCTCTGGGATATACAATCCCTGGTTCTTCAAAGCCGAGAGAGGAACAAATTAATTGTTCATAAATAGGACTAGATGAACATGGGGATGGTGGGCAGGGGGGTATCTGCTGAGCTCCATCCAAAGGCCAAATGGGCGGAGCTTGGCTTCATCCCATAATACCCTGTGTAACCCAGTTAACCCTGTCATGAGCACTTTACTACAGCTGCCACAGCCCTTTAGTGATGACATTTTGCAAGCAGGGATCTATGAAAAATGGAGTGGGGAAGGGGGGGAGGGGACAGCCTGGAAAGAGAAGCTGAGGGGGAACAGAGCTGGGCAGCGTCTGCCCTATGGGGGATCCCTAGTGGCAGTAAATGGCATTTTTCCACAAACATTTTCGTTTCATATACATCCACAGTGAAGATAACACCTGCTCCTGCACAGTCTGAGTTTTACTCTTGTATTGAACTCTTTGTTGAATATACTGGTGAAGTATTGGAAGAAAAAAGAACTACACTGTTTCCTAAAACTCTGGAAGCATGTTTCCTTAATTGGCAGTCAGACTTTCAGAAATAGCTTGTGTTTGTACTGCAGGATATGCTGAAGAAACCGATGTGTTAATGTTTTACTGTGGGAGGGCTAGCTCAGTGGTTTGAGCATTGGCCTGCTAAACTCAGGGTTGTGAGTTCAATCCTTGAGGGGGCTATTTAGGGATTTGGGGCAAAAATCTGTCAGGGGACAGTACTTGGTCCTGCTAGTGAAGATAGGGGACTGGACTCAATGACCTTTCAAGGTCCTTCCAGTTCTATGAGATAGAATACCAATATGAATGTCTCTAATTGATTCACTCTCCATTTTTGGAGAATTTCCGTTTTTATATTGAATAGATGCATCTTGAAGCAGAGCTTTCCTCTCATTCCACTGACTGCTGCTTTTTCAGTATTGACAATCCCAAAGATCATGCAATTGGCTTAAAAAAATGAAATTTAAAAATGATAACTTTCACATTCTTTTTATTTGCCTTGTCATATTGGAACACTTACAATTCTGATTTTCAAGCTTTTCTCCAAAATCTTGATTTAAAACACCAAATATCGTGAGACTTGTGATAATATCACAAAAGTGGGGAACATTAATTTTTTTTTAAAATATAACTTTTTGGGTGGAAACAGAAGGTGAATATACAGGTTGAGGGAAAGGGGCTTTCTTGAATTTTTAAGATGCTTGTTTTGAGACACTGACATTTCTGTCTCATTGAATAATTGCATGTTGCAATTAAGAAATGATATCTGCATTTCCATTTCCTGATTGCATTAACTCTAATGCACCTAAACTAGAGAGTTCCGGATGCCGTAAGAAGAACAGGAGTACTTGTGGCACCTTAGAGACTAACAAATTTATTTCAGCATAAGCTTTCGTGGGCTACAGTCCACTTCATTGGATGCATAGAATGGAACATATAGTAAGAAGATATTTACACATACAGAGAAACATGAAAAGGTGGAAGTACTGCCTTGGTGTGTAGTGCTGTGCAACCAAAGGGTTAATATAGCAGGATTAAGTGCAGATTGGGTAAAATAAGAGAAGACCAATGGCTGTAACCTGCCATGAATAGAGACTTTAATCATGCAGTTCTCCTGCCAGATTTTCGAAATCTGCATCACCAAAGTTACCTGCACTTCACACCCTGAGGGTCGCTAGGTCGGTGTGTGGTGAATAAAAACATAAAGTCCATGCCTGTGGGGTAGGTCTTGTTGGAGTGCATGGAAGTATTATAAAAAATAACTTGGTATTGCTAATTTTTTTTACGTGCAGTATTTTACAGCACTTGACTTTGGGATGTTTGCTACCAGAGAAGAAATTATGTTACCTTTTAAAGACCATATTCTGCCACCTTTACTCGCATTGAGTAACACCTTACTCTGCAAGTACCTCTGTTGAAATCAATGGGACTGCTTGTGGCATCAGCGTGACAGAATCTAGCCTTAAGATACCATTACAGAGCTGTCTTTAGAGACCTTCAAAAAACAGAAAATTGAAAAGATTTTATTTTGTCCCAGCACAGCCCATGACTCTAACACACAGGGCCAGGAGTAAAGGGATGAGAAATGAGTGGTCTGAAAAATGTTTGCCATGAAACCTGAAGTCAGGTGGAACTAGCTGCCTATGGAAGGTAAGGCTGAGCTTAGCAAACCTTGTGCGCAAATCTGGGCTGATTTATGATTTTGTATCAAAACCATGTGGAATCTGCAGTTTCACTTGACTCTAGGTGAAGCTTGGCAGCTTCAAATGGGTTTCACTTCTTCAGGGGCAGTGACCCCTTGGGGTTGGAAGTTGAAGGAACTATTCCTACCAGCCCTTGCAAAGTAAGCCTTGCCAAGTTTCACACAGCCCTATTAGACTTGAGATTTTAGAGTGGCAGGAGGGCAAACTTAGCTAGAAAAATGTTTTGTCTCCTTGTGTCACGTAAGCATCTTTGACTGTGTTTTTCCATACAATTAAGTCAAGTCCTACCCATATTTGAACCAGATCCAAAGCTGGTGTATAATGGCATAGATCTATGGAACTCGGATATAACTGTAGTCAAACAATACAGTTTTTATGAGTTGTATGCATGCTTGTCCCATTTTTGTGTAGAAAGAATACTAAATACGGCAGGCGACCAGCTTAGCTTAACAGTGAAATCCTTGCTGATCTTAAACACAAAAAAGAAGCTTACAAGAAGTGGAAGATTGGACAAATGACCAGGGAGGAGTATAAAAATATTGCTCAGGCATTCAGGAGTGAAATCAGGAAGGCCAAATCACACTTGGAATTGCAGCTATCAAGGGGTTTTAAGAGTAACAAGAAGAGTTTCTACAGGTATGTTAGCAACAAGAAAAAAGTCAAGGAAAGTGTGGGCCCCCTACTGAATGAGGGAGGCAACCTAGTGACAGAGGATGTGGAAAAAGCTAATGTATTCAATGCTTTTTTTGCCTCTGTCTTCACGAACAAGGTCAGCTCCCAGACTGCTGCACTGGGCAGCACAGCATGGGGAGGAGGTGACCAGCCCTCTGTGGAGAAAGAAGTGGTTTAGGACTATTTAGAAAAGCTGGACGAGCACAAGTCCATGGGGCTGGATGCACTGCATCCAAGGGTGCTAAAGGAGTTGGCAGATGTGATTGCAGAGCCATTGGCCGTTATCTTTGAAAACTCATGGTGATCAGGGGAGGTCCCGGATGACTAGAAAAAGGCTAATGTAGTGCCCATCTTTAAAAAAGGGAAGAAGGAGGATCTGGGGAACTACAGGTCAGTCATCCTCACCTCAGTCCCTGGAAAAATCATGGAGCAGGTCCTCAAGGAATCAATTCTGAATCACTTAGAGGAGAGGAAAGTGATCAGGAACAGTCAGCATGGATTCACCAAGGGCAAGTCATGCCTGACTAACCTAATTGCCTTCTATGACAAGATGACTGGCTCTGTGGATGAGGGGAAAGCAGTAAACGTGTTATTACTTGACTTTAGCAAAGCTTTTGATACGGTCTCCCACAGTATTCTTGCCAGCAAGTTAAAGAAGTATGGGCTGGATGAATGGACTACAAGGTGGATAGAAAGCTGGCTAAATCGTTGGACTCAATGGGTAGTGATCAATGGCTCCATGTCTAGTTGGCAGCCAGTATCAAGCGGAGTGGCCCAAGGGTCAGTCCTGGGGCTGGTTTTGTTCAATATCTTCATTAATGATCTGGAGGATGGTGTGGACTGCACCTTCAGCAAGTTTGCAGATGACAATAAACTGGGAGGAGTGGTAGATATGCTGGAGGGTAGAGATAGGATACAGAGGGACCTAGACAAATTAGAGGTTTGGAACAAAAGAAATCTGATGAGGTTCAACGAGGACAAGTGCAGAGTCCTGCACTTAGGACCGAAGAATCCCATGCACTGCTACAGACTAGGGACCGAATGGCTAGGCATCAGTTCTGCAGAAAAGGACCTAGGGGTTACAGTGGACGAGAAGCTGGATATGAGTCAACAATGTGCCCTTGTTGCCAAGAAGGCTAACGACATTTTGGGCTGTATAAGTAAGGGCATTGCCAGCAGATCGAGGGACGTGATCATTCTCCTCTATTCTGCATTGGTGAGGCCTCATCTGGAATACTGTGTCCAGTTTTGGGCCCCACAGTACATGAAGGATGTGGAAAAATTGGAAAGAGTCCAGCGGAGGGCAACAAAAATGATTAGGAGGCTGGAGCACATGACTTATGAGGAGAGGCTGAGGGAACTGGGATTGTTTAGTCTGCAGAAGAGAAGAATGAGGGGAGATTTGATAGCTGCTTTCAACTACCTGAAAGGGGTTTCCGAAGAGGATGGATCTTGACTGTTCTCAGTGGTAGAAGATGACAGAACAAGGAGTAATGGTCTCAAGTTGCAGAGGGGGAGGTTTAGGTTGGATATTAGGAAAAACTTTTTCACTAGGAGGATGGTGAAACACTGGAATGGGTTACCTAGGGAGGTGGTGGAATCTCCTTCCTTAGGGGTTTTTAAGGTCAGGCTTGACAAAGCCCTGGCTGGGATGATTTAGTTGGGGATTGGTCCTGCTTTGAGGAGGGGGTTGGACTAGATGACCTTCTGAGGTCCCTTCCAACCCTGTTATTCTATGATTCTATGTAGATACTTACAGACTGTGATCAATTACCTCTTAACCTTCTCTTTGTTTAGCTAAATAGATTGAGTTCCTTGAGTTTATCGCTATAAGACATGTTTTCTAATAATTTATTCATTCCCATGGTTCTTCTCTGATCCCTCTCCAATTTTTCTACATCCTTCTTGAATTGTGGTCACCAGAACTGGACACAGTATTCCAGAAGCAATCATGCCATGGCCAAATACACAGGTAAAATAACCTCTCTACTCCTACTCAAGATTCCCCTGTTCATGCATCAAAGGATTGTATTGACCCTTTGGTCCACAGTGTCCCAAAGGGACGTTCAGCTGATTATCCACCATGACCCCCAAATTTTTTTCAGAGTTGGTGCTTCTGAGGATAGACCGCCACCCCCCCCCCCATCCTATATGGCCTAAATTCTTTGTTCCAAGGATAGTTTACATCTGTTCTCTGAAAGATTCTTCTGATGTTTTCTTCCAGGTCATTGATAAAAATGCTAAATAGTGTAGGGTAAAGAATTGTTCCCTGCAGGAGCCCCCTGGAAACATACTCACTTGATGACAATTCCCTGTTTATAGTTACATTTTGAGACCTACCAATTAGACAGTTTTTAATCCATTTAATGTATACCGTGTTAATTTATATTGTTCTAGTTTTTAATCAAAATGTCGTATACTACCAAGTCAAATGCTGTAGAGAAGTCAAGCGTATTACATCAGCACTATTATCTTTATCAACCAAACTTGTAATCTCATCAAAAAAAGGTATTAGGTTAGTTGACAGGACCTGTTTTTCCATAATCCCACATTGATTTGCATTAATTACATTACCCTCCTTTAATTCTTTATCAGTCGTGTCTAGTATCAGTCACTCCATTTTATTGCCTGGATAATTGATTGATGTCAGGATGAAAGGCCTATAAGTATCTGGGACATCCCGTTTACCCTGTTTAAAAATTGGCACAATGTTAGCTTTCTTCCAATTTTCTGGAATTTCCCCAACGCTCCAGGACTTATTGAAAATCAGCATTAATGGTCCAGTGAGCTCCACAGCCAGCTCTTTGAAAACTCTTTGATGCAAGTTATCTGGACCTGCTAATTTAAAAGTGTCTAACTTTAATAGCTTCTGTTTAACATTCTCCAGAGATACTGGTGGAATGGAAAGCATGTTATCACCGCTATATGATGAGACAATATCATCTGATTTTCCCCCCAAATACAGAACAGAAATATTTATAGCCTTTTCTGCCAGAGGCTGATTTCTCTCCTCCTCCTGTTGTTCTTCACTTCTCTTCCTGCCAGCTCCCAGACTCAGAGAGGCAGCCCCCAGCAGAGGATGCCTCATCCCTTCCTCTCCTACCTCCTCCAGAGGGAGAGGAAAGAGAAAGGGGTGTTCTACAGAAGGAAGGGAGAGTGGGAGGTGCTAAGTGGGGTGGGGATTGGGGTCTTCTCAGGGAGGAAGAGAAGATGGTGAGGTTTAAAAATCGTTGATGGGCAAGGCAGACAGGAGGTTACTTGGTGGGGGCGGGTCTCTTGGCAAGAAATTCTGGGTGGGATGAGAAAAGGGATATTCAGAAGTGAAGGGGAAGTGAAGGGGAAGAGTAGATAAAGAGAACATAGAGAGAAGTGAGATGCTACTTGGAGGTTCTGGAGTAGGAGTTGCCTGAAGATACTGGGAGGTGATTTGGGCCTGCTGGCTACTTTGCCAAAGACTACATCAGGTAGAGGGGCGTTAGGATCTGTAGCGGGGAGAGGAGTTTGTGTGGTTACCCATCATGATCCCAGATGGGGAAAGCGGTAGATTCAAACGCAGTTTTGGTAAGAGTGTATTTTTATACTTATTTTTGCAGAGTGGACAGTGGGGAGTTGTATGCTCTTATACTGTATGTATTTTTTTTTACTGTTGCTTTGTTTTGATAAAGTAATATTATGTAAGGCCTGGTGTGGTGGTGCGTGCCTGTAATCCCAGCTGCTTGGGAGGTTGCGGTTGGCGGATTGCTCAGGAGTTCTAGGCTGCTGTGCGCTATGTCAATGGGGTGTCCGGTGCTACTGACAGCTTAGCCAGCGGGTAGTTGGAGGACTGGCTAGAACAACACATCTGACGGGTGATTGGCGCTCTCTCTGTGCGGGCTGATAGACCGATTGATGACAGTGAATATTGTGTATTGTGATTGTATGTATGTAGACAGAAAATGAATGGTTTAGTGGATTTTTCATTCCCTCCACCACCCCCCAGAAGAAGGCATCTTTAATAACTGACTAAAATCCACATCAGACTTTGCCTGAGAATTAAAATGATCCTATCAACTATAATCGAAAACCACTAGATACACCCTCAGCCTTCCAGTCCCCAGCAGCCTACCTATGTCCAGGTCCTTGGCTTATTTGGAGAAATGTCCTTTGACAAAAATGTTTAAATGTTGGCAACTCTGAGTATACCGTTCAAACTTTTTCATAGGGGCTGAAGCATTTTGTGGCATCAATTTCAGTGCAGGAAAAATGAGCAAGTCTTATATCGCTGATTTAAAACAAATTGGCTTACTATATTGTTGCCTCTTTTTGACTTTAGCGGCTAATCAAAGTTCAGGCCCCTGGGTGGTGTTCCAGTTGGGAGTGGAAATTGGTGATAGTCGAGTATTTATTTGATGCAGTTTTGTTTATTTACAAAGAATGTACAAAGTCCTGTGTCTCTGAATGCAGAGGGAATTAAATAAAACTTTTTTTGCTCGCAGCACTAAGACCAGTCTTTTCAGCCTGCACTCCTGACCCAAAAACCTCTCCCCAAGTTTCTTTTACATGCTTTCAGCTGCTCCTTCAGGCTGTCTTTCTCAGTCTGTTTTTAGTTTCTGTGTGTTTCCACCTGCCCCCCAAAACACCTGGTCATAAGACCAAGTTGAACTCTCCACCCAGGTGGTGCTAATTTCTGTGCAGACACTATCAGGCTTCATTTTAGGTGTGGCCCCTTAGCTCTCTTTTACAACTGACTTAAATGGAGGTAGGGTGACCAGACAGCAAGTGTGAAAAATAGGGACAGGGAGTGGGGGGTAATAGGAGCCTATATAAGAAAAAGACCCAAAAATCGGGACTGTCCCTATAAAATCGGGACATCTGGTCACCCTAAATGAAGGACTCATTCACACACCAGTTCCAAGAGGTTTTAACTCAACCCACAAGGTTTCACAGAGCTCATAAAATATATAATATAGTCTGATACTGTTATCACTGGGATGGTGAGGGAGGAAGGTGGGAAGGGATCCACTTTTATGAGGAGAGGGAGAAAGAGAGAAGGGGTACAGAGTACAGACAGAGATGCCTGTACTGCCTGCCACGTCTTCACTACTATTGTTATCTGTACTAGCTAGATTAAAGCTATCACAGGTGTACTGCAATCACACCTTCACGTTCAGTGATCACTTACGCTATGAGGAGGGAGCTGAAGGCAGGCAATGAAGGTTAGTATAATTTATGCGTCCTGATGAGTAAAATACTTCTCAGAGAGACACATGTGCAGATCTGATGTCAGAATTTCACCTTCCAAATGCCCTAATTTATAATGCCCTGCATTCTGTCCTAGTTTGGCATGCAACTCCCATTGATGTCAATGGGAGACTTATGGTAAAGATCAAGGATAGAAGATGGGCCAGTATTTTGAAATTTATCAAGAGAGTTAAAAAGTGGGGGGAAATCCCAACCCAACCCAATCCAAACTCCTTACTATTGGAACATGAATCACGGGATTCATAATGTGGAAATAATTATCTAGCAAATTATTTTAAATGTGTTGCTTCATTTGGAAGCCTAATGCCATCAAGCGACCCAGAGCCCAAGTTAGATCTTAATAAATAAATAAACACATAAATAATCAGCATAATATCCATTTACTAGCATGTTCTGCTTTATCTCTTGTTTACTTGTATTAAAAAATATCTGAGGCCACAGTAGGAGCTGTGCTGAAGTAAGTAAAATTAATAAACAAACAAACAAACAAGTTTAAGATTTGCACCAGAGAAATTTTAAAAATGTGTGCCAAACTGAATATGAACCCGAAGGCCTTTGAAACACAGCTGGTTTATCTTTCCCCCAGTGAGCCATCCAGCGTGTATTTTAAAATGGGCATGCTTCTAATTATTTGCGATTAGGGATATGTGCAGTATGTACGTGCATTGTTTTAAAAGGTCGAGATAGCAGAAGATGTTCCAAAATAAAATATAGTGAAAGAAACGGTTTTAATATGATGTTGTCTGGCATATAGCAGGATGGCAAAATAACTTTAGAAAAGCTCACTCTATTTTATGCATGTCTTGTATATTTTTCTTACAGTCCCTTAGTCATTATTCAGAACTGGTACTTGTTTTACAGGTTACTTAGCAGCTCCATATATATTTAGTTAGCATATATATATATATTGGTAGGCAAATTCTGAATAAAAGGTACAAGCATTCTGTATATAACTGGTGCTTAATTATTTATTTTATAACCATTCCATTAATAACTATAATAAGAATGGACTTCGACATGTTTGTTTAAACTAAAACCTGAGCAGACACTGAATTTTCTTAAAGAATTAACTTGGGTCGGTTAAGGATTCTAATAAATGTTTTTAAAATGCCAATTAATCAGTAAACTACACTGAATAATGTGATAGAAAACATGGCTGCTTAGTTAGCAAGAGACGATGTATGTCTACTATTGACATTTGCTTCGTAGGTAATGTTCTAAAATTGGCCATGCCTTTTTCTAGACTTTGATTATTCATAAATCTGTTGAGTAAGGTAAGTTCCATCATTAACCTTTAATCTTTTAGAAGAAAACTTAGATGGCTGGAATCTATTTACTTTAGCAAGCTTGTTCAGTGATAATGCATGTTTTTTAAATTTCCCTTTGTGTATTCCTTAGCTAAAGAAAAACACAGCTGCGTATGACATAAATTATATTTATTTTCTCATTAAGAAAAGTACAAGAAGATAGTATCGTTGGAAAGCTAATAATAAAGAGCTACTAAAGAATGCCCTTCATCTATTTGCACTGCCACTTTACATAGGCTTTCCAAACAATCTTTTCAGGTGTATTAGTAAGGAAAAATATCTTAAAAGTCAAAGGAAGACAAATTTAATGCATTTATAGAAGTAGCATTTCAGATAACATTTTCCCTAAGTGTTTAGATTAGTTAAATATTAGAAAGGTAGAGATAATAACATTGTTTGTATTCATAAATGTGGAAAGTTACATTTTCAGGGAACTAAAGTGTAAGGCATATCAAAGGTTTGTTGTCTTGGAATGCTCAGGTGGCTTCAGGTTCATCTTGGCGAGTGGTTATCTACGTATGTAGATTGGAAGCAATGTGCCAAACAAACACTAACACCAATCAGAGCTCTAGTGCTCGGGAAGGATCAAGAACAGAGTCCTTTACAAAGCCCACTTTGGACATGGGCATGCCAATGCAATGCTCAGATATGATGGTAATGGGCACTATAGAAAACAGAGTCTCACATACAGAAGTTTATCAAATTTAGATCAATCGTACCGACATTATAAATGCCCTCAAAACTGTATATGCAAATGGAAGAACAGTAATGAAAATCAGGCTTGTGATGTTTGGAAGAGGAAACTGTGTACACACTGTATAAACTTCTTATTTTTGCAGAGGGATACGACAAACCTGACAGTATCTCAAACCAGTTTTACTTTAACATTGAGGTTGTTACCATTATGTGATGCTTGCAGTTAGTTCCTCTAACAGATGTATTGAAATGTTCTGACAATAATAATATTGACTAAAATATTACGATGTTTTGACTGAACGTGGCTTAAACTGCCACCTGCTGGTTTGTAATTTTCAGGGCTTAAAAACAATGTTCACTCTTACAATAACTTGCATTCATATTAAAATGAAGAAAACTCAGTAAAATTTCCCTTGTGTGCCATTGGAAATAACACAGAGAAATACAGGTGTGTTTATAGGAAAGTAACACCTCAGTTTTATAGATATATTTTCTATTGATACTCTTGCATATTGTTTGTTAATATACACAAATGACAAAACTCTACTTTTAAATACACGTGTAACTTCCACTGACGGCAGTGGGACTTGTAGATGTACATATCTAAGAGCAGAGTTTGGCCCATATGTTTTTTACACATGGTAACTTGGTGGAGAGCAGTGAACAGTCTGGGGGCTGAATTCTGCAGTCTTTATGCAACCAAAAACTCCCCTGAATTCCCTAGGAATAACTGCCAGAGTAAGGACTAAAGGACTTCCTTGGGAAGTAGTTTAACATATAACATAACATTTCTTCTCTCCCCCACCATCTGAGTTGGTTTGAAAATTTAGCGGTGTTATCTGAAATGAGGGAGATCACTACCATTAGCCTCTTTGGATTTTTCTCCCCTGCTTTTTGTTTTTTATATTTGAAATATCAGGACCTAACTATCACTCTTTGCTGGAGGCCCTTGGCAAGATCTTTGGAGGATATGAATAGTGATGCCATAATGTACAATGCTATAACCTGAGCTACAGCTGTCTCGCCCCACCCAGGAAGGAGGAAAGAGTTGGAGAGAGAGAACTCAGGGACAGAAGAGGGTACTGTCTTGTGTGTCATTGCTGTTTAGGATCTCCAAAGACCTCTGAGCAGAGGAAGGGATGAGAGGACCTATTATTCCAAATGTAAAAAACATACAGAACTTTCTTTTGTACTTTGAGGCAGTCTTTAAACTCCTTAAAGTAGCAGCAAAGGGAAGAATCAATGTGTGTCTGGTGGTTTTCATTTAATCTTTAACAATATGAAGGTGCTAATACTGACAATGGGCCAGATCCTACTCCCACTGAAGTCAATTGCAAAGCTGCCTTTGCTTTCAGAGGAAGCAGGATTGTGTCCAGTGAGAAATGGAGAGGAGGGAATAATGTAAAAAAATGAATTTGAAATGGTGTTGCAAAAAGGTGAGAGCAAGTTTGAGTTGGGATATATTTCTTGTTGTGTTTGTCCCAGTGTTTGTGGTGAATTCAGTGTTTGTGGTGAATTCAGTGTTTATGGAAAGAAGAGACTAATAGCATTTGAGCAAAGAGATGGGCTTGGTGTGGGCAGATGCTGTGCTGGTTTCCTCATGCATCTGTCAGTGTATTTTAGTTCTGACTTGTAGTACCCCCTTTGTATCAGATCCTGAGCTTCTCCTAAGCAAAGGCCAAACTCTTAGCCAAACAAATAGGGGTTCATAAGATCAAGCCCATCTCGTTCTCGTTATTCTAAACAATGAAGTGTATTTTCTAGGTAGAGAGCATTGCAGACGCTGTTTTACTTGTGACCCAAATTAAAATTTGAACCTATGTTTCTGAAGATAAATATGTGTAGTGTACCATCCCACTTTACCACGTATCATGGGACTTTGAAATATTAGGGATTTTAGGGGAGGAGTGGAGGAGGAATGGAGAGAGAAAGAAAAGGCCGAGGAGCCAGAATGTACCCAGGCTCAAAAATGCTACAATCTTCCTTATTAAGGGTGTGAGCGTGCAAGGTGTTCAGTGTTCATGATCCAAGAGGAGCTAACGGTGCTCTGCTCATAGGAGTGTTAAAAACCTTACAAGATTGGGTCCTAACAGAGCAATATTCAGAAACAAATACAAAATCACAGCAGGTAGTATCATCCCTTCCCACTATACCCTTGCAATCTATCCAAACCATCCATTAATGCATGAGAATCAAATTTGACACTGCTGGATTCTATCATTTCCTCTTTGCTGACACAGATTGGACAAGCAGAGAAGTAATTATAGAGCATCTTTCATCCAAGGATCTCAAAGCACTTTACAAAGATTAAGTAATTAATTCTCTCAGTACCCCTTTGAAGTTGGTAAGCATTATTAATGGAGCAAAAGCAGGAACAGCCGTGGCTGTCCAGCTGCCGTGGCAGAGAAATGCAGTGACGACATTGATGACATGACTAATTTATTTAGTGAACTGGATTTAGCATGGTGATGAGGATTTATTTGCCATCATTCCATCATTCATCAGATTTATGGTACTCTCTAGGCAATGAGCATTACTGTAACTAAGTTTAGTTTGTTTAATTAATTCCTGTAATTCATTTTGACTGAACAAAATACTTAAAATAGTTTGGCAGGTGAGAGGGACTCAAAGATATTTAGTTTTCTGTCTGTCTGACTGCATGCTTACATATTCAGGTTATACTATGTTTAGTCGTTCCATTGACTTCAAGGGAGCTGCAGCAGGACTTTTGTACAGCAGTTGTGTTTGCCTGGGGTAGAATGAGCTCCTTTTCTGTCTAATCTCATACGTCTAGGATGCGCAGCAGAGTAGCATCTGAACCCAGACTCTTTATGATTCAGTCTGTGTCCAGTCTCTTCTAAGGCATTGGGAAAATTCACTACTATGCTTTTCTGTGCTTTTGGTGGCAATAATGAAGATGATAATGATAACAAATGACTATTTTATATACAGTTCCTGCATCCCTGCTGAGACACTCAGTTCACTACACAACTAAAATTAGCAATAAACTATGCTTTAGTCAAACACAAGTTATTGGGTTCAATACCCAATTCCTTGGCATGTATTATACAAGAGGTTGGACTAGATGGTTTAATGGTCCCTTCTGGCCTTAAAATCTATAAATCTATAAACAAAAGGATCAAGAAGAGCATAAAGTGGATGGTATAGATATCTCCCTCCCCTTAAACTTCTAAAAGAAGGGAAATCCTTGTTTTACTCTTTTGCAAGCTCTGGAATTCCTGGTGAGTTAGCGCAGTGTTTTCTGGAATCAGTCTCTCAAGCTGACTACAACTCCCAGCAGCCTCCTGTCTTCAGCCTCACATAGTAGGTTGTATATTGCCATTTGAAACAAACGGATTTTGAAAGCATCCAGTGAGTTCTTAACAAACCATAGAAGGATTAATTTACACCCTTGGGCCTCCTCAAATGCATAGCCAACAGGAAGATGTTCTTCCTCTTTGGATGGTGGTTCTCCACTCTTCCCTCTCCACTCATCTTTCAGCTAAATAGAGCTCTGAATGCAGAACCTAGCATTCAAGAATATGACATGAATTTCTGGCATGCCCTGGAGATCTTGGAGTTCAGAATGCAATGAATAGATTGTCAATCCATACATATCATTTTATTTCATCTGTGACCAAAATGATATTGCTAATATTGCTCATTTTAATTAACAGTTGTAGAGGACCGTGAGTGAAAATTGCTTTGACAAAACATGAGCTGGGACTTCAGCATTTGGTGACATGGATTTCATGATTATTATTATTTGTTTACTGGTATTGTGGTAGTGTCTAGGAGCTCCAGCCATGAATTAGGACCACCCCAGTGTGCTGGGTGCTGTACAGACACAGAACAAAAAGATGGTCCCTGCTCCAAAGGTCATGGATGCCTCTTGGAGAAGTGAAAAGCTTGTCATGAAGGAACTCTTTGGCTTTGTCATGCCAAAAGCTAATGGCATACCACAAAGAACAATCAAGCCTTTCACTCCACTCAAAGTGACGCTGAGAAATGCTACAGCCCAGCGGAGGCCCTTCCTGACTGAGAGCAGCAAGATTTTCACCTGCTGTTGTAAATTGGCTGAGTGCACTTTTATGTGTCAGTTTTGCTCCTCACATGCCAGCAGCCTCTATTTCCAGTGCAACACCTCCCACCTGTTCCAAATTGGCCAGTTAAAGGGAGGCATATGGTAGCCATAAAAGTGTTCAGAGAGCTGTAGGTAGTGCTCTCTCCTATAAGCATGGGACTAGGTTTGGCGGCAGTGCAGATTCACTAATACCTTTCTCACAGCCAGATCTGTTCCCATCGGAAACTCAGAGCAGACTTTAGTATGGAGTTTTCGAGTTCTAGTTGAGCACAGAAATCCACAGGTAGTTTAGATAGGCATGCAGCTCCTTAAAAGGCACAAGTTTTGCCCTACCACAGCAGGCAGCTAAGGAAGCATATGGAGCCTGATAAAGAAATCAGATTCCATGCCACGCAGGATGAGAAAAGTGGGTATAATTTTCACAGATTTAACCAAGAACAATGACACTATTTGCAACCAAAGTGAAAAGCCAAAAATTATTTGCCAGCATGCCAATGTGAGTTCCCTAGAGAGTAATTGGAAAATGAGAACAGCCTGTCACAAATTAAGTCCAATTTCTAAAACAAGCACAAGACAGACTGATTTTTGTTTATGAAAAAGGACGTGGAGTTAAACTTAGATATTGGTTTCAAAGGTTGTTATTTAGAACTTTGGACTAGTATATTTGCATTAATTGTACGTACTGGATTACAGTGCATGGTTAAAGTGTTAGCCTCAAGTGATCCAAGCACAGCTTCTTCCAAGCTGATATCTCTTTTCTGATTATGACACCAGTGGCTTTGCAGAAAGCAGCTGCTAATGCTTGTTGGTTTGAGAGCGCTGATAAAAAATGTGCTCATTACCATGTCGATTTTATGAGAGAGAGCAGTATGTTCTGATTGGGGTTTCTGGTTGTAAGTCTGAACTATAGCTTGGCTTGTTTTCTGGAGCAGCCTGTCAAAATTCCAATAGGGCTTGTGCCCGTGGATATTGTGGGTAGAAGAAGAAGAGACAGATGGTGAGAGTAGCATATACATGTACTAGAACTGGGGGGGGGGGGGGGGGGGGAAGAAGCAAGGGTAGGAGCCAACTCCTATCAGCACTTGCTCTGACACTTCCTGCCCCAGCTGTATGCACCTCTGCACATCCATTGCCCTAAATCCATGTCATCAGTGGAGTTTTGTATGCAGGGATCTAAGTCAGCATATGGCCCTGTATTGACAAAATAACTTCTTGATGTTGCTGAATGTTCCATATGTGTCCAGGCAGAACAAACCTGCTATGCTTCTGAATGTACCAGGTGTCACTTAACATTAAATTGGTTTCAGTGGCTGATGGCAGCACATCAGTTTCAGTGGTGGACCAGCAGTGAAATGATTAGAATACCTTGGGACACCAGGGAATGAAACCATATTCTTTTTGTGCTATTGGATACTCTCCTGTGCATTTATGGTGAAGTCAGATGAAGGCGAGGTGTCCCGCACATATATAAAGGGAATTTTCCCACTCACGGATGTTTTTTCCCCACCTGATGCCTATCAGCATGTGGCAGCATGGAAAAGTCCCATATCTGACGGAAGCCACAAGTAAACCCCACCCCCACTCCCAACCCTGGAGTAACATCCCCTGCTGGCTTCACTAGCCTTTTAATATTTCTGGAAGAAATGGATGATGTACTTGCCCTAAGAGGACTTGTTGACATTTGACCCTGATTTCTTTTTAATGTACTGGTCCAATGACAGCTCAGTCCCTCAACACTCCTGCCAGGTGCCTTTCTTTTTCTTCTGTTACTCCTCTATAGGTGACCAAATAGGGGAAGAGGCCAGCATATATGGGCAGGCTACCAGAACTCCAGCTACGTACACACCTTCTTGGGAAGACTTCCTCACTTGGTATGAAGGCCTGAGAGGCACTGGAACTGCAACCCACCTCAGTGTACCTCCTCACTCCACCCATCCGGGCTATCACACCAATGGGACTGTTTGCCTCTGTGACAGCCCAGCTGGGCCCTGCCCCAGCAATCATTTCTCTCAACTTCTAAAGTCTCCATTTCTGCGACTGTGCAAACTGTCAGAAGACTGGAGGCTTGAGTCCTCCCATACCTCCAAAATCTCAGGCAGGAAAATGAAACTCTCCTTGTGCTAAAAATACTGGGCCTTTAGGCTTCTGCCCACAATCTAATGGTGGAGCATTATGAGAAGAAGCTAAGGGACATATGAGGCACCCCACATTTGTACTACCTATAGCCAACTTACACAAGTAATTAGATCATCGACATCAGAATAAGAAGACTATACCTAATAGAAACACAAGAGCTGCTAAGCTGGCAGAGAAGGATCCTGCATTACATGTGGTTCCTCTGGGAGATGGCAGACACATCTGAGGGCGGCCACCTCTGAGGATGCTGAATTTCAACTCTAGAGTATCAGATGGGCAAGTGGGACACCCTAACTGAATACTATCTTTTGCAATGTGTATAAGCATGTCAATACTAATGTTGGGTCAGGGCGGGTAAGGTACTTCATTGTGCTGCTGTTGACAAAGCCCTTGTCAAGATTATAGGCCTCCCCAGGTTAGCTTATTCTGAGCTCCTTTGATCAACGCTAATTTGAGGAGAAATGGGGCAGCAAACAGCTGAGAATCGATGGCAGGGAGGGTAATGCCTAAATGCAGGAGGAAAAAAGATCAACAGACCACAGTACCTGCCTTCACTTTGCCTGCTGCATCTCAAGATGATAGCAGGCTGGCAGGAATAAGGAATCTTCATTTATTGGTTTACAAGCTAAAAGACTTAACGCTTCCACAGCCTTTTGGACATAGCCTTGCTGCGATCACCATCAGACACTGAGCTTGCCCTGCCAAATGTGTCACTGGCAAGAGCCATCAGAAGATGGTTCATGTTCAAGTCTTTGAAAGATTAAATTCCTTCAAGGACTCTGTTGTAAACAGAGTATATAAGAGGGGCTAGGAGTGTATTTCATTGCTAGTTTGGTGCAAGGGGCCCCTCATTAACAAATAAAAACAGAGATACCTTTCTGGCTCTGGAGGAAGGGATCTGGGAAGGCTTAAGAAGAAAGGCCATAGAAACGGAAATGGAATCATTTTAGGGGGACAGATAAGATCCATATTTGTCGTCTCCAAGTCCACTGGGGGTTATTGTCCAGGTTTAAATGTCAAGGTCCATGGACAGTCCAAAAGATTTAAAACTGAGTGTGAATGAAAGGATTTTCCTTGTTAAAATAGACCAGAGTGCAAAGCATTCATATGCCTCTGAATTACAAAAGAAAAAAACCCTCCTGAAATCATCTTGGACAGAAGTTTTATCTTCTGTAGGGAAACTCAAATCTCGTTTCACCTGGAGTGACCCCAAGGAGCATAGCAATGGTGAGTTTTCCCCTTCAAGACATCAATTTAACCTGCTTATACCAGTCAGGGCAAAAGTTGCCCCAGGAGCTCCATAGCTGTCTGAGGTTTGTTTTCATACAGATGTCAATTTCAAAATGCTCCATAACTGGAAGGAAGGCAGAACATTGTCTAACAGTGGATTGCACGCTTTTGGCCCTCAGATGACAGTGACCTCATTTGAAAATAGGGGCTAAGTCTAAAAATGCTATGTAGCAGTGATTATTATTTCATTATCATCATTAAAAGCACAGGTGGAAACTTGCAATCCCGAAGCTTAAAAGATTACAGCAGCCCTGCTGGGGATTGTCTGAATAATATTGAATTCCATACAAAATAAATAAATAAAAGACACTCGCTCCTTGCAGAACAGGTGGGATGTTAAGGCTCCAGGATTGTACCATGACTTAGAAGATTTATTTTTCCTTTTATTGTAAATTTTATAGTTTGGGTTTTATGTTACACTTCTGTCGTGTAAGATGTCAGCATTGTAAATAACGTTTGGTGACCATGGTTTAAACATTCAGATGTGCTTATGCATCAGACTATTTAATTCTTTACCTCTCACTCAATTTTTAACATATTTTGTCTTCTTTATTCCCTATATTTTGATACTTGTTACATATACTAAAGTTGTGGGTGAAGCTGGCAGGAATTAATATTTTAGATCCTCCAGAAGTCTCTGATCCCCTGGGATCCACATTGGTCTCTAAGAATCCATGGGAGAGGAGGTCAGTGGCACTCACACCAATGCGCCTTTCCTCTGCTCTGGCTGCCTGCCCCATTGGCTCCTGCTGGCCCCTGAAGAGCAGAAGCCATGATTCCCACAACTCCAATAAGAGTGGTTTCCTGTTGCCCCTCTCTCTCCTTAAGGGTCCTCCAACCTCAAGCTGCATCAGCTTTCTTCAATTTCCTCCATGGGTCTAGGATGGGGACAATTCAGAGCAGCCCATCCAACTCCCAACCTCCTGCCCCCCAATCCCTGCTTCCGCCTGATCTGTGCCCTCTCAGTGACAGAAAGCTTTTACTACTGTGTGGGTTGACTGGCACAGACCCGCTGTCCTGCCACAGCACTGCAAGTATCACCTTCTCTTGAAAGCTAAATCTGTCACATCTGTGAAATATCTGCTCCTGCCAACTTGAGACTTAGGTCCTAGCACTTTGAATCTATGTGCTCCTCTACCTGAGCTTCTGTATACAACAGCATGATGCATTGCAACTACATTACACGAATCATATAAAACTCTGGCACATGGTCAGTCTGTGCAAACATTGACTGATTGAAGATTCAAATCATATTATACTGTAGTATTATTTATTCCACATAGTTATTTTTATTACAGGATGACTTATGCATAACCTTCAAGTTTTGTAGAACAGGCAAGGTATTTGTTTAGAAGACAGGCCTATTAAAAACCATTTTTTTCCTGTTTGAATTGGATAACATTGTAATATATCCTTTACGTCACAGTAGCACCCTAGTGGCTATCATATTGCATTAGTTACATGAGTTTTCAGTGAACATTATACAGTGTATACTACTTTCAGTAAATAGACCAGTCATGCTTATAGTTGCACAGAAAATTCCAGGAAATTTGTGATGACATCTCCTGCAGGTTAGTAATTCTACCCATTATTTATATTGGTTTGATTTGATTTTTAAAATAATCTGGTGAAACTAGATGAGGCTCAGCATTTTGGAAGAACTTTATTTCACAGAACTCTAGAAATACATTAAGATGAGTATTTGGGATTTATTAAATACCATATTCAAGGATTTTATTTTTACTGATAAATTAGGTAGTGCAGATAAAGAATAACTATTCATTTAAATAACTTTTGACTTTGTTTTCTACATCCCTATGCATCATTTTAAAAATATGGTCAAATATTTGGGGTAAAAGCCTGCTCTCAGGGAGAATCCACTTCCTGGATCTGAAAAAAGGTTTCTTCTATGGTGCCTAACTACTGTTGCACATCAACAATATTCCAAACTATGTAGAATCTCTGCATCTTCAGCACACCTCAAGCACAGCACTTGAAAGCACTAGATATAGTAATGTCTTACTTAAAGCCCATCTTTACTAAGTAACCACCTGCCCAAAGCAATGATTCTAAAGTATCCCAAAGAACATTTCAATGTTAAGTGGATTATATTAAAGGACCACCTCTCCGTTGTGACCAGAGACCACCAAGAATTGGTGCAGCAACATCTTTGCTTCAGATTTCATCACCCATAAGTCATGTGCACATAAGACTCTGTGCTCCAAAGGGACCCACCTGGGTGGACCCTGCACAGGTCAGAGTTTGTGCACAGGACACTCTGAACTTTGCATAGTTCAGTGTATTGGCTGGAGTTTGTATGCTGAAACATGATGGCATCAGTTAAATAACAATATAAACCTTCCATATGTCCAAGCATGAAGCCACTGATTCTGCAGATCTTTTATGCACCTACTCAACTGAGCATTTAAACATTCAGTACCTACTGAACTAAGCGCATGCTGAACTTCAAACATGTCCTTAAATGCTTTGCTGAATGGGGACCATAAAATCTAACCCAGTGGTCATATAAATCAATTTCCCATAGATAACTAATTTAACTAGCAGACAGATTAATATTTTGGCTGCAAGGAATCTTTTATACACAATAAACTATTTTTCTTTCATGTATTTTATAAAAATAAAACATTTGATGATTTTAAATGCACTAGAAGCACAAACATAATTTTTAGATCACTATAATTTAATATTGCATGATATTCCTTTCAGTTTTTCTATTATAATTCTTTTCTGTTCAAATTCTGCACTGATAACCATGATATCTGAGCACCTGCTTGGGTATCTTTTAGAAATCACTATTTGTCACTGCTTTGAGTGGTCACTTGGTGCAGGTTTTACTTATTTGCCCTTACTGAAGAAAGTGACTTCCTAATTAAAAAATAATCCTATTCTTTGAATGCTAGAGCTGTGAAACTGAGCCTTTTAGCTTCCTTTGGGAGGTCAGCAAACTTTTCTGTTTCTTTGGATTTGCAATCCTTAAATTTCACTTTGAGGACAAATCCAAAAGCCCAAAGTGAAACTGATGAATCAAAACCATAAATCCCTCTCCATCACCCATCGGGCTGGAAGTATTCCAACAAACACAATGGTTGCATGAACTTGGTCTGTGTTTTCCCTAAAATATGTGAACTTCTTGGCAAATCCTAGCCCAAGATTAAAAACCAGGTGAGTTTTGTGTGGTTTGGGGGTTTTGTGAAGATTTGCAAAGCTCTTCTAAGGAACTTCTTAGGCAAATGAGTAGAGAGGGTGGCACTTTAGTATTTCGCTGTGACTTCTCCCATAAATCCGTTGTTGGAATTCAGCTGCCAGAACTGGTGGAGACCCACATTTTTTAAGCCTGGCCTCCCAATGTTTGTAGGAGGACTTCTTGAAATACCAAGGAAAGAGCCATGGTAGGTTCTGGTGTGATTTCAACACTGGATATGCCATTTTTTAAACCAATTCCTAGATCACCTCAAATCACACTGTTTCATAAATATTATATGCATGACTGTAATGGCAGTGCCCTGTGCTCTTCTATAGCCTCTTTCTTGACGGCTGCCTTTGGGTTTGTCTATGCAATAGGATAATGTGCTCTACTGGAGTGTACTTTAGAAAGTGCACAAAGGTGTTGTGCCTTAATTGTCCCATGTAACTGGTGTGCTTTAACATAGCACTGTTTGAAAGAGTACTACGTTAAAGCGCACTAGGGAATCAGTGCACACCAGCAGGGTCTACCTGGGCTAATTAATGTGCAACATGCTGATGTGCTTTAGAAATCACACCCCTGTGGAACACATTTCCCCACTGTGTAGATAAGCCCTTTGTTTCTTCCTTCCACTCTTGACTTTGCACCTTCTTTCATGCTTCCCCAACTTGAGACAGCATACCATTTCCCTGTACAAAGTGCCCCTGCATGCCACCTGCAAAGCCCTCCTTAAAACTCACTTCTCTCATGGAGCCTTCCTATATTATTTTCCTAATCAATGATGTCTCTATGCCTACATCTGCTGGGACTGTATATTGTGCACTGTTGTGCAATATAAATTACAAACCCTGTTCATAATACAATAGAACCCCTATTGTGTGAACTAACTGGGGATTGAGGAGTTCATAAAATTGAACATCTCAAAGTTATGGAAGCTATGGTGCATAGGTCACAGTATGGTGTACTGCATTACTTTCTTCTTGTCCTTCAAGCCACTGTAAAGTGATTTCCAATGCACTGAAGGTATCGGAATGTGAAGGGCTGTTGACGTGGTCTTCATTAACATCACTTTAGTTATGTGATTTATTTTTTTCAAGTCAGGAAAAATGGTTTGTATAACTGGTCATTCATGAGATTGGTATTCTTAAAATGAGGTTCTATTGTACCTATATTATAAGCAAGGGGCAGATCTTCAGGTACATCAGAGCAATGAACAGCGTACCCAAGGGGAGAGACTGTGATTTCTGCCATCCTTCTGCATGTCTTTCCTTCTGATTGTGGGGATAAGCCCCTAGCACAATTTAGATCAGTCTCAGAGGACCTGGGCTATAGTTGTAAAATGGGGATATTTATAAATATTTGCTTTTGTAAAGTACCTTGAAATTTTCAGATGAAAAATGTTATATAATTGCCGTGCATTATTCCTTTTCTATTAATTTGACCAAGTAGCACCAGCAGAAATATGAGATTCAACAATGAATTGCAACTTTCAGAATTCTATTGAGAAAAAGTCTTAATCCAGTTTTTCTATTATTTTTGTAACTGACTCTGCATGACAGATTCTCAACTGGTATCAAGAGCATAACACCACTGATTTAGCTCATCTGAATTAAACATGAGGGGAGACCAGAAGGATATTTTGCATATATTTTGAAAAAATAATATTTTAATATGACTTTAAAGTATATAAAATAAGAGAGAAAAACAGTGAACAATGTATACCTTTCAAGCTATTGATCATTTTTAAAACCACTCAAACTCTTGCTTTTAGTATAATATAAAGAGAGAGAAACAATTTTTTGTTAATTTGGCAAACAGTTCACCCCCTGGCTGAGAACTTGTATGCCAGCTTTCAGTCTGAAGCAACTTTTTGTGGCTGTATTATAAACTCTTAAAAAGGTTTTGTAATGGAAATGCTGACAAATGCAACTAAAATGGCCCTAAATGAGGATTGCTATAATACTTTATAACTTTCTAGGAAGTTTATAGATAGTTGGTTGCAAACTTGTCCTGCGAGAAGTAGTCTTATTAAAATATCAGACGTCATACTCCTTTGGTGAATAGGTTTTTTTTAAAACAAACAAAGCAGAAGGGCTTCTGAATTCTGGTTTGACTGTGACCCTGACTCTGTGGTCCGTAATCATGACCCTGATATTTGACCATGGTGGCTCTTTCATGAACTGTCTTGTGGTTTTGAGACCTTTAACTTCTCTGTCTCAGTTTCCCCATCTGTAAAATGAGGTTAGTAGTTGTGTATTTATCTCACAGAGTTGTTGTAAAGTCGAATTATCTAACATTTGTACAATGCTTTTGAAGGGCCTGTTGGCTGACAAGAGCCAAGTATTTGAAAATCAGCTTTTTAGATCCTGTTGTTAAATGTATTGTTTTCCATCCTAAGAACTATTTCCATGGAAGAATCCTCCTCCCCGTCCCTGTCTCCCTCCCCCCATCCCTATTTTTTTACTTGATTGGAAAACCTTTAATATAATAAAATTGCATGGATACATATGAGATCATTTTTGAATAAACTCATAACTATTGCACCTGAAGCAGACGGTGATGTCTCTTGTTGAACAATATGAGTGTTTGGTAGTGATTACTTATTGTATATTTAGACTTTTGATGGCAAGTAACTGAGTAATTTAGGACACATGGTGATAAGTGTCCACTGAAGGGCGCTTGTGTATCAGCACTTTGCAGAATTGGGCCTTGTGGCATAAACATCATTGAAAAGAAAATTGCCAAGATCTTGCTCCTGTTCCCATTGAAATCAATGGCAAATCTCTCACTAATTTCATTGGAAAAAGGTTTGAGTCCAAACAAGCTATAAAAAGTAACTCCAAATTAAGAGCCCAGTCCTGTTACCCTTGCTCACAAGAGAAGTCCCACTGATATTGGTGAGACTGTTTGTCTGATTAAGCACTAAGTCTGTGCATAAGGATTTCCAAGAAGTGGCCTTATCTTTCCTGCATGCCACAGATCTTGGTTTCTAAAGGTGTTTGCTGTAAGTCCTTATCATTTATGTAAGTGCCCTTCACTGGACATTTATATAATGGGGTAAATATTTAAAAAGTTGTGCAGTGCTTTAGCTATGCAAGTACAAGTGTCTTAGATCCTTTTGGTTAGATCATGTACCTTTTTACTATGTGCCATAAGTTACTAAAAAGTTAACCATATGACTTTAGTGAGAGTTGAGGGCACTCAGTATCAGATAGGATGGACCCTGTCATTAGCATGTGTAACTGACATTCATTAGTGCTTAAAATGTATCTCTGCATAAAAGGTCAGTAAAAGTTCTCAGTAATAATTTAGTTGCATAATCATAGCAGCTGTATTATAACTTATCCTTCTATTTAGCTGTTGAATTAAACTTTAATATTACAAATAATTGGATTATTCAAAAAGAAATCAAGAGGCTTAAGTGTTTTTAAATAAGTGTGAAAACCTCACTGATGTGACTTTTCCTGGAATGTGGATATGAAATTATTGATCAACAATGCCAGAAAGATCTGTTCGGTGAGTTTGGTTGCGATTTGAATAAAGTCCCTTTGCATTGTTTATTAGCCAGGAGCAGAAATTACAGTTAACGAATTAATGAAAACCAAGTGATGCCTTTGAAGAATTTTTAAGTGAACCTTAATCAATGCCTAAGGCTACTTGCTCAAAGTGAAAAAAAAAATTAAGGTGAACTAGCCACTGTTACTAAGAGTCAATTGACAGAATGCATGGGTCATTAATTTTGTGTCCTTTGTTTTGTCAGTTTGTTTTCATGAGGCCTGGTAGAGAAAGTAAAACCAGTCAAGCTGAAAATTGTCTGCTCTGTAGCTTATTTCCCCTCCCAGCATGCACTGACCCAAGGGAGTGGGCTTCAGGTCAGCAGGCCTTCATTTCCCTTCCAAACAGTCTTATTCTTGCAAGCTTGATAACAGATACGGTTTTGTTAACAGACTAGTTAATTCTGCTCCAGCTCAGCTTTAATCATATGCAGGTTGTGTGTGTCAATAAGAATGAAATGTCTTCCCACATGATATAATTTTAGTTTGAAAGAGATACTGGAACAGACTCCATGAAGCTCACATCCACTAAAATCCGACAGAAAGAAAAAACCTTTTGAAGAAAAGAACTGAAAATATAATTGTCAGTAATCAGCTAATATTTTTATTTTTTTCACCATTATTTCACAGCCCTGTTCTCCTCCTTTGTCTCCCCCCCGCCTCTCCTCCCTGAAGGAGCTACTCTCCATCTGGTTTGGTTCTGAGCTGACATATGTTACTCAGATGGCATGTGCTGGTTATAAGTGAAAATGGTGTGGAGGAATGGAAGTATCAAAATGGGTTTAGCTCCAATTGGCAACTAAGCTATTACGGGTTGGAAATTTTGTCTTCTTCAGTGTTTCACCCCATAAAGAATTGCAGGGCAAATACTCCACTGACTTAAACTCAGTGCAACCCTGCTTGGACCAGGATCAACTGTCCTTTACACCAGTGTAAACTGGGAATAACTCCACTGCAGTCAGCGGGGTTACTCCAGGTTTATACAAGTATGACTGAAAGAAAAATTTAGCCTCTTTGCTGTCTATGTAGCCAGCACAGAATGTGGTGTGGATGCCCCTAAATCTATCCTCACATATTACAATCTGCAACCCCCTTGATTTTACTTTCTCTTTTTAAAATAAAAACTGCCCATGAGATATAAAGCAGGTAAACATTTTATATTAAACTTAGCAACTCAAATAGGTGTTTCATTTGTTTTTTTTTATAGTAAAGATAAAATAGTTGATGGATACTAATTGGATACGTAAGTCAGATGCTCATTGTTTTACATTTTCATATCAGGTGTAACCATATGATACCGTCCAGTCCTCAGATGTAACCAATAATTTCCATAGCGACACCCCAAGATCACTGTAATCTCTCAGTAATATTTAAAAAATGTGAACCCCACTACATCATTCTTGTTCCTCGGTGAAGATAAGTGTTAAGTGTATTATTAAATTCCGCCTCAGTTTTTGACTTGCAACAATCTTTTTAATCATTAGGCTGGTTGCCTGAAGTGGGTGTATGTGGCCCAATATTCTTGTTAGGGCTTAGGTCCAGCACACTAATAAACAAAAAAATGACATTATGTCTTTCGTATAACGAGACAACTTAATGCAAAGCACAACAGAAATGAGAGGACATGCTTGAAGAATGGAAATAAGAATGTGTGGAAAATGTGCATTGGTGTTTCTATTGTCATTATTGATAGAACAAATTATTTGATTATATGTTTTTGAAATGGCATTGCATTATGAAAAATGATTATATTAGTCACATTATCTTAACCTAAGATTCATTGAAAACAATTTTCAATAAACTGAAAAGACTTTAAACCAATAGTTAAAACTGATTTCATGACTGCCAAAAACGCATGGGTTTGGAATTAGTAGGGATACGCTAAAAAGTTCTCTCTTCCTGTCAGAGATTACTAACATTTTTATTGTCTAATTTTGTATTGATGTAGCTTAATATTTGTTTTTAAGAGGCTGAAACAATTTGTTGAATCACTGACATGGTCCGTTAAAGCAAAAACTGCAGCTTCTGTTCTGACAGCAGAGAGAACGTTTTTAGATAAACATAATTTCCTAGGTTGTTTTTTTCCAACTCAAACTCATACTTTATTAAACAGATTATGGTTTTAAAATATTGTATTTTAAGTGTGTGTTGTTTCTTGTTATCTATAAATCAGATACAGAGTCTTAATGCCCAAGAATGTTCCATTAACTCTAAAGAGAAATGTTCACTTTTATATAGGAAAAAGGTCTTGGCAGACAAGTTGGAACTACCAGATGGTATAGGTTGTGCCACATGGATTATAAGATTTTTTTTTCTCCTTTCTTATTGATGTCTTAAATTGAACATGTTCCATCTGTCTGCTCTCAATAATGAACAGCTAC
>CM065783.1:16397749-16540249 GCA_033296515.1 Macrochelys suwanniensis
CTGCCGGTTTCCTATAGAAGTAATTTTGAATGTTCCCATCAGGCAGGTATTGCTGCTTTAAATAAATTCACAATTGTATTAAGAATATTTTGAATCTGAATTTTGGATGTACTCTCCACCCCAAATTTGGGGCATGCTCCGGCTCCCGTTAAACTAAGGAAGACATCTTGATTTGTCCTATTGACTTTAATGAGAACACCACCCATCTCCTTTCTATGATCAAATGACCCTGGTGTGATGAAAGCAAATGCATGTATTTCCGAAACCTCCTTATCCCCTCCCACCAATACATATACTTCACAAACTTTTTTAGCTATTAGCTTTCAAACATTAATTCAGTGGGTTACTTTAGGTATGTCTAATTGTTTTAATTGCTCATTCCAAGTGTACAACTAATATAAAAGGTCTGAGTAAACTGTTTCTATTATCTAGTTGTGGGAGAGATTCAGTGGTGTATGTGTGTGTGTGTGTGCGTGCGCATGCACAGGCACACACAACAAGGGCTATTTCTTCATGATAAGTACCGAGAAAACTAAGAGTACCAATGTGTGTCACAGTTTTTTGGCCTTAATTGCTTTGAGCCTAGTGGTGCAGACCAAAAGTGCTTTGTTTGTTCTGGGGTTAAATTGGCAATCACAAAAGATTTTGAGGATATTTAGGAACATTTAGTGAGATAAACAGTATTCAGCTACTTACTAGCATTATATGGGCCTCTTACTTTTTGCCTCATTTCCATAAAACATCACCTTTTAGAAGTGAAACGGTGAGTTTAACAAAATACTCTGCCTTCTTCTTTGTACAACCATAGACAGCAAATGATCAGTAAATTGGTCATTAAAGATTAGAGACAGAAAATGGAGTTCCGTGTCTTGGCTCTAGTGAAAAACCTCCTAACTGAAAAGCAGGGGCAAACCAGTGAAAATTGCTTGTATTTCGTTGTGACGAAACTTTAGCATGCATTATCCTATGGGAAAGATATGTCTTACCAATACGTTTGATCACAAGAGTTATTAGAAACAAAAACACTTAATAATATAATATAATATAATATAATATAATATAATATGAATTAATAAATACCTAGCTATCATAGATCATCATCAGTAGATTTCAAAAAATTATACACATACAACATTTGTAATTCAAATGATTGTATTGATCTTCCTGATTCAGCAAAGCACACATCCTGGATCCTGTGTTGCAAACTGAGTTATACAGAACTTCCATGGCCATTCCCTGTTGAAGGCAAATGGTGAGGAGGTTTTGCATGTCTCAAGTCCTTTTGGGCACCATCCTGTTTTCCTTACTGAAGTATCTGATTCTGCTCACATTCTATTCAAAGGCAAAGTCTATTCCATTGACTTCAGCAAACCCTTGGCCCTTACTCCCATGAAGTCAATAAGGATTTCAGGACATGTCCCATAATAGTTGCAAGATATGAGAGATTGTAAACAGGGAAACCTATCTATCTGAAGATAAATGTTATGCAGAGAAACTAGGGCAAAAAATTAGTTCAGATGATGACAACATAGGATTAGGCAATTAGAGTAAAGGAAGAGAGTGGGCAAATGATTAAATAATCTGCCCATATTAGCGGATCTTTATTTCCTAAATGAGTTAAAATAAAATGAAGCAAATTCATCCCTTCTGTAACCACTCTGAACACACTTCATTTCACTGCATTTCTCCATGTCTTGACCATTTCACTATCCTAACATTTCCTAGGATGAATAATATTTGTGTTTTTTTACAGAGCTACATTATTCTCATATCTCAACCACTGCAAGGTTCTCAATGCTATCTTTATAACTGGTAGGGTAAATCAGACAAACAAGAATCAACCTGAACCTCCACCCAAATCTCAAACAGATCATTTTTGAAGGTTTTAAATAAGTTTAACTCATGTTTCCTCTTTAATTTTTATTTTCTCACTCCTCTTTATTTTCTAATTCTGGCCAGGACAGAAAACAGATCTAGTGAATACTAGAAAAAGAACCTTCTCTTGGTATTTGCAGACCAAATGGAAACAGAAAACTGAAAATCACGTGCGAAAAGTCTTGCAAGAAACACAGTTCTTGCATGATTTCCAACACAAATTTATAGATCTAGATGTTCAGATAACGCTCAGAATATCTATATGATCTTATAGGTATCTGAAACAACCTTTGGCCCCTTGAGCTTCTTCCATAACTAATTAGAGTAGAATGCATAGATTATCTCTCCATTTCATCCACTCTTGTTATTAAATGGCATTAGACCCCCAAAGTTTACCAGGAAAAACTAGCATAATCTCTCTTGGGATTCAGACATTGAAATTTCTTCAAGGATTGGTCCCATGAAGAGGAGTTTGAATGATTTGATGTGCCCTTTTCTCAGAAGAGTCTCTCACTGAATTAGAATGAATCTCATTCTTGCCTCTGACACAAAGGATGATCCTGAATCTGTTTGGACTCTGTTTGGAGGTGTTTGGAAGTCCTCACTTGACTTCATTAGTTTTGTAAAACAAAATTAAGTTTGAAAAACATAGAAAATCTGTTCAACAATAAATCAGATACTGTGTATCCTTCCTTCCATGCAATATAATCATTGTTTAGTATGACATGCAGAATTTCATCTTGATCTTTCAAATTCTTTGATGAAACTAAAGGAATAAGAAGATTTGATCATGCTTTCTATTCTGTTGTTTTCTCTGTATAGTCTCCTTTTCTGTGAATATAAAAGAGTTCTCTTCCAAAATGCAAAATCAAACTGAATTCAAGTCAAGTGACAGCATGAACTGGTTCATTACATTATATGTCAGTGTAAATCAATGGTTCCCAAGGTTCTTTTTGTTAGAGGTCCCCTTTGCAATAGATTGGCAGATAGACAATGCTTCTGCCTACCTCCCATGTCACCCTGCTTCATACTCATGTACAATTACAGTGTACACATGAGCTGCATATGCTGCTGGTTCCATTATATGCCCCCACAAGAGCAGAGAGGGAATGTGGGCTTCTTTCAAGGAGCTGCACACTGCTTTATTCTATGCCATGGGAGTACAATTGCAGTGCATTGGTCCTCTCTCACTGTTTCTTTCTTATGTCCACTACCCCATCTCTTGACAAGTTTGGGACTCTCTAGACTGGAAACACTGCTACAAGTCATGCATTAAATGTCTCCATCTTTCATTTGGAGGTTCCCGAAAACAATCATCATGTAAGGCAAAACATATAAATCTAAATCATTAATGTATAGCAACCCAGATACTCTTAAGAACATCTATACGTTTTTACTGTCACATCGCGCACCTCTGCTAGGATAGACCCATTTGAGTATGGCATCTTTTTGCACTGCTATATTTCATGACATTCATTCGCTTTGTGAAGTTGTTAATTTAATTTAGTTGCATGCTTTGTCACAATTTCTGCAGTTCTGTATGTATGCACTGCAAGAGGGCGTAGTATGGATTGAACTGTTCCAAGCAGAGAATATTATCTCATTATCCTGAGGTATCATGGGGCCCTTTACCTTACTTTGTTCTGAAACCAAGTTGACAGGCCGGAGAAAAATGTAAGGAATGCAGTAGGTATTGAATAAGTTATTATAGCAGAGCTGCGGCTCTGCTGTAGCTAAGGTTGAACATCACTTACTGTTTAAAGTTCTATAGGATAAGGATGGGCCTGGAGGTGAAGCAAGAACACAAGAGGGCTCTGCTTCATTCCTCTTATAATGAAGTGGAGTCAAAGCCTAGGGCTGTGAGCTTCTATTCATTTTGGTGGTTTTATTTAACAAGACCCTGATGGGACTTTAGAGGTCATGATTAATATGCTCACAACTGTGGATGAGTATCTACTGAGTAATATTTCATGTTATACAGCAAAGTTGGGACCAGTTTAATCCCATGCTCCTTGCCACTGTCACAAAGCAATACACATACACACAAAGACATCAGCCAAGATATATAGGCAATACAGAATACAATACACTTCATACTGATTATATGCCAGTCCTCATCAGAACAGAAGGACATTTCCATTGGGTCTAATGTTGTCTGCCAGAGTTGTGCAGTGCTCACTATATTCCTTCCACTTGGGTTTCATTCAGGAACAGCTTCTTCCAGCTGCTTTGTTTATTTGTTCCGCGATTACATGTACGGTCTTCCAGAATTTATGAGATCAAAGGTCAAGTAAAAGGTCACAGTTCAAAGGTCAAGTGAGAGGCTAAAATTTGTGAAACCAAGGAAATGACAGGACAGTGCCAAGTGAAAGGTCAAAAGTCAAGTGAACGGCTCAACATAGATGAAAGTGAGCAGTTTGCACACTGAACAGACCACACACCACAATGTCCCCATGCCAAAGTACTCATCACCAAAATACCATGGAAGGTTCATTCTCAGATATCATACACAGTCACTAGAGATGGGTTTAGAAGGCAGCATTCAAATCTGGCTCCAGAGTCATTTAAACTCAGATTTGGAGTTTAGTTCAAGGCTGAATCAGACTAGGCTTAAGACTGGCACTTCACGGTAATGAAATCTCAAGTTGTTCTCATAAAATTTCCACCATTTTTGGGATAAATCTGAACCAGTTCTGTAATGCAAATCTGCACTCCTTACGCCACCCAAAAAGGTGAAGAGTTTCAGACTCAAGCCTTGCTTTGTAGCTTTTTTAATAGTATCCCCTCCATCATTCCTGCTTCTGCTTCGCCTTCTGTATTGCAAACAGGCTAATTCTTGGTATTGATACCCACTATTCAAGATAACTATTTGATGTATGATTGAACACCACTACATTAGACTATAAATGATCTCTACGTGGTTCTCAGTTTGGCTTGTTTTCCTCAACAATTCTAACTCTCTATGACTCTGATTCAGCAAGGTAGGTAAGCACATGCCTAATTTTAAGCACCTGAATTGTGCCTTTGAGGCCTTTAATTGTATATGTGCTGCTTTGCTATCTTCTTTTTAAATGAAGTAAACTCACTGTGTAAATACTGTTCCAAGTCGCCAATTTACTTACATTTGCTAGTCTAACAGGCAGAAGATCTTTTCCTTTCCCCCTTCATTGATTTGAGATGGGTTTTATCCTGTCTGCTTTTTCAGTTCAAAGTCTCAAGTAATTCTCAGTGGGAGCTCTGAGTCATTGTTTTTGTAGGTGAAAAACGTAGAAGTTCATGCAGAGAGCAAGGTGACCAAGCCTGGAAAACAAGGATAGATGCTGTCACTCTTCCTTACACTGAGTGGTATCTTTCTACATGAATAGTCCCATTGAAATAATTGATTCTAATTATTTCATGAAGTAAGGTACTAATCAGAGTGCGGAAGGGTGGCAGAATCTGGTCCACAAATGATGTGAGCAAATCTTGCTTGGACGTGTCCATCTATGTATCTGCCTATCTTCCTTTTTAAAATAACCATCATTACAAAATTAGGAGAGTATAATTTCTTTCCTAGGAAAGCATTCCTTATTCCCACGATAAGTCTCTGTCTTTGATGGGATAACTCTAGGGGTTTGTCTTCCAGGAGAAACATTGTCAGGGTCAACATGCTGCTGCTCCATATGGACTGGAGGAAATCCTGCTTAAAGAGATGAGTCTTATATCAGTCCTTGGAAGTGGCAGGAATCATTTCATCCTGATCGCTGGTGGTAGTGAATTCCGTAGCCAGGGGCCTTCTACACAGAATGCCCAGTGTCTGTCCCCTGAGATGTTACACTTTAGGGACTGTGAGCCAGAGACTCCTTATTAATCCAAATTTTCAAGGTGGAGTTCAGGGGGAATGGTGATTTCTATGATAAGTTTAGCCCTTATGCTTTAAGGGTAAAATTTTCAGAAGCACCCAAATGACTTAAAGTCATAGAAAATGTTACCCTAAGGGCCTTAAATATAAGAAACAAGACCTTGAAATGGATCCAGATTGAGATAGAAAAGCCAACGGAGTGTTTTTAGCAACCTGCCCTTCTTAGAGGGTGAGCCACTTCATGTTAAGTCAGCTGTAGTTTCTACATGGCCTTCACAGTCTTATTCAGTAATGAATGTATTGCAGTAGTCTGGCTTGGAAGTATTGAATCCATGCGTCATCATGGCTAGATCTACATACAGTAGGAAAAAGATCTAATCTTCTGGCCAGTCAAAGAGGGGAAAAGGCATTTCTGGTCATTTGCATAACAAGGAGTATCAACAAAGATAATAGAATCCTACCTGACCTCCAGGGAGCTGATACCCTCCACCAAACGTGAAGTTCCAGTAGCTTCTGAAGATACTTTTTCTACCCTACTGGCATCACCTTCATCCTGCTTAGATTAAATTTGAACCTACAGTTGCTCTTCCAGTTTGCCATTTCCTTCAAACATTGTATATGCTTGATGACAGAGAAATGTAGAGCTCAGTGCCATGATATATTGGTGGCACTGCAACCCATAGCCTCTCATAGTCTTTGTAGAAGCCTGACTGATATGTTGATTAGAAGCTGTAATAAAATTGAGACTTTTAGACCTGGGATAATATTTGTAAAGCTCCTAAGTCTCTTTGGAGTCAAAGTCCCTTTTCAAAATTGGCATTAGGCACCTAAAGCTAAGTCCTATTGACTTTCACTTAAACCTAATCGTTGGTTTTTTAAAAGCACCTAGGTGCCTAACTCCCATTGGGAAGTGCCCAGGGAATTAATGTGAATTAAGTGCCTTGTTGCTCTGGAAACACCCCTACGTGTCAGTCTGCATAAACCTTTGACAATCTGGCTTATGGTAGGATTTACTAAGCACCCAAGCAGGTTAGGTGCCTAACTCCCATGGAATTTGAAATCAATCAATCAGCCCTTGGATGCTTTAGTAAATCCTGCTAGGCTCCTCCCTGAATATTTAGGTACCTAAATACCTTTGTGAATCTGGCCCCTAGGCACTTCTGAAAATTTTACACTAGGCCAAATTGTCATTACTATCCCAGAAGCTATAACAGATGATAATTTTAAAACATGCTCTCTGTATGTGTGTGTGTAAATATATATTCCGCCAATATATTGCATTCAGCAAGTAGGTCATGATCAGATTATGACTTGACATAGAGCTATT
Source organism: Macrochelys suwanniensis (assembly GCA_033296515.1). Lineage (NCBI taxonomy): Eukaryota > Metazoa > Chordata > Testudines > Chelydridae > Macrochelys > Macrochelys suwanniensis. The sequence continues at coordinate 16,404,793 of CM065783.1, forward strand.
TTAGTTTAACATCTTTTTATGAGGATAGCATTTTGTGGTAATTTGAAGCTGTAACGCCAATAGATCACTATGATTTTATTTATCGCTTGGCTTCCTTGTGCGCTGTGTGGTTGCAATGCTGATATGCTTTATCTCTGTTAGTAAAACAGAGTGGAATTAGTGAAAAGCATCTAGATGATGATAACATCATTTTTATTCCCTTAGGAACAGGATTGTCCAGTAGCTAGCATTCTGTGGCTCTGCGGTACATACAGTATTCTATATCCTTAAGAGTGGTTGTCTCTTTAGTAAATGGCACGACTGTTCTCATTTGCTGTGCTTTTGTCATCAGCACTGCATTGCTCCTTGTAATTTAGGGGCAGTTTGTCAGTGGCTTGTTTTATGCTCCATGTTAGGTAACCAACCATGGAAAGCTAAGATTTCCCAGTTAACTTCTTGCTGTATTCTCAGAACATTAGCATTTAATAAATAGCCCCAAAATAGATTAATATGTATCTATGTATAGCTCTGAATAAAATGGAAACAAAATATTGAGAATGGAGCACAATATCCTATAGATAAATTCAGTGTTCTTTTGGGGGAGTCAGACTGACAAACCTCTTAAGTCATCTAAGGCCAAATTCTTTCCTCAAATGCTTGTGTGCATGCTTTAAGTCAATGGGAGTCGCACATGCATATCTGAGGACAGATTTTGACCTTAGGTAAGCAAACAGCAAAGACCAAAAGAATTGTTTACTTTTCCTAAGTTTTGCCTCTCCTGGATGTTAATATCACTCATAAATTTTGTTGATCTACACTTTCAAAAGTTAAGACTGCAGGCCCTGAAGAATGAAATATAGCAAACCAATTATAAACAACCCAAGTCAAGCTCCAAAAGACAGGAGTTTTTGAAAGACATGAACAATATTTAGAGAGCTGGTTAATTTTAAATCCTCTGGGAACTATAAGTCTGGGCATTAATAGGCTTAGAGTGATAAAAACAGCACTATAGTGTGCACATATAGATGGTATTGTCAAAAAGAAGCAATTAGTGGCACAGAAAGCGAAAGTGCATACACATATGGTGAGCAGGTTGAAATGTGAAATACTGCCAGAAGTAAGAGCCAATGACAAAAGGAGTTGTGCTACTGTTTCACTCTTGTAACTCAGCTAAACAGAAACAAGGAAATACTTTCCACACAAATAGATCTAGCTACTGGGGAAAAATATTATTTGTAGAATTGTATCAGCCCTTTAGCAGTAATCATTGACAAAAATAGCGATTTAGTTGCTAGAAGGAAGAATTCTTTTCTTTCTTTCTTTCTTTCTTTCTTTCTTTCTTTCTTTCTTTCTTTCTTACATTGCAATAAAAACCTGGAGCACTGTCTGAACCTAGGTCAGCTGACTTGGGCTCATGGGGCTCAGATTGCGGGGCTAAAAACAGCAGTGTAGACTCTTGGGCTGGAACCTGGGCTCTGAGATTCCCCTCCCAGGGTCTCAGAGCCCAAGCTCCAATTCAAGCGTGAATGTCTACACTGCAATTTTATATCCCTGCAGCTCAAGCCAGCTGCAGCCCTGTCATAGGTCTTTTAATGCCGTGTAGATCCACCAATTAAGGCCTCGATTCAGGATCACACTTCTCTGCTTAATGGGCACTTACATTTGCTTCAATGATACTTAAACATGTTCTGAAGTGCTGTTCTGAATAGGGATACTTTCCTGAATTGGGGCCTAAGGGCATGATCCAATTTTCTTTGCAGTCAATGGAAACATTATCATGGCATTATAGCATGATTTTTTTCTCTGACTTAAATATTATCATTTGAAAGAGGCTAAATGTTATGTTCCCTACAAATTATTGTGGTCACAAATAATTTGAGTTAAGACTTAAATCAGTCTGACAGACTCTAATGCCATTGTTTCAATGTTGATTTTTTTGCAGCAGCCAACAAAAGGCTGCTTGTTTCTGCTTGTGTGCTAAGTGAACATGGTTATGATACTACTACATATAACTGACTGACTCATCTTCAGAGTTTGTTCAGTGTAGCATATACTTTGATGCTTATCCCATTATATTTTGTTAGTGTTAACAGCCATTCTTTACAGAGCAGCTAAAATGCTTTCCATACCCTTGGAGAAAATGTACCATAAACCTAACCCGACCAACCTTTGATCTGAATGAGAGTATTTACATTTCAGCTTTTTAAAGTTATATACCTGTCATTGTAAAATGCAACAGACAGGTTATAACCTTATCTACTAATGTATAGATTTTCTGTCACAGTGAAGTGAAGTAAGTACATGTGATGAAGACAATATCTTTTAGATACCATGCTAGCTGAATACAGTAACTAAAGTAAATGGCTGATGTGAACATGTTGGCTTTCTGATGCAATAATCATGTTCCCTTTGCTTATCTTTAAGTTGCTGAGCAATAATGTATTTTACAGGAAATAAAACACAGTGAAAAAGAACAGGTTTGATTTGAGGTTTTTACAGCTGAAAAGGTTATTTTTGGTACTTTTATCAATTTCACCTAATGTCCTTTTGATCTGTTCTCTTCTCTCTGCTACAGTGGTTGCTTTAAAAATATCTAATATTTGCCAAGAGTCACCATAGTGTTGGAATGCAGTTCCGCGTATACATAGAACAGGAGATACCCATGCTATGTGTCTCATTATTTATTGACCGTCTAATGGCACCCACTGTGACACTCCTCTCCTCTCTTCCTTCTCTTTTTTTGCAACTTTTTCTGCTATTAATTTCTCAGAATTGATAGCACTGATAAAGGCAATTGAACAGAGTGCAATACAATGAGAGTAATGTAGTCTTGCTGCTTTTGTCCCTGGAACTGTTTCACAGCCTGTGCTGGATCTGAGCAAACTACTGATACTCGTATTAAAGATTTAGTTTTTAGAAATTACTCAGTACTATGGGTATGATCCAAAGTCCGCTGAAGTAATTAGGAGGTCTTTCAATAAGCTTCAATGGACTTAAGAGCAGGCCCTGACTGCATGGTGTAGTTATAATCTTTGACCATGTTATAGTCTTTGACCTTGCTCAAGGCACAAATATTGTGTGACCCAACAAATAGTTTTACTGTCTTCCTAGTATGTACTGAATCATATATTCTCATAAGGATTCTTCCAACCAACAGGCAAATTTGTTTCATTAGAATGCGATGGCCAAATATATACATATTTTATATATTTATATAAAAAAGTTGTTCACCAAAACACAAACACAGATAATACTTTGTGATATTGACACAATATGATGCTACAGAAAATAATTATTTATATAACATCCACCAAAAGAAGCATCAGGGAAACTTTTTCAAAATAAAAACCTAATGAAAAACTGTATCAAATATCATCATCTTTCATTTAGAAGTAGAAAACAGGAAATGATTTGGCATTTCTAATCTTGACTGGGAAGTGGAAGATAAATCCGCAATTGTGGAGCATAATTATTTACAAGCTCAAAATATGAAAAACTGCAACCAGCTATTGCAAGCAGGCCAGGAAATGGTTGACCTATCAGGACTATGTGGAAAGGAACATAAGATGACAAAAGGTTGAATAATGTTTAAAAATTGACCTATGCTTAAGGGCTTTGTAGATAATGTAGAATCTGTTAAAACCAGTTTGGGAATTGTGGGGCGCTAGTGGGAGATTTAAAGACCTAGATGATAAACTGGGAAAGGCTGGAGTCGGTAAGCGTTCTCATGTTGTTATCTGTTCGAATCTTTAGATAACATACTGTTTTTGTATTTTAGCGTTCTTATTAGTAATAATAATATTTCAGTGGGCTAGGAATGTCCACACACATCAAACGACGCAGTCCTAATCCCAAATGTTTACAGTGTAAAGTTTCTGGGGTTAATCCAAAACCCACTGAAGTCAATAGGAGTTTTGCATCAAACCCTTTATTTCTAAAGATACATATTTATGAAAAATCTTATTTCAGGAACATTACAACAATGACAGAGCACTAGCCAAGATTTCTTTAAATTCCTTCTGCTGCCTGTTTAAATAAAATAGTTTCCCCCCCACTTGCGTTCAAAGTTGTGTTCCAGTCTATGATATTTAGGCTGTTTGATGCCATCAGGTTTTGAAGGATCAGTTTTTCAGCTGTTAAACTGTCTCTCAAGAAAATGTTGTGGTTTCCATATAGTATACTTTGGAAGGACTACAAATAACAATTTTCAGTTTCCAAACATGTTTCTGGTCTCAACAAGACTGTTGATATGATAAGATTCCAGAGTAACCCTGTGACTTTTCATGCTTGAGGCAGGAATGAAAACATTATCAAAAGTTAATTGATGGGCTAGGATTAGTGTTCAGGAAGAATCTGGTACTGACCAGTAGGAACATTGACCAATATTTTAAAAAATAGATTCCTAAAGTGAGGCTCCAAAACCCATATTTAGGCTTCTAAATAAGTTTGGCCATGTTTTCAAAAGTGCTGATTACCTGCAGCTCTCATTGAAATCAACATAGCCAGTTATGTGATGACCACTCCTTCCATTACATTATAATAAATAAATACATTAAAATAACTTAGAAAGTAGATGATATGTTGACAAAAGATCTGCCATAAGAAAAGGTCTTATTCAGCAATGCAATTGCTAAGGCCTACATAATGATCCCAGGAATTTACATATTCCAACTAAATGTTTACTGTTGTGAAATGGTTGCCCTCAAAGCAGGCATTCACTGTCTGGCCAACCATGTAGAAACTGAATTCATGCACATGTTGTGGGCCTATGATAAGTATACAGGGAGGAGGAAGTTGAGTATATTGAGGGGCTGTGTAATTGGTCCCACAGTGTGAATGGGGAGATCATGCAATAACAGTAAACTATAGTGGATGGTATTAAAAATGGGACGTGTACCTCCACCACTAGTTAAACTTACTTTAGTATTTGTGGTGTTTCCAGTCCTACATAGAGTGAATGCCACAATAAAGGTAAATATTATATTTTTACAATTGTTCCATTTTTAATGACAGTCTCTGTAAAATATTAACTAGCACAACTTCCTCCTGCTTTGTAGAATGGCAGAATGTAATAGCCATCACTAAATTTTGTCCTCCATCATGAAGGTGTCAGGGTTCCCTCCCCACTCTGAACTCTAGGGTACAGATGTGGGGACTCGCATGAAAGCCCCCATAGCTTATGTCTACCAGCTTAGGTTAAAAACTTCCCCAAGGCACAAATCCTTTGTCCTTGGATGGAGCGCTGCCACCACCAAGTGATTTAACAAGTATCAGGGAAAGGACCACTTGGAGTTCCTCTTCCCTCAAAATATTCCCCCAAGCCCTTACACCCCATTTCCTGGGGAGGCTTGAGAATAATATCCTAACCAATTGGTTACAAAGTGATCAAAGACCCAAACCCCTTGGTCTTAAGACAATGGAAAAATCAGTCAGGTTTTTAAAAGAAGGATTTTATTTTAAAAAACGGTAAAAATCATCTCTGTAAAATCAGGATGGAAAATAACTTTACAGGGTAATCAGATTCAAAACACAGAGGATTCCCCTCTAGGCAAAACTGTAAAGTTACAGAAAACAGGAATAAACCTCCCTCTTAGCACAGGGAAAATTCACAAGCAAAACAAAAGATAACCTAATACACGTTGCCTGGCTTACTTACACTTGTGGCAATATTGGAGACTTGGTTTAGGATGGTTTGGAGGAGATGGATTTCTGTCTGGCCCCTCTCAGTCCCAAGAGAGAACACACACACCAACAAAGAGCACAAACAAAAACCTTCCCACCCCCAGATTTGAAAGTATCTTCTTTCTTCATTGGTCCTTCTGGTTAGGTGCCAGTCAGGTTATTTGAGCTTCTTAACCCCTTACGGGTAAGGAGGAATTCTTTCATTAGATATAAAGGATTACCAGCTGAGACACTGTACATACATACTAATGCACATCTCTTTACTTGAGGTGTAGATTAGAATTTTCAGAGTTGCTCTGTTGGATGGTGAAGTTGCCACTTTTTCATGACTGAAAGAAATAACTAATATGTACCAATAATGTGGCAGAGTGCAGATTAACATTTCTTTTGTATAAATAGGGATATGAAACTTCTACTCATTGGTTCATTTTGACAAAATCAACTCAAACATCTGGAATTTGACTTGAATCAAAGCTCAATGAAGCCAATGGAAAACTCCCCAATGATTTCAGTGGGTTTTTAGATCTGACCTAAAATGCTTACTACTTTTTTTTCAAATTAAGAAAATGAAGTGCTGCTAAATTATCTCTGTTCTGAATCTGAGCAATTCTTTGCAATGTTCAAGAAAGAGTTCTCATGATAATTCAGTAGAAGGCTTTGCGGAACATGCATTTATCATTAAAAGGATTGTAAATTAAGATGTATGTGGGATTCATTCTGGAGAAGGAAATGCAGATGTCTGATTTAACATATTATCATACATATACCAATGTACTTAAAGGTTGCTACATATATATTATGGGGCAATGTTGGCCTGATCCAAAGACCACTGATGTTGATGGAAAGACTCCTATTGATTTCAGTGGACTTCAGATCATGACCATATATGCTTATGCCCCATTCCATCTTTGCTGTCTGGAATTCTTTGGTATTTATGGTAGACTCAAAATGCTGAATTACGTCAAGCTTAACTTTCAGTTTCCTTGCTTGTTTGTGGCTGGTATTGTAATCAGTGTTACAGGTGTTAATTTCCTTTGCTTTCTCCATCATTTAAATGAGTGTTTATAGTGTTTAGAAATTTATTTCATGTAAATGCCTACTGTACAAAGGCCATTATGGTTTATCCATTTAGGCCCTATTTAATGATTTCCTAGGTCACAGGTCATTGATACAAGAGTAATGGATTTTTCTGAGCCACTGTAGTTGAAGTATTTGCATCATTAGTAATAGCCCTTAGGCACATATTCAGCTTGCCATTTTTAATGACTGATATCTCCATCAGTTTAAAAGATTAATATGTCATACTGGTCAAGCAAATAGCCCTCCATAAACCTCCATGGACCCAACGTGGAACTTTAAAACACAGCCATTTTTGAGTAGAGAGTAAAGAAATCTTTAAGAGCTCAATCCAGTACCAAATGAGCTCAATAGTAAGGCTCTCGTTGACTACGGTATGAACTGGATCTGTTCCTAAATCCCTAAAATGATTGTTTCCTGTTTTCTTCTAACTCAAAAGCTGCTGATTGCCCCCACATGATCAACACTCACTGTTAGAGTGAGACTATGCCTGGAAAGTTTCAGCCTGGGAGGGTTATTTTGGGCCAGTGTGATTGATTGGGGAAAAAAGCTGGTTGAACGCAAACTCCTTCTGAATCTTAACTATAGTGTTGGTCACTATAATTATTTAAAACTATATCCTATCTCTATTTATAAAGTATATTTCTTATAATTCACCCCTGGGTTAATAGCCTCCTGCTATATATCAAAATATCCAAAAATGTGTTTTAAACTACTAGATTTACAGCTTGACAGACTAATGAATGCACAAATTATAGTTCATAATAGATAGATATCTGTTGTCCATTGGTTTTTCTGTTGTTCTGTTTCCTTCCTTAGTGATGACATTAGATGATATGCAGATGACTAATCGTTCTAAAGAATGACATTCACATGCTAGGAATGCCACATTCTGGCATTTCCAAACAGTCTTTTTTTACACAACTCACCCAAAAATGGCAAAAACACCCTAGGCATTTCTTTTTAAGAAAATTGTTAGTTCTGCCAAACCTGTGGAGGCTCTGCAATGTAGGGTCAAGTCAACTAGGAAAAAAAGATGAAACCACAAAAGCTATTTAGGAACTTTGAAAATCTTTCTAATCAGATTGCTGTGAGTTACTCTGGACATATATCTATTCATTCAGTGGTAACAGAAGTTAAGTGACTATTCAATGAGCCAGTGATTCTCAACCAGGGGTACATGTACCCCTGGGGGTACACATAGGTCTTCTGGGGGTACATTAACTCATCTAGATATTTGCCTAGATTTACAACATAAAAAGCACTAGCGAAGTCAGTACAAACTAAAATTTCATACAGACGACTTGTTTATACTGCTCTATATACTATACACTGAAATGTAAGTACAATATTTATATATACAGATTGATTTATTTTATAATTATATGGTAACAATGAGAAATTAAGCAATTTTTCAGTAACAGTGTGGTGTGACACTTTTGTATTTTTATGTCTGATTTTGTAAGCAAGTAGTTTTTAACTGAGGTGAAACTTGGGATATGCAAGACAAATCAGACTCCTGAAAGAGGTACAGTAGTCTGGAAAGGCTGAGAGCTTGTGAGCTGTCTAATTTTCCCAGAATTATTTGTACTGTTGACCTTTATGCCTACTCATTTATCCTAATTGTTTTAGGCTGTTTGAGGAAGAATCTCAGATGAGAAAAGCAACACAATATCTATCAGAGATACTATCTTGTATAACTTTAAAAAAAAATGTAAAGCTAAGCAGCACCATTTCATGCATTTGGTTATATAGTAGTTAAGGTGGGGTCCTTTGGGATTTTTGAATAATAGTCACAGGTATGTCATAGGGTTCCCTGCACTCTGGGGGAGTGATCCAGGGTGGGGCTGTTTATATCAAACTTGCTCATTTGGATTTCCATTCAATTAATTAATTAATATGGGAGGACAACTTTTGATGTGGTGCTCTTCCATTGGCCAATGGGGGCACCATCTTAGGACTCATCCAAACTGGCTGTCTCTGAACTGCTTGGTTCCAAGATATGGAGGAACCCACTCGTGGAGTGCTATATCAAGAGATCTGCCTCCTAGCAGCCAGATAAAGAACCCTATTGCCAAATGGCACTTACCAGATTAAAGTACGATGTTGAATGCTCTCAGTTCCTGCTGATGGCAGAGGGGTCTGAGGGTAATTCACTCTTTCAGGTGGTGCTCTTAGCTTCCTCTGCTTACCCCCTCGTGCAAATGGAATTGTCTTGTGATATATATGGTGTTGTTGAAGGCTGATAGAAAAGGATGTTGTATATCCATAATCAAACCCAAAACTTTGTACTTATTTGGAGCTCAGACCCCTGCACTTCTGTGACATTTCTGTCCGGTGAAATAGCAGCATAGGAGTGGGATGCAAAGGGTCACAGCAAGCATACTTCTTTGCTTCAGAATTCCTGTATCCACTGCTGACACAAGAAGTAGCCTCTGAACTCTAATCAAGAGTATCCAGTTCAGCTATGCAACTAAGGACACATCTTTCACCAAAATGGAGCTCATTAGGGTGACAGTGGTCTTGCCTAATAGAGGGTATTTGGTGCAACCCAAACTTTAAGATAATAGACAAGATAATGTTTTACACTTTGCATTTTTATAATGCTTTTGAGGATCCCAAAGTTTTATACAAACATTTAATAAATTCTGCATCTCAACTGCCCTAAAGGATGTAAGGAAATATTAATATCCTTATCTTGCACATGGGAAAAATGAGGCACAGACAGATTATTTGACTCACTCCCATGGCCAAAAGGTAAGTCAGTGCCAGAGCTAGGAATGGAACTCATTTCTTCTGCCTCTTTACTGTAACTGCTAGACAATGCTTTCTCACTGTGTTGTGAGAAATATAAGTGAGAAAGGCTATTCCTTTTTTAATGTCCTGGCCTCAATGTAACAATCTTGTCTGATATTAAATGTGTTATATTCATTGTAAAAAAATACTAAGTTACCATTTCTGGCTGGGAATTCCAAATGAGCCTAAAGGACTTAGACACTGACATAACACACAATTTGCATTGAATGCCTTTGAAAATCCTAGACTCTAATCTTACGTGATATTGTTTGTAAGGCATATTTTTTATGATTTTTTAAAAAGTGCCTTCCCTTTTGCTTTTCTTAAAACGATTTTGAAATCTCATTTTTCCATAGGATAAGGCGCAGCTCCTCCTTAATAAAATTTATTTTTTATTCAATTTTATTGTGTCCACAACATGATTATAAAAACAATAATTTGATTTAGAAAGCCTTTTTTTCCGCAGCATTGCTACTGCTTCAGCAGTGCTACTACAGGCGGCTGGTAGATAAATGACCACCAGAAAACTTCACAAAATTAGTGTTTACACTTAATCTGGCAATGAGCTATAATTTGATTGGTAAAAAATTCATTTGGTGTACCTCTGCCCCTGTACTGCTGGATAATGAAAATTTATATCTATGTTTCAGACATCTGGGGAGGTTGTGACAGCTTTGGGGCTGAATGAAAGATTATGCCACAGTGACCCCTGTCAGCATTTCCTCACGGACTGGTTACCCGAAACCCAACGGCAGTCAGACTTTTTTTTTTTTTTTTTTTTTTTGCCAGACCAGACTCTCATTTTATTTTGGAAGGTTAATGACACTGTAAATCTAATAGGCCATTTTAGTGCCATCATGTGGGTATTAAAAGTCACGTGACTGGTCAGGATACCATACATATGGGGTGTTTTGGCATTGTCTCGCAGTGGAAATGGCAGGCTGTTTTAAGGCTGTAAGAGCTGGACATGTTTTCAATTACTTGCAAAGACAGAGCTGCTTTTAAATTAATTTGAAATCTCGGCCAGTGATTTGTTTGCCACCTCTCTCAGGTTTTCTTTAATAAGCATCCATGTATCAGATTTACCTTTGGTTCTCTCTAGAGATAATCTGCACTATTTAATGTAGTTATACATAAAATTTTATATATAAATGTGTCTTGTGTGATGCCAGAGCTCAAGGCACAGAGGTTTCAGAGAGAGAGAGGTGAGAATGTCTCTAAACTTTAGTTTGTCCACTCCCCAGTCCTTCCCACTGCAGAATTTCTGCCTACTGATTTGCTGTATTTATATTCTGCTCCCTGCTTCCGTTTGTAGCACCAGTACTAAACCTGTTCATTTTCCATCCACTGCCTCCTAGCCTTTAGCAACGTAAATGCCACCTCAAAGGCTTTGTGCCTGTCAGTTATACTGGAGAAGCACTCAAAGCCTTCTGGGGTGTATTAGGGCCACTGCAGGTAAGAAAGGAAATTAAAACAGGCTTGGTAGCTCCGAGAAAACAAATAGGATATCTGTAGCTAGAGGGAACAGAATTCGTTATATAGTTCTCTGTGGAAAGAGGGATAATTTGAAATCCATGTAAGTGGAACTAGGATAAACCAAAAAGGTGAGTATCGGTTACTTCAGATACTGGTTCATTCTCATGTGCAAGTTTCAACTGGATAAAATTCATCCATCCACTCTCAAGGATTTAAGGGTGTTCCTGAAAATGTGGTCACTATAAATGCAGTAGATTCATGCCCACTTCACTGCTTTAGAATGTTCTTTCCAAATGTACTATTTTTCTTTACATTGTTTACCGTGCAAGATTTCCACCTGGCCCCTCTATAATCTGTTTACTTTGGGAGGGAAATGTCCCAACTTGTAAATATGACATGCAGTTTAAATATGCAAACAGTGTCATAATAAAAAATAGCTTCTTCATACCTTCCACAAATCAGTATTTTAAAAAGCAGTAGCGGTGTCATTTCCTGTGGATAGCCCCTCCAGGTTCCTGACCAGCACTCAGGAACAATCAAAGTAAAGCCTGTAAAAGCCTACACAGACTTCACCCTAGGTTTTACACAGATGCTGAAACAGGACGTTGCTATGGGAATATTAATACAATGCTGGCATGATGAATATAGCTCTTACTCTCGCCCTTCTAGCCCTTCACACCTACTCCTTCACTGTCTATCTCTTTCCCCTTCACTTGGCACTTGTTCTTTGAGATGATGTTAACAGGGTGAGTTAGTTAGCATTTGCTAGGCTTGAGAACAGTAGAGTTTCTGTGGCCACTTAAGCCTCATCACGTTCACTTTGCTGTCTGTCTCCTGCTATTTCCTTATTTTGGTCCCTCTCTGGCACCCAGATCTCTTCATCCATCTCTTTGTCTTTCTTTCTCTCTCCTCTCTTTGTCGCCCAGCATCTGTTTGTCTCACAATTACCCAGTCCACCAATGTAAGCATAAGTTCAGGCACTCCAGCACACAGCTCAGCGTCTGTTATATCTTGAGCTGCTGGAAGGTCCAGGATGAATAAAGAGGGTAAACCCATCTAAAGCCAGCAGAAGATCATTCCTGACCCTAACAAATGCATTTCAGTTCCAAAGGAAGGCTAAATCCAGACTTCTGGTCCAACGGCATCTGGAACTGGGTCTTCTGTGTCACCTTCCTCAAAACGGGGAAGTGAGATTGTAGCTATTTGGCACTCTACTTTGAAGAGATGATTTCTTAAGCAGAGAGTGGACCTGTATGTTTAAGGATTGTTGGCATCTCTTTTCCTTTTTGCCAATACAGGCTTTTCTTTTGCTTGTCAGCAATAGCACCCTAGCCAAATTGCTCTCTCTAAGCAACCAGAACAAAGAGGAGCATGTATATATGTTGTGTCTCAAACTACCATAAGCATCTTAATGAGAAACCAAGTCAAATCCAATCAGAAGGGAGAGGCTGTTGGGACTTTGTGCCTTGTGGCTGTCCCTGTCAGAAGGTCTAGAGATGAATCCAGTCACCCTTATCTGCAAAGACTGTAACAATTTTTTTATGGCAGCCTGCTGAAAGTATTAACAATAGAACTGTAAGCCAGTGGGCAAACTCACTGGCCAGGGGAGGCAGAATAAAGCTCCCAACAATCTTTCAGTCCAAGATGCTCTCCTTGTTTCCCTTGTACTCAGCCCTATAGGTATGCCTGGAGGTCTAGGTGATGGCCAGCACCTGCTTGGGTGCACCAGGGGTATAGGCAGGCAACAAAGTCTCACAAAACCTCCCCAAGATTCCACAAGGGTGGTACACTCCACCCTGCTCCCAGACCAGTAGGTACATCTGAGCCCCAAACTGAGTAGCACAAGACAAGATTCTGGAGAAGAAGACATCAGGCAATGGGAGAGAAGAAGGCAGGAATACACAAAATAACTTTATGGGGCCACTTGGATGGTGCTGCATCCATCCTGTGAGTTCATCTTATAATTGTTTATTGCTTTTGTTATAAGAAATTGAAATGTAGAGAGCAAACAAATGAGCATATTTCATTCAGAAGGGCCCTAAATTATTTTGCCAGTTTTATATACAAAGATCACGTTACCTGCCACCATGTAGCAGCCCACAGCAACCCCATACAACAGTTTGAGACAAAAAGTAAAGAACTGTGCTATAGCCAACTGACATTGTGAGGGGACTTCAGGAAGATTGAATGTAATTGCCCAGATTGGAATTTGGTCAGGATACTAGTGATAACACTCATACTATTGTGCCAAATGTCATGGAATCCCCTATGACCACAAGGGTCAAGACCTCAGTTTTATGGCTCCTCTGAAAGACAGCACCTCCAACAGTGCTCTTAACACCAGGCCAGTAAATTGATCCAGTACTGACTTAGAGGGAAGAGTGCTGCCTACACTTTACATAAAAAAATATGTCCTACAGAGCTCTATGGGGTCTCCAGTACCAATAGTGACCAGGCTGAACTCTACCTTGCTTGTGACATGTGCAACGCTTGAATCTTAGTCTGGAGATTGAAATTCTGGCCCCACTGAGGTCAATGAAAGTTTTAATGGCCATTCCATTAAAATACTTTAAACATTTATTGGCATATCAGGTCAGTGTCTCCTAAAGAGTGATAGCGCCATATCCTGTTGATTCATTCTTCCTCTGACACCCTCATGACAGTCAGAATTCTTCAGGTCAGATAAAATGTCAAGGGTATGTTTAAAATATACTCCACGGCGAATGCAGTAATTTTATTTTCACAGTTAATCTGGTTTTTCTCTAGATCTTTGCAAATCAAATCTTCAACTCTGAAATGTTAGTCTGATTTCTATTCTCTCTGTATATCAAAAGCACTCCAATTTTTATTTATAATTAAAAAAAAAACCAAAACGTTTCCACAACATCTTCCAAATGAATCTCACCAACCTCCAGATTCACAGCCTATGGTACCAAATTTAATGTTAGCATGATATAACATATTAATATTATTACTTCCGTGAGCACTAAATTCACTCTCAAAATTTTAAAAGAAAAAAAATCCAATTTATAAACCTTGGAAAAACAGAGTTTCTGATGGAAATCCTGACAGTGCCTTAAGTATAACTAGGCTACGAAGGGTTAGATTTTTATCAGTAAACATCGGTAAACTTCAATGTCACTGCACACACACAAACTGATGAAAAAATATTCCCATTGATGATAATAGAAATTTACAGACAAGCAAAGTAAGAAAAATGCTGCTTGAGAACGTATTAGAGTGTGATTTAAGGATATTTACTGTGTATATTTTGACATGTGATGTTGATAATTTGTGTTTTAAAGGTTATAAAGCTTTAACTTGTTGAATGTCAACATCTATTGTCATTACATAATTATTGTCTGACTCCCCCATAATTTCCCACAACTATGCAAATGTAATAAAAATGCTTAAAATAAATATTGATATTATCAATTGCAATTATTTAAAAAATCTAATTCTGACAAGCTTAATTATAACTGAGAACTGCAATAAATATATATTATATCTATGAGAGAGATAATCTACGGAACGGTGTATGATGGGTTAGACTCCCCTTCAGAGATGCCACCTGATGTACTGGGGATTCACTGAGCCTCTTCTGCTCCACCAGCCTGGATTACCTCTCCCTGTTTTGCTGAATTAGGCTCTCCGGCCTCTTGCAGCACACACACACAGGTAGGGCCACACCCAACTGCAGACACAGACTGAAGTCAGCTCTGTGTGAGAGGACTCACCCAGAACTCATGTGCACACCCCTTTTGCGGGGGATAAATGCAAAATAATACTGTCTTGCACTGTATAGAAAGATCTGCACAGTGCAAGCTCATAAAAATTTGCCTTCTCCCTCAATGTGGAGAGAAATGTGCACAGCTTCTTGCCCCTACAGAATTGGACAAACTGGGTTATGTTATAAACAAGAAATAAGTTTATTAACCACAAAAGGTAAATTTTAACTGATTATAAGAGATAGCAAACAGATCAAAGCAGATTACCTTAGTAAATAAACAAAAACAGCAAACTGAGCTTAACACACTAGATAGGTAAAATATAAATTAGCAAATTCTCACCTTGAGTGATAAACAGGCTGGCAGATAGTTAAGGCACAAGTTGCCTCAGCTTTCCCAGGTTTTCATACACAGTCTAAAAATCCTTCTAGCCTGGGATCATCACTTCCCACAGTTCGGTCTTTATTCCTCAGGTGTTTCCAGGTGTGTTGTTGTAGAGAGAGTGAGGTCCCTCCATAATGTCATTTTCCCCCTTGTATATCCCCCCTTGCTGGAAAGCTCTTTTGTTACAACCGGGAAGTGCACCCACTTGGAAGTGGCCAGGGTTTCTACTCTCTGCACACTGTCCCCTTATCTTAGCATCCATGTCTGCCTCAGGGTTTGCTGTGTCTACTGGATAGCATGGATCCTGCAGGAACAGGGCATCAGGGGCTTCTCTGACCACTAGCTGCTGCTTCTTCTTTTTTTTTCTTCACACAAGGGGTAGTTTCAAACCCTGTCTGTAGTAATGTATGCTCTTTGGCCCTACAGGTTGGAGTGGAGAAGAATCTGGTGGAGACCTTCCAGCCCTCTCCATTCCCTCCCACCCCATTCCCTCTTATCCTGCAAAACCCAAACACCGTGGAGCCTATATGGTTACCACAGGCTTTTGAGGAAAGCAGACTGAGTATGCGTGGGAGGAGGCTCCCCTCCACACACATTGACGAAAGGGAAGATGGGGTCCAAACTTAGTTGTAAGTTGACAATGTGCTGCATTTACCCATTCCTGGAAAAATTAATCTCTCATGAGGTAGTTTACACAGCTGGGAACCAACACAGCCAGCCTCACATTCAACAAGCCCTGCAACAATCACACTCTTGAAGATGTCTGAAGTAAGAAATGGGGTGGGCCTCAGGTCATGTTGGGGTTGGAGAGGCACCACCAACGTGACTCCCATCAACTCTTCCTGCTTTACATAAAATGAATGCTGTGGTTGGAATTTGCTTTTCAAAACAAGACAATTTTGGGAAAAGTAACCATCAGGTGGCCACCATCTTGAAAGAGAGCAATCTTATTATTTCTGTACAGTTCAGTGACAACAGTCATGGACCAGGATGCACTCCCACCACAGAATAAGAAGTGTTATGGGGAGACCAAGTCACTTGTATCTGACTTGCTGGCCCCAAAAACCCAAGTGGAATGCTAGAACTTTTTGTTTACAGGTACATTGCAGCAAATGCCTAGCAATAACAAAATGTCTTTTAGCTCTTTAGGTTTTGTGTTATGAGAAAGTACGAAGCATAAATCATATCAAACTATTTCTGGTCTTAAGCCTTCAGGATGCATTTGTTTGAAATCAAGAGCCAAATTCCCTGGATCAGAATAAGTTGTTAGGTGCCAACTGTGGCAGAATGCCAGCTTTTGAACTAATACCCATTATATCTGATGTGATCCATATGCAAGACTTCGTATTCCTCCAAAGTGGTTTCTTTTAATTGATTTTGCAAATTAACAATATTAGGCCTTCTGTAGAATAGAAAGTACATTACTCATTGTGTCCTTACTTTACCCTGAAAGGAAATCTATTGTTCTTTTGTAATGAAATGGTATCACAGGGGAGAAAAAAGGTAGAAGTAGCAGGTAAAAGGAATCACATTCGGCTGTCAGGCATGTTTAATGAGGAATTTTAATTATGAGGCTAAAAATCAATGAGCATAACTTTAGCCATGAAGTCTTAAAGGGAAACTGAATTGGCTTTATCTTCTAAAGTTTATGGAACTAGTTTGAGTGGCTGCCAACCATCATTGTTCTGAGAGAGAAAGGACTTGAGGAAACTGCAAGTCACACTGAAGAGTTTATTATAGAAATGTTTTAACAAAACAAAACAACAGAAGAATAAAAAAGGATTTCCATGGATTCATGTTTAAATTCTTCATAACTGATTCATCTCTGACTCACCATTTGCAAGCACCACTAGTTTCACACACCATACAACACTGATAGTTTATAAGTATGCCTACCTTTCAGAAGATGGATGAAAGGTAATTGATTTAATTGAAAATAGACAGCTTATGATTCTCAAGTGCTGTGCATTAGCTGTTTGTTCTTTATTCTTAGAAAACCTATGCTGTGAGGAACTGCATGGCATGAATAATTAAATGCAGTGGAAATATAACACCCTGCCCCAAAACAGAACTATTATAAGTAAATGATCTTCAAGTCTCTATAATGTGTGGCTATGTTTAGTGACCACTAATTATAAGGCTGTGTTCAGTTATTATTGTAGTGTTGCACCAGTATTCCCACTGCAATTCCCAGTTTTGGAGAATTTGTAACCATAACATTTCATCTGGGCTATATTTTGGCATACAAGGCTACAACCCAAGAGCTATTTTTTAAAATATGCCCAGCACAAATCTCAACATAATCTGTTGAGTTGTCCTTAGGTATTCAAGTATAAATCAATTGCTCATTGGATGTGGGTTTTCCCCCTTCATATCATAAAAACTAATCCCTGCTTGTATTTTAAAAGATGTAGAGTACAATGCTGCAAGTCTTCCATATCTGGAAATCCTTTTTGTGTCAACAGGAGTTCCAGGCACCACCATGGAAATCAAACCTCCACTCCTGGTAATATTTTTGTTTCACAGATCAGGCCCATAGTTTGGGACATGGTTCCTTGAGTAATGTAATTGGTCTGGTCCTGTGCAAAATCTAAAGGTAAATATTAAATTTTGCAAGCTGGCAGTAGTGCATGTCCAATAATTCTACTCCATTAGGATTTTGAGTACACGTTTGTAGGACAGTGTGGGACACCTACCTGGATATTCAAGAGAGTGGGAGAGGGAGCAAGGAACCTTCTCTCATTGTGCCTCCTGTACAGTGACCAAGCATGGTCGCAATCCACATGCACTTCAGGCACAAGGATGTCTCCTACCTGAGAGTGCAGGCCAGCCCAAAAAAGACAGGGAGAAGGCAGAGCTGGCAGGGTGAAGGGAGGGGAACATACAGCAGGACTGTAATGGGTGATACAATAGGTATGATTCACCAGTAATCCTGCAGCTTCAGGAGAAATTGTGGGTGCATGAAGTACAATCCCTTCCCCATCTTATGCTGGGACAGTGTGACTCTGTACAAACCCCAGTCCTGGGCTGTGTCTAGATGTTTAACCCCAAATATTAATGTACTCATCTCAGATCATGGTTTGGTTTTGAAGGTAGCAAGTCAACCTTACTAAATTATTTTGTCTTTAAAAAGGGGAAGTAAGTAGAAAAACCTCAGCGCTGATGTTCCCATCGTTTTTTGTATCTTTATAACAGTAGCATTTTAGAAACTGCTACAGTAAAAGCAGAGCAACCCCTAGTGCAGGCCCAGTTATACTGGTAGTATAGTGGTAGAAAAATGGTGTGTAAACAAGCACTTCCATGCAAATTACGTTCCAGTTCTGATATACAGGGATGAAATTTGGATTCATTCTGTCTTCAGTATGTACCACTGTGCCTTTGGTTTATTTTATTTTCCTATTAATGGTGTGACTGGTGGACAGGTTCTTAGTCTTCAATTATTTGTATTTTTTGGCTTTTGTTGGTTGTGTCATAAGACCGGTGTTATTTAAATCTGGTACTACATCTGTGAGTTCCTCTTCTACTTTTACCTCCTACCACCATATTGTTGCCCAATATGGAGGCCCCTCAGCTCTGAATGGGTTGCACTAGTGTTCAGATTTTGATGGGTGCTCTACAAATCCTTAACAAAGATAGACTAAAAGTACATTTCAACCAATCCAGTTGCCACTCTCTAGGTAATCCAAGCCATAGTGCATAGTTATCACTATTATAAACCTGGTAGTGCCTGTTAAAGGTGGCTATTCCCTGGAATATATATACACATATATACTCATACACGCTCAAGATGATTTTGCAATGGCATGGAAGCTCAGAAAGCACCTGCCAATGCTCTGCCTAGCTTAACTGCTATCAGTCTCTCACTTCCACGAGTCTAAAATTCATGCTGCCCCAAAAGAAAGATAAATAAGAGCGAGTCAGTTTTTACCCTCCAGCCACAGACTGGAGAAATTATTTCAAATAAAATATATCATCTCAAGCAGGGGCAGATGGAATAGTTTTCTATTGAAGTTGGTCTCCCAGCTGACTGAAGAAATTACTGAATTTTCTTCACTATTAAGTATCCTTTTAAAGCCACAATTGCATTACATTCTCAAATAAGCAAAGGTACTTAATTCTGTGATAGTGATGAGCTATTTAGTGAGGCCTGAACATTTTTTAAGCGAGTAAAAGATAAGAAAAAGAAAACATAGGCTGTGATCCTGGCCCTATTGAACAGATCCTCAGCTGATGTAAATAGGTTTGGACCCCATTGACTTTATAGGTGAGCTTCATGATTTCAGTGAAGCTACATCCATTTACACCTACACCAGCCAAGGATTTGTCCCTGTGACAAGATTGTCTCAGACTTCAGTGGAAGCAGAATTAGACACATCATTTGTTCTTTATTAGTCCAGCTTCACTTAAAAATGAAAGGAAAGGAAACTAATTTTTTCATAGACCACATTATGTAATTGTTCCCAAACTGGTTTTAAATGACTACCAAAACGAATGTGTCTGTGCCTCGCCCAATAGTATAGAAAACAATTAACATTCTGTAAAAGATTGTAATAAAGTAGCAATTAAAAAGACATATCCCAAAGCGTGTGTTTTAAAAAAATCAATGGAAAAAAAGGAGAGATGCAATAAGAGATGGTATATTGAATAGTACATGTTTATGTACTGAGTTTCTTATTTTCTTTTTATCCTGATTGCTGTAATTTATATAGAATAATAGTGAACTTTTATCATTTCTACAGTGCTCTGGATGTACATGGTGCTGTACAATAACTGAATGAATATGAAACATCTAATAGGTATCTGCCCCAATGAGATCAAAGTCTACTGATTTGAATGGGCACAGTACAACAAAGTACAATACAATGCAAACACAGGGCATCAGGATTTCCAATAACCTTGTGCACAAAGGGCATTTGGAATGTACAGAGGGGAGGGTTCTACCTAGACATCATTCTCTTCTTGTGCCTCCCTCTCTGTGGGTGCTTCTCAGGACACTGGCTATATGAATCTGGAAGGGGTGGGATGGCAGTCAGTATTAAGTTGAACTGCTCCCCCTTCTTACTATAACACCTTAGGATAAGTATGTTTAGGGCCATTCCTGTGAATACTAAATTCTGCCTGACAGGTCTTAATTGCCCTGTTTGAAGTCAATGGGAGTTGAGGGTGCCTAGAATTAGGCCCTGTTTGTTTATAATAAAACCTAGAACATCTGGTAACAGCATTTTGGCTTGTCCATGAAAGACAGAATCTTATTTTAAGGGACTGAGGTGGGTGTATTGTCCAAGAGAACTAATAGTTTTACCATGAAGTCTGACATTAATATGAAGATGAAAGTTCTTGGTATGAAACACAGTCCAAACAGCATAAATATCCATTGAAAACATAGACCCTCCCATTGAAATCTTAGATAGTTTTTGAAATTTAAATTCAGAGGCATGTAAGGGTCGCCTGTGTCCATGTCCCATCCTCCTTTGTTTTTTGTGAAGACCACTCTCACGGGTCCTCAATCTCTCCTTTGGTAGGATTTAGGGCTATAAACCTTTATAAACCTATATCCAAACCTTTTTACATGGTTCAATAGTTTTGTCTTGAGATCATCTGAGGAAACGAGAATTAGGCCTCAGATGAATTTATGCATGTGAGACTGGAGATGCATAATAAGAAAACATTTCATTGTTTTCATATGCTAAATGATTGTATATATGCGTAAAAAATGCACGCTGATGGCAACACTTTACAAACCATATGATCTGTCATTAACTTGTTAGGGGCCATATTCTGCTATCCTTATGCATGATGAGTAGTTTTACTCGCAAAATAAAGCACTAATCGTGGTGCAGAAATGTGGCAGAATATGGCCTCATGCTGTTAGGTTAAGGAGTGATTATTGGGAGATGTTTTCAACCTCAACACCCTTCTCTGGCCTTTCTGACTCTTCACATTACTCTTCCTTTCATATTAATATATTTTAATATACATACATTTTTATTTTCCAGTGCATTCACTTGTTGATCAGTCTACCCCATCTGCTCCACACTTCTTGGCAATTTAGCTGAAATCTACCAAATTCATTCTGGCTCATTCCATGGACCAGACTCCTCATACAATTTTCAAATTACTTCTAATGCTACTGTACTCCTAATATATGAGAAGATCCTGGTGTTATGTCAAAGCAAAGCCTTTTGAATAGGGGATGGCTGTACAGTACAGCATGGCATATAAATCATTTTCAAATTAGTATGCTGTACATCCGGAGAAGAGAACATTTGTACTTCTGCATAAATTGCCTGTGAACACATTTCAAAAACCTACGCTTAATCTTAGCAATGAACATTTCAAGAAGTAAATTAATATGTTCAAGAGGAAGAAATACAGTGTATTAAACAGGAGCTCACTAGAAACAGTATAGTTAAGAGTCTGTCAGCATTTCCATTATAAGCCCTGTTTTGGGTGGGTTTGTAACTCAGTTATAAAATTTCACATTAGGCATAGAGTTGGCATGAATGGTGTCTGTCTGACAATGTGACATTTTATTGGGTCTGAAGGAGACTTGGATCCCATGTCAATAGGATATTATTCTGAACCACCAAAAATGACTTTTAAATAACTTAGGGTCTGACTTACATGCAGAAAGGTAAGAAGATTCAAGGTAGAGGCTAAAACAACATTCTTAACTTTCTTTGTTGTGTAGAAGTCTCCAACAATGACTCTACATATACCACATGTGCTACAATACCTAGGCACAATGCCTGGGGTGAGATAGAGTTTACCTTAACTCTGAATTTCCTTGCTTTTGTCAGATCCCCTTAACATGACTTTAATTCACAACTTCTTGGTTTAATGTATGTAGTATGAAGGTTAGAGGTCTACTTGTAGGTTTATAAATTAGGCTAATTAATATTGTAATAGTATTTTGTGCACATGTGTGAGTTTACAAAAAAGGTATTCCTAGGATGCAGAAACAGAATTAAAATGTCTGAAGGAATTATAAATTTATTGTGCAAATAGCTGTATGATATGTTGCATGCTTGAATTAATGCAAAATATATCCATTTTAAACAATGATCTTTAAGCAAGTAATGTAATAAATCTGCATATTCTTTCAAATTACTATTTACACTGGCTGCACCATAGATTAAAAGAGACAGTTGCCATATAAATTTGCTTGTGGGGTATGTGGGTGCGTATATGTACTTCTGCTTCCAATTATACCAAACAATGATGATAAACTATTGTGAGTTGCTTGGACAATTGTACACAGCCTGGCTGAGTCACAAGAACAGATCATGCCTGTGAGTGACTGATGAGCAGATGGCACTTGTGGGGGGACGACTATTGTTTAGATCAGGAAATGGGTAAATGGTCACGCAGAACAAAATTCTATAACTGTATCTAAATTGAGACATAGTTCCTTTCCAGCTGTAGTGTTTCCAAAGGGGGAACTATGTAAACTATTTAAAACACGAAAACACAATTGTTTGCTCCATGAAGTTAGCAATTTGTCTATAACAATGTCAAAAGGGTACCGATGGAAACAGATCTATAGGTTTAGTTGTCTGTGGGCAGTTCTTGTTTTCCTCATTATCCCGAAATGCTGCTTCTTAGGCTGTTTTATCCCTATAGCTGCTCCATAGGTTGTTGAACATGCTGGCTTTCACCCACTGAGTATTAACTTACCTAATTTGGTGGACCGAATAAAATTTCAGAATATTACAATTGTGACCTATTAGGAATGGATTTTCACCAAGCAGTGTGGTTTAAAACATGAGTTCAGCACAAATTTCATAGGCATGGAAATGTTCATATTGAAATAAAGAACTTAGCTTTATTTTAGTCCCCAGCCTTTAAAGCCAAATCCTGTGACCATGGAAGGCCCTTGCAGGGGTGTGTGTGAGCAGAGTGTGAGGGGGCCATGCAGCCGGTCAACATTCCCAACATGCTGGGGGACCTGTTCTCTGAAGAAGGTTCATGTTTCTCAGTGCTAGAGAAGTTTGGAGGTCAGGTGTAGTGGAGGGATCGGCTGGCGAATCTACAATTTCATCATCACCAAGGTGCCCTGTGGAAGTGGTGGGGCCACAGCAACTAAAATTGCTAGCGTGGCAGGCAACTCCACCTCCCTTGGCAGCCCCGAGGGAGAGTTCTGGCTCTCCAGACTCCTGCTGATCTTCCCAGGGCATTCACCCTGCAAAGAATGTCACTCATTTTGCTGTGAGCCTGGGAGTTCCTTTCCCAGACCTGAAGAAGAGCTCTCTGTGTGGCTCAAAAGCTTGTCTCTTTCAAACCAACAGAAGTTGGTCCAATAAAAGCTATTACCTCACCCATGTCACTCACAAAGAGAGTTCCATTCCCATGCCTGACTTCAGTCTGCTCAGAAAAAATGTTCCTGGAAACAGATTTGATCACTTACATAGTATTTCTCCTTCTGCCTAGGCTTCTTTACCCTGCAAATTAAAACACTTTGGGTCCAGTTCTGCTCTCCATATATCAATTTAAGTCTGCAGTTACCCCAGAATTATACCAGCGTAGATGAGGGCGGCATTTGGTCCTTTTCTTTGTAGCTGATGTAGTTTTGAAACAAGAGAGCTCCCAAACCACAAATTCAGATAGAAATCAGCCTCCCTCACTAAAATTTGATAGTGTTAAATTTAGGGGTTCTGGTAGGCTTCAGTGCCCATATTTTCCCAAAGTTCAAGGGGTAGATTTGCTTGAGCCCATCTCCAGTGGAGATTCCAAGCTTTGTAAAAAATATATCTGCTAATAATATATTGTAATTTGGTGCTTTCCTAAGAGTTGCTATGTCGTATGGTAAGATCCTAGTGAGACAAAGCTCTAATTGCACTAATTGAGCTGTGTTGCTGAGCTCCATGTAAATACTGGTCAATCATGTAGTAATGTGACTTCAAGTGATTTTTGGCATATCCTAACTAACTTTCTTATATATCATGACTGTAAAACCCACCTTAGTGGGATCAGCGTCAGGCACAACTGTTTCATTCGTATCTTTGTTGTTTCTCCCTGTTTTACACATTTCTAAGATGATATAGAAGTAGTGATTGTAGTAAATTACAGGAGGCAGGCAGCAGCCATAATTAAAAGGTGATTATCAATAAACAATTTAACCACAAAAGCTTGGAACCCACCTACCACCTGTCAACAATAAAAGCTTGGAGACTCCACATGCCGTTGAACAAACAGTCCACAGGGAGTCACAGTAAGCACTGTTAATGTAAATAAACAATCTCCTGTTGAGAGGATAAACCAAAGCCTGGCTGTAAGTGACCAAGGGGAAGTGGGAAAGAAGAATTCAGTAGGCAGGAAAACTTTGTAGAGGTTACACTTTTAAGAATCAAAACAAACAGTTCACAGTTAGATACCGCCCCAAATTAAGTGTCTATTAAATACCACTCGAACCCCCTACATTTTGTGTTTTTGGAGGACTGTTTATAAGTTAAAAATATAACTTATTTATACTCCCGGGAGAGGAGTCAAGAGTTGGGTGGAGAGTGAAACCGTTGTTATGGCTATTGTTTGCCTAGAATGAATGAGCAATAGGTGAGTATTGTGCCCATTGTGATGATGTATTCTAAGGTCCATGTTTTCATAAAGTGAGCAGTAGATAGGTAGAGCTATATGCACAGATGATGGTTTTGCACACACAAAATAGATGCATGCATTTTGCTCCTGATTTTGCAACCTGCAGCCAATGAAAGTTTTGCTATTGACGGCCGTGGGAGCAGGAGCGAGATTATTATTGCATGGGCAAGTGGGCTCATCATCTTTTTTCTTAATTTGGCAAAGGACTTTTAAAAGAAGGACTAATATTTGAATAACAGTGTTTGTAATTCCTCTGGGACCCAGTCCTGAATTACTTAGTTGTTATCCAGGCAAATTTCCTGAAGTGATTCAGATAAGGGCAGCAGAATTGGGCCCTAAGCATAGAAGTATCTTGAGAGAGAGAAAAAAAATAGAATGAATATTTTTGGTCTGGTGCTTGCAAATTAAAATAATAAAATAAAGTCTGTCAAATATTCCCAGTTTTTGCAGAGTAAAAAGTTGGAGACATTTATATACTAATTTGTTTTATACATAATGTATGATTATTATTATTATGTAGACCAAATCTGACAGGGCTCGATGTATA
This sequence comes from Macrochelys suwanniensis, assembly GCA_033296515.1. Lineage (NCBI taxonomy): Eukaryota > Metazoa > Chordata > Testudines > Chelydridae > Macrochelys > Macrochelys suwanniensis. Next base: position 16,430,056 of record CM065783.1, read on the forward strand.
GATTTGGCACCTCTTTAACAAGTCTACCCTGGGAATGTCACTGTAATGTATTTCAGAGCATAGTAGCCTTGGCTTAACTTGATAGTTCCCTAAGTTCTCTAAGGTGCCACAAGTACTCCTGTTCTTTTTGCCACTCTGAAACCTACTTTTTTTTGTAACTCAGTAAAGGCCTATGGTCTGTCTTTCATGACAAACAAATCCCACCTGTCCTTTACCTACCATAAAGATTTCACCAGAGCCTTTCTGAACCTACATTAGATACTGCATTGTGTCTTTTTTCATTTTGTCCTTCAGCTTGTCCCTAGCCTGCTGCTTTTCCTTAGGTTCTTTAGTCTCTGCTGCATTTTCTCAGATTTTCTTAATTCCACTTTTTTTGGAGAATCCTAGATCTTCTAACAAACCCTCATACTGTGTCCCCTAGCTACTTAAAAGTAATTAAGGAAAAAATAACAGTTTTAGACATCTATCATTTAATTTGAAATTACATATGGATTGGCAGAGGGGGAGGAAATGGTGCTTTGAGAGATTAGTTCTTAAATTTTGATTTAAGAACCGAGTTATTAATTGAAATAATATGAAGTGGGTCCATTTTTCTGACCTTTGTAAAGTCTAGCCTAGTCAATTATTACTTCAGAGCAGGGAACCAGAGAACAGCTTTGAATCAGTCAGACCCAAACTGATTTAAGTTTGCATGGGGTTGAATAAGACATTAGTTAAAAATAACTAATGCAGTCTTTGACCTCTGTAATGAGAAAGGACATTTACAGGTTTTTCACTTTACATCTGATCCTGTTTACTTTATTTCATGATTTAATGATGGACTGAACATTCTTGTGGAGGTCTTGATAATAAATGTTTTAAAAGACTTTAGAAGTTAAATATTCTTTAAGCTTTTAAAATCTGATAAGATTTCAAAATAAGAAAGGAAAACTAAGGCCCAGATCCTACAGTCAGCTATTGTGCAGAGTCTATGGGGCTCTGTGTGGCTATAGAAGTCTGCCTGCCCTGCATAAAGGTCATTGTAGGATCAGTGCCTATGTTCCTGAGTACAGAATAGAAAACAGAACATATTAGTTCTCTTCTCTTCTCTTCTCTTCTCTTCTCTTCTCTTCTCTTCTCTTCTCTTCTTCTCCCTAGCTGAGTGTAACTACTGATTTATGTCCATGGGAGTTCCATGCACATAGGGAGATAAGAAGAGCCTTATTCATGTACCTGATGTATATGCTCCTAAGCCTCTTCCACACACCAAAGAAATGTGTTGGGTTCTGGTCTCTGAATACGAGAATTCCTACCATTTTCATGAAGAGCCCTTCTGTTTGTATTCAAAGCTTTGGGCTATCTTCTGACTTTAGAAGCAGACCTAGGCTGTACCATCCAAGGAATATCTATAGGAGGGGAATTTGACTCAGAGGCACACCTCTTGAATCACAATATCTCCCCTGCTTCTTCCTTGAGCCTGGCCATGGGGTGGGGGAGTGATATGCTGCTGGCCTACTCCAGCAGTTAATTATTGCCCCTACCCCTGCTCTGGCAGAACTACTCTGGTGAGTTGGGTGCTGAAGGCAAGGCTTTGCCTATTCCTCACCCCTCCCATCTGCTCTGTGAGGGGAGTAAACAGGTGAGTAGCCCCACTTACTCCTACATACTTGGACGTGAGGTCTGGGTTCCCCAGGGAGGTGCTTTAGAGGAGTACTTATTCCCTTGTGCCGGCACATAGTCTGAGTCAGAATCTAGCCCTTTGTAATACCCCCAAATATCAGATAATTTTCAGTTGGAGGTGTGTAAGATTCTGGGCTACAAAATCAAGTGGGCATCCTCTTCATGTCTGTCTTGTAGATTTGCATAGCCTTGCACAAGGGGCTCTGAGTTTCTGAATATATCCTGGGACAGAAAACAACAATTTGCTTTAATATTGAACTTGTGTAGATGTCTTTAGCCTCTAAACTTAAATATCAGTTCATTGTTGTGTCACTGGCATCTTCTTTGCTTCTGTTTTGCTTGCTTAGCATACAGAGGCATAGTAGTATTTTCACTAACTTAAACATTCACTTCTTTCTATCAGATAACCCTGGAGGATGGCTTTATAAATAGTATATTCTGTGCTGTAAAGAAAACATTAGTATGTCAAGTTTCCAGAGACTCTAAAATGGGCCAGCTGGCTTTTAAAAGTGCACAGCTTGAAATGGTCACTTCCATTTTCATCTGACTAGCTTTGCAGTCGAAAACGGAGTGTTGATTAAATTGACCAGAGTCCAAGGTTGGTAGAGAACATAACACAAAGCGACTTCTAGCAGGAGAGAGAGCAGAGGATTTCTGACGGATACTGGGATAGAAGATGATCTTTTTTTTCCTGCGCTGCAATGTTTTCATTCGAAGTACTATATTTCCTTAACACGAGCTATGGAAAGAAGCATTAGCCTTTACCAGTAAATTTTCTCAATGATGTAAAATACATTCCAACACAGCTTTACACATAAATGGATCTGCTCCCGCAAATGCTCACTATTTCAGTACGACTGCTCATAGTAAAGGCTAATCACTTGAGTAAGGATGTTCAAGATAAGGTTTTCTTTCACTGAGGAAATAGACCATCACTACCATACACTTTCATCACTGATGTGCTCATTATTTAATCACATGATTTCTACATAATTTTTCCTCTGAGTCTGTGATGAACCTTTTCATAGGTGCATGTGAATGCGCAGATAAGAGGGGAGAACCTTGTATGTTAAGGTCCCAAAGTGCTAGATACCTTCAATACCCATCAAAGCAAATGGAAGTTGATCTTTTTCACCACCTTGGAGGATGAGGTTTTAAAGATGCTACTGGAAACAAATAATTTAAATTAATGACAATAAATAAGGTAGGAGGCAACAACATAGGGCATGTTAACTTTTGCATGCTCTTTATGAGTATTTTTACGAGCTCTAATCTTTGGCCGGGAAATTTAGCAGTATGCAGAGAGGAGGCAATTCCACCAGAAGCAGTGAATCATCCCAATTCCCTTTAATCTGGTGGTAGAATTTTAACGAGGTGATCCTGGGAGCTCCCTCCAATTCTTTAGCAAAAGCCTCATCACAGCCTGATGAGTGAGGAAATTATATCAGCTAGCCAAAGATAAAATGCATGTCTTCTTCACTCTTTACATCTGACCCTGCACACTTTACACACACATGAGGCACGTGGATAGTACCACTGCCAAAATGAGGCTGCTCTGAGTAGGAAAGGGGAGCAGGATCAAGACCCTACTCACAAACAGTTCTGGAGTTGAACAATTTAAAAAAAATACTTTTTATCATTGAACAAAATGTACCTAATTTAATACCCCTTATTCCCTAATAACTTTCTAACAGTATTTTTTATCAGAACTGTATTCTTTAAACTTTTTAACCTCCTGATAGAAACTAACGATTTTGGAAGTAAATCATTCTAATAGCTCACCATTTACTGTGGACATAACTGATCTAGAGAACATTGGTTCCTAATCAGCAATATGTAAAACTGTGTTTCTTTGAAAGAAAATGTGAGCTGTCAAAGGATTAGTCTACATCCTGATCAATGCAAGACACTTCCTGAAAACTGCACAGGAGAAGATTTCCTGTAGTTAACAGCAATAAGAGAGTGGGACTTTAAAAACTACTCTCAATTTGATAACTATAGAATCCTAGCTAAATCTTAGGGTTTTAGCCAGAGAACATATTGGTTCCAGCAGACTATGGTAAAGTTAATTAAGGATGATTAATGGAGCATTTTCCTTCCAATGATATCTGTGACAGAACAAAGCTGTCTGAGGCTTGTCAAGCAGAATTTGAGTTGAATGAGTATTTATGTGATCAAATCTGAAGGGCTGCCTCTTGACAGAGCAAGGATTCATCAATCAATTGCACTGGCTTGCAGTGGTGGGAAATTGGTCTATCAGCATAGCTATACTCCCCTCCCCCATTTTTTCATTCAATCTTCCCTCAGGCTACAATGCATCTTTAGCTTTTACCTCTGACCACCTTAAGGGCTATCAGAGAAAAGTAAAAGCAAGAGCTAAAACATCTATTATAGTGGTTATTTCTCAGCTGTACTCCTACAATTGATTTCTTTTAAGCAGAGGTCCAGACACTGTAAAACGATACAAGCCTGTTCAATGAATTAATTGGTTTTAATAAAAGTTTAGCTGAAGAAAAATAGTGGTCCCTCACTAGAAAGCTTCCTATTACGGAGGGGAACCTGCTTATAAGGACCTTAGTCCATTGTTAACCCATCTCTCCCCTTTATAATAAGCAGTTTATTCAAGTAGGCAAAATCCTTTATTTAAAAGAACAGCATTCTAGAAAGGGAGCGAATTATGTACTTCAACTGTTGTGCTTTTAATCATGTATCAGCATATTTCATAGGAATTGAGTGAATATTGGCCAAATTCTGCTCAGGTGTATGTCCTCTGCAACACCACTGGTGCCAACGGACATAAGTCAGGGTGGAATCTGGTTCTCTGAATGTTTTTATCAGGCATTAATATTTCAGTTGCCTTATTTATAATAAAAGCAAATGTTAACTGAAAAATTAAATCATGATGGGCAAAAATATTTTGCATTTCAGAGCAATTCTGTAATTGCATCCTGTATTAAGAATGATCCTTTCCTCTCAGAATATTCTAACAATTTTAATTGAAACAAAATACAGGCTTCATCTTATCCCAGGTTAAATCAATGGCAAGAATCCCACTGATTCAGTGGGTGAAATGTTTGGCCCTGTTTGTAACCAAAAAGTAACTCAATACATCCTTTTTTTAAATCATGGGGAACATGCATGCAATATCTGTCTCCATTTTGTTTTTAAAACCACATGTGCAAGTCCCTACACTATCTTGCATGGGAATTCCTAGCCTTTCCAGGGATGTAACTTGTGTTTTATTTTTAAAGGAGAGAGAATACTAAAAGTAAATAAATAAATCCATATAAGAACAGGATTATATTTGTGGTACACTATTAACCACAATTTTTAGTTTTACTCTACTCATATAAAACTTACAGTTTAGTTCTAAATAGTGGATGCGATCAGATTTCTGCAACCTTTGTGAACTGGATTATTGCGGTTTTGTAACTGAGGTGGTAGTAATTTTGCCTTTGTGATATTGCTTCAGGCTAGCATTACTCCGATATTGAGAAACACCCTTCTTTTGTCTCCTTGTAGGTCTGATATGTAAAAAGTGTTAATATTGGGACATTGCCATTAAGAGACATTTATATTTTGGAGCCGCTTCTGTTGACAATCTATAGATATTTGGCACACTTGCTGTCTTTGAATTTTGTATGGTATTTATGATAAATCCACTGCAAAGATCACACTATGGTTCCCTTTTAAAACATATCCCACCCCTTAGGAGTTAGACTAAGAAGTCTCTCTCCAGTGGTGAGATCCATTAGAGCAATGCCTGTCCTTGGAGTGGTGTTTTCTGGCAATCACAGAAAGCCATACAGTATTTAGGTAGAACTCATTTATTTCAATGGAGGTGTCTGCTCAAAGATTGATGTACAACATGGACCAAAGACATCATCACCCACAAAGAATTATTCCTAATAATGAAAGATTTTTGACTTGAAAAACCTTCTCTACCAATTAAACTTTTGTTTTTGATCATTAGCCTTATTTTCAAACCTGGGTGCCTAAAGTTAGATGCCCAAATCCATATTTAGGGACCCAAGTGCTGATTTAGGTGCTTATATACTGATTTAGCTGGCTGATTCTCAGAATTGTTGAGCCCGTGCACTTCTCATAGATTTCTTTGGGAGTTATGAATGCTCAGAATCTTTGATAATCTAGCCATAGGTAGGTATTTATGTTTAGTCACTGCAATTTGAAAATTGGGCCCATTGTTGTAGGTTTCCTAGGAATTCACCTGCTCTGACAACCTTGACCTCCTATCATGAGAGATGTGGGGGCTTCTTCTTGAAGTACCTGCTCGCAGCCCTAACAGGCTTTTCCATAATTCCATCAGATGATTGTAGGGAATCTCATTTCTTACTTGTGGGATGATTGGAAAACTTCTTGTGAAGCGGTCTTTCATGCAGATGGTCAGAAGGGTTAGCCATGAACTGCTTGTAGGCTGTAAGCCCAGATCCTCTGTGTTTGTGGCATCCTTGTATTGAGACATCTTATAGACATATGGCCAGATTCCTCCCACATCTTGGAATGATGATGGCAGAGAGAACCATCTCCCTTACAGAGAAGCAGGGGCAGGAGATGCTTTGCTGCCTTAGAAATAGCAGCAAAGCCCTCTCCTGAGATCCCGTCTTCCCCCTGCAGAAGCAGAAGCAAAGTAAGGGAGGCCCCGGAATATTTACTCTGGAAGTCAGGGTGCATCTTCTTGGTTGGGTTTGCCAGGTCCACTGTGCTCTTCCTTTCCTGCCACACACACAGTCTTTTGCAAGGGGTTCTCCAGAGCAGTGGGTGCTGGAGTTAACATGCCAATGAGATGCATGGGGCAGTTCACACCTCTCAGAACAATTGTCTCAGCTGTGTACAGACTCAGGCATGCTTCCCTGCATTGGTTTACACCCATTTCATACTGAACTTTTTTTTTTTTTTTTTTTTTGCAACCGTGAGGTTGAGAGATAGAAACTTACATAACCACATGACTCTAGGCCCTAGTGCTCTGGCCCGGACCATCGAGGGATATGCTGACAGAATTTATAGCAGCTTTCCATGGGCAGAAAGCCTGCAGGGATAGTGTAGGCAGAAACATCACCTGACCTCCCCTGGCAGTGAATATCCCTGCAACAGAAGGCACAACAGAGCAAACTGGTGGAGGGAGGTGAGCGCTGTCAGTGTATCCCTCAGTCGTCATAGCCCAAGTTCTGTGAATACTGTAGGGCTAGATTGTGATTCCAGGCACAGCCCCGAGCAAGGGGTGGAGTGTAAACTGAGCCACCCCAGGAGTGACCCCGGGAAACGTTGTGACACATTTCTGTCACAGTTCCCTCTCTATTTCCTCGCGCTCTGGGTGGAAGTGGGGGTAGTAATTTACTGCTGGAGTATGCGAGCAGTAATTTACAACACCCTCTCATCATGCCAGCACAGCTACACTGAACATAATGTAGTGGGAATGGAGCCAGAACTCCACCCTTATCCCACCCCTCCCCACCTAGAACTCCACCCTTATCCCACCCCTCCCCACCTACCTGCTCTGTGGGAGGGAATAAATGGGTGAATAGCAAATTCTTACTCTGACATGCCCAAACTCAAGGAAAGGATACAAATGTGTGTGTAACTAGAATTCTTATTCCCCTTTACTCCCTTATGCAAGTGTGTAGTCCATGTCAAAGACGTGCCCCTAGAAAACAGTATCTTCATTGCATATGGAGATCACATATGTTTAAAATCAAGACAAGTTCTGTAGACTCAATGAATCCTCTCGACTTTATTAGTTGGCTCAACATGATTATTGTTGAGGCATTTCTTTCCATTGCTAGATATGAGAATGCCATTTTGTACGTGCAAGACAGCTTAGAAACCAAATGTCTAAATATTTAATCAATGTTATTTCAAAGAATCTCATTATTTATCTTCTTTATGATTTATATTATCACATTCTCTGTCTGTAGTTGTGGTTTATCAGAAGAGCACATCTGCTGTAGCAGCCAAATTGGAACATTCATATGAGATGCGTTTCGATATCATAAACATGACAAAAGATAGATTACATTTATTCTTTCTCCATGTTTAACCAGTTTAATTTGTTTCCTATGCAGAAGAGGCTCTAAATTTACTTAATATATGTTAGCACTTAGGGACATGGTTAGGAACATGACTAGGGTCTTAACCTATTCGTAAATAAATGGGAAGCTTCCTGTCTGAGTAAAAGAAAGAGAGAGAATTTATGTCAAACAATCAGGAATTTAATACATGGTGCTCTATTCGGATGTCCAGTTTGTGTACATACTCTTAAGGCATGATTACGAATAACTTCACTTCTTATAAACAATGTGATTGAAGAAATTACTCACAGATACAACAAAAAGGGAAAGAAAGGTAGGAAGTTTTCGTTGCAGCTAATAAGGGAATTACTTTCCCTGAAAAGGTTAAAAACTGGTGCATTTATTTTTGTTGCCATAATATTTGTCTTTTCAGGTTTAGCTTTCTTTAAGAATCCAAAAGAAGATGCTGCATTTGGTACGATTTTAGTGACCCAGGTTCAAAGTTATATCATAGATCTAACATTTTTCCCGACAGCTTTGGTTTTAAAGTAACCCTAATGTTAGACTGAATCTGTGAAGTGAGTGCACATATTTATATCACTCTAGACAGAGCTTTTAGTGATTAGGGGGCTGATCCTGCAAGCTGCTGGGCTCCCTCAATTTCCAGTGACTTCAGTGGAAATCCAGGATGCTCAGTACTTGGCCAGAGGTGCTTAGCACCTCACAGGATTGGGCCCTATGTGTTTTTTCACATTTCAAGGTCAAGTAGAGGACTTTACATTGCAAGCTAAAGACTCATTCATTTTTCTCTTTTAAGGTAAAAGACTTATGTCACATGATTAGAGAGTGTATGATTAACTGTTAAGGAAACAATGTTTTTAATGATATATAAAGCTGTTCCCTTCAAAAGTTATGGTTGTATTTTTTTAGAAATACTAAATATATATTGTTCCAACAGCATGCAAATCATGAATACTAAAAGTAAATATGAACCTGTTTCTCTGATGATGATTTACTACTAAGCAATTTTGGGCAAATATATTCGTGGTGTAGGTTGTGAACACAAATGAAACATAACTGAGCAAGCCTTTATGAGAATGAAGTATCAGTACTTTTGAAAATATGAGTAATGCCAAATCGTAATCACATTACTGGTAAGATAATATTTTTTAAATTACAATTGTTTATTCCATTGTTTCAGAACTTTTAACTTTTTGATACTGAATTGTCCATTATGAGGAATTTTACTCCTTTCTCTGAAGCATCTGGCATTAGCCGCTGTCCAAGACAGGATACTGAACCAGACAGACAATTGCTTTGGTCTGGTTTGATGAAAGAAATTTTATTCTCTTTCAATGGCCATTTCTTCTGTGACGTTTATCTACCTCAGCTGTCTCCTCCCAGGAGTGTTAACTTAAATGATGTATGTAGAAAAAACAAAAGATGGTGGAAATAACAAGATGCATGTGTGTCTCCACTGTCCCATCACTGACGTTCATGTCAGTTTCTTGGAATGTAGCTGTCTGGGGTTGGGACTTCGTTCTTTCGTGTAAATTGCCTAGCAAGCAAGTTGTTGGCACTGGACAAATAATGAACAAAATCTGGGGTCCTTAATACAGAAAAACTTCCCTTGCTCCAATAAGAAATGTGGCATTTGGCCCACTGATAACAATTCAGTTCCCACCCAGTATGAGCTGCTGACAAATCCATGCCAACTGAAGCTGAACTATCAGGATCCCCGACTCCCTCCAGATGCATGTCAGCACCAGCAGTGCCGTCCTCCACATGCCCTGTCTCCTTGGTTTCAGTTCTCCCCTCTCCTCCTCTGCTTTTCCCCCTGAGGAACTGCAGGCTTCCTCTCCTCTCATTAGCTCCCCGGGTTTCTCTTCTGCCCCCTCTCTGCTTCAGTCCGGCTCTCCGGCTCCTTTGGTCTCTCTGGATCCCCTTTCCTTTCTCCCCAGATCTCCAGTCATTTCTTATCCTTGGCTTCCCCGGCTCCTGTGCCTCTCCTCCTGTTCTCACTCGATGCCCAGGCTTCTTTCTTCTTTTCTCCCTCTGGATCCTGCCTCTCCGAGGAGTCAACAGGCTGCTGCTGCCACCAGCTCTTTGCCCCTCACAGTCAGGACTGTCACTCTGTAGGTGTGTGCGCTCCCTCACCCCTACTCCCAGGGCTGCAGCCAGGCTCTCCTGGCTCTGGTGGTGAATCCCTTTGTGACCTTGGGGAAGGCAGTTACGCTCTGTAGGCCTCTCAGCTTCCCCTCTGTGCAGTGAAGATAATAGTACTTATTTGTGAGGATTGATTAGTTTGTAGACATCTTTGAGAGCACTTTGAACCTGAAGAATGCTACATAAATGGTTAGAAGCATGATGAGGATAATGATGGTAGTGATAAAAATGGGGGGCTTGCAGCCTATGGCGTGTTTCACGGGGGACTATTAAAAGGAATAAAGGGAAAAAGAAAGAAGGAAGTTGTGTGGATGATCAAGGAGATTTTTAGTTTGTGAGCACAATACTCTGCCACTCTAGTTAGACCAGCCCCAGTGTAGCTCCAACTGTGCAGTTGATAACCCAGTTTAATCTACACCCTGGCAGTATTATGGCACTCCTATTTTCTGAAAGATGAATCAGCCTTTAATCAGCTCTATCCCTCACGCACACTTTCCTTTGCAACACAAAGCAGGTATGTCTGCTTTCTTGATCTGTTTTCTTTTTTCCCAAAGCCAACATATTTACGGGGGCCAACGCAATAGAAATTCCACTGCTGTTTATTTCTGAGGTCCTTCTGCCCCTCCTATGCTACGCAAGGAATCAGTACAGTATCGAATCTTACTCCACACCCACAGCTTTCTTTTTTCTGAATTCTTTTTCCAAAACTGCGTTTCCATAGAGCAGCTGGTTGTTTTTAATAACCACCTGCACAAGTAGTTCTGTTTTCAATGGAAGCAAATGTTGCTTATAAAAGGAAAAAGCCCTAAGGTGGTGGTTTTTTGAGTTTTAATATGATGTGTGTTCTTTTTCCTACTGATTGATGAATGTCTTTCTAAGTGTAACTTTACCCCTCAATAAGTAATGGAACAAGGTGGTACAAACAGTCTTCATTTGGCTCAGTGGTGTTTAGTTAAACTGATCCTCCATGAGGAAGGCTACTGGTGCACTCAGCATGAAAATTCTGGATGCTGTGTTTTCAGCAAAAGGAGGATGGGGTGGAGATAGGGAGAGAGATTCCTTACTAAAGGTGAAATGAGTAGTTGAGTTGAGGCTGCTTTTCTCTTGTTGGACAAGGAGGTTTGGGACACAAGGAGCACTTATCCATGACTTAGACACCCAGGAGAGGACAATCGGAATTTTGTGCTTGCACCTCACGAGTGCAAGAGACGAGTTAGCTAGAATGGCCTTAGACACTGATAATCAGAGTTTGCTGGACAGGGTAGCACTCCTGCCCTGTCCCCTCCTCCACACCCATTAGCACTGGGCCAGCACTGTGGGGGGATGAGTGGGGAGCACACTCTGCTCTCTTTTTAAAGATGTCCCTATGTATATATCCCCAGCCCTACAGGAGCATTCTCCTGTTTAGGCAAACGACAGACAGAACAATCAGGGCACCTAGCCTCTGCGCTGATGGATGCATTAGATAGGCACAAAGGTGGATGGATAGATTATAAGACTTTCTGATGGATAGATTATAAGACTTTCTGGAAAGTCTAGAAAATGCCTGATTTTACCTATAGTTATAGAAAATGTGTGGGAATATTTTTAAAATGTCATTTATGGGACATGCATGATTTCATCCCTGTAGCAATAAAAGAATCTTTGTAGAATCCCTGACCCAACCCTTCTTTCCCAGTAAGTATATAGCCCCATATTTAACTTTACAACTTTTATGCATGGTCATTGTGCTAAATATACCATTGTGTCATAGTAATGTTCACTTGCCTGGAAGCAACACCAGCAAACAAAGAAAACAAAGGGTAGCACTGGTGGTGGTTGGAGGAATATAAAAGAGGAGCACAGTTTAATTTGCCGGTGAGTGAGTGAGAGAATGAGTGGGTGCATCCATTACTGTTCTTATTTTACTGACTATTATTGATAGAGTGCCATACCAGTGAGAGTGCATGGCACTTTATCAGCCTGTATAAAGACCAGGGGTTCATTTCAGTCAATGGCAAACCTCCTATTGACTTAAAATTCTGAGGAAGACCAGGCTTTTCCAGGATTCTAAGACATGGAGGATAGAGGGTATGTCCACACAACAGCTGAGAGGTGTAATTGCCAGCGTGACTAGACATATGCACATTAGCTCTGCTTGAACTAGCACCTAAAATAGCAGTGTGGCTGTCCTGGCTTGGATGGCAGTCCAGGCTAGCCGCCTGAGTATGAAGCTGGGCAGGATTGTACTTGGGTGGCTAGCTTGAGCTGTTGCCTTTGCCACCATGGCCACACACTCAAGCAGAGCTAGTGCATGTATGTCAACTCCTGTTGGGAATTACATGTCCCAGCTGCTATGTCTACATATCGAGAGAAAGGCATTCATGATACCGTAGTTTTCATAGTAACACTTCAGAATAACTTCACAATATGAACCAGAGTTTTTAAGTTGTGCACACAGATCCCCTTAGAGGGGCAGTTTCCCACAGAAAATATTTTGGTGGCATTGTGGATTTCCTGTTAGTTACTTTTCTATGACTATGTCAATGAGTGCAAGTGTTCTTCAATGGAGGATTAGCATTGACTGGCTGTGTAGAAGAAGCTAGTGGGGACACCAGGCGTGACATCCTGTCCCCGTTAAAGTCAATGGGAGTTTTGCCATTGACTTCAGTGGGCCAGGATTTCCTCCAAGGTACTCATGGTATTTAAAGGTGAGCGATAACAATATTTCACAATTGTTGATAATCTTGAGATGTTTACTTTTATATTAAATGTATGCCAAATGGTTGCTTTGTGAAGCAGTTGATTGTAGCAGGGAGTGGTGCCATGAGAACTTCTAGGCTCAAAAGATATGTGAAAGTCCCGTCGCTGTTTATCTTATCCTCCTGCGTTCCTTCTCTCTTTTTTTCCCTTCCCTCTTTCCACTTTATAATCACGTGTACACATATGTGGGAAATCCCTGGCCCTGTTTATTTTTCCTAATTACCTTCTTTCTGTGTTCTCCTCTCCCCTTTTGCACATTCTGTTCATTGAAATATACTCTACTCCTAGGGGAATTCTGTGGAAAAAAATTCCAAAATTCTGCACCAAAAATGCAAAATTCTGCATATTTTTTGTCAAAATAATGCAATATAATCACACCAGTTTCACTTATTTTGATAATTTATTTAAACTACCATGCAGAAAAAAATCACAATAACTGTTCAGCATTTCCTAAACACATGAAAGTTACGTTGCAAATACTTGATAACCAAGACCCTGCATTCCAGTTATAATCCTGAATTTTCATTTACATTACATTACTTTTATTTTGGTCTTTGGTGTTCTGTGAAGTAGACTGTCGCTTTAAATTGCTCAAACTTTCACACATGAAAGTCATACAGTTTTGCTAATCATTGTCCTGCATTTTTTTTTAAATGGATAAGTAGAATAGATCCTGAGCTGTGATCTAACTCCATTGTGCCTCTCTGGCACAGGAGAAAAAAAAGCGAGAAAGCACATAGCGCTTCCTAGCTGAGGATTCCCTTACTGTCATTTACAATAAGACGCCTTTACACCACTCTGGCATGGTAAAGGAGCCTTAATTGACTGAATGGGAACTAACAATTAACAAACATTAGCAGCCTGCCTGTTTAGTTGTTACATTTCTACTCTGCCTCAGGGACAGAGCCTGCTTCACACAGCCCTATGCTTCCAAGCCCCACCCCATGCAGCAACAGGGAGGAGAGGGACAGAGTGATTCTCGCTCACTCATTTGCATGCAGGCAGGCGCCCAGCTTCATCCCCTTAACGCCTCTCCATGGAAGCACACACACACACACAGCCTCCCTCCTCCCCCCCGCACGGTGATCTGCTTTCTGCTGCCAGCTGCTCCCAGCAGATGCGCCCGGGTTGCTGTGGAAGGGGTTTGTGTTCCCCACAGATTTCTTTGCTCCTCCATTTTTCTGCGGGGGAGCCAAGAAATCTGTGGAAGGTATGAATTCTGCGCCTCCACAGGGTGCAGAATTCCCCCAGGAGTAATACTCTACCTCCATCCCTCTTTCTCTCCTTTGCCACTTCCCACAACCAAAATATAGCCTGGGCAGACATAATGCAAGCTGTCCAGCACTAGACTTGAACCTGGAACTCCTTCTGATTCAGTGAGGAAGCACAGTACAATTGGCCCAAAGGAACTGAAGACACAATACTGGTAATCTGTTGAACTTAATCTGTCTAAACTATTTACTCTATCTAATGCATTTATTACGTGCCCCTCATTGTCATATCTAGGCCTAAGATAAACAACTAGTTTGGCATCGAAGGAGGAGAAAGAGGCCTGGACACTCCCAAAAGCTTTTAAGATCTTGTTTAAAACATTATAATTCCTTACAGCATGGGTAGTGTGAACATTTTCAGATATGCATAGACACAGGTGTTATCCGGGCCTGCCTTCCTCCCACTCCAACATTTGACAGCCATGATTAAAAACTGCGGTAATATTTATCAGTACTTTAAAATTGCTTTACTCTTTTATACATAATACTTATTACCTTTCATCTTCAAAGTGCTGGTCAAAGATTGACTAACTCTTTCTCACAACACTTCTACAAGTAGGCGAGTGACTATTACTATCCTCATGTTGCAGAGTGAGAAATTGACATGAAAAGAGACCACACTGAGTACGCCGAAGAGTTACATTGAGAACTTAGGAGTTTCTGACTTTCAGCCTCCATTCAGTCCATTGGGCCATGATTTCTATCAAAATTATATCACATCAGATTGGCCTGGTATCAAAAAGCCATTGTTTATTAACTGCTGTACATTTGTTACAATAACTACAAGGGCATCTAGTGACAGAATCTGGAGTGTGTGTGTTTGTGTGGGTCCATATAAGAATATGGAATATGAGAACAATGACACCAAGAGAGGTTGCAAAGTGAGAAATAAGTTCTACCAGCATTTAAAGAGTTCCTTGTTGTTACATGTAAAGGCACTAATCAGGCTTTATGACTATATTCATTCATTCTCTTATTGATCATACCTCAGGTTATTAAATAGTATGAAGAAAATAGACAGTAACATAACATCTGCCTCAGCAGAATTAAGGTTGCATATATATTCCAACAAGAAGACTTTTAAAGCAAACTTTTTTGTTTTTTATTCCATTTTGCAAATTGATCAGTTGGCTGTAGTGCAGCCTGTCTATTTTATTTCTTGATCAGCAATTTTTCACCTGTATAGACAGAGACAGATATATACTCTCATTGGCACTTGCATATGATAGTTAAGCTTTTTCATTCTCAGTGCCAGCTAGTCTCAGTCACAATAAATTGGAAATTCAAGAGATCTTGGCATACTGTGGCTTGTAAAGTCCTTGTAAATGGCTTGTAGAAATATTTTTCCAAATGGAAATAGCATTGAACCTTACGTTTAAAATGGCTTAGATAGGAAAAGGTACTTAATTGCCTGTCTACCTCAGTGGGCATATTGTGAATGCCAGACAATGGAAAACCAGTAAAAGAAAAAAGCTTCTGAACGCATAGAATATACTTGGTAAGAAAGAGTTGTTTTCTTCTTGGTTTGTATTACATATCAGTTGAAACTGAGCATAACAGTCATTACAAAACTGGTTTTAATACAAAGGCAACCGTTATTCAATGGCCTTTGTGAAACAAGTTGGTGTTCTCCATCTGATTGACTGCTGGTGGATAGGTGATATGGGCCGGCTTTAGGCCGATTCGCCCGATTCCCCGGAATCGGGCCCCGCGCCTAAGAGGGCCCCGCAACGTCCACGTCGGTGGCACTTCAGAGCGCCCTCTGCCTTCGGCGGAGGGTCCTTCTTTGCCAGGTCTTTCGTTGAATCGGACCCTGCACCTCCTAAAGCTGGCCCTGTAGGTGATCACATCATAAAAGCCACCCAGTTGTTACTGATTGGCTCCCTTGCTAGCAGTCTCAGCAGAGAGGCCAAAGTCTGAATGGACATGCAAACAGAACAATCCTTTCACCCTTAGAGGAGGTTCTTTCAGGTCAGGATTGAGACATATGTGAAAGGGATTTATGAAGAAGTCTGGTCTGCCTAAGTTATCATCGGGGGATGACAAGCCTTTAGATAAGATAGACATGCATGTAGTTTGTTGATTTAAAATTATTTTTCTTTAAATGCTTTGTTCCAAAATAAGCAATAAATCACAGTGTACAATTGGTCATAGACTCTCAAAGGGAAGAACTGCAGGTGCTCAAACTCAGTTGGACCTGCTAGGATAACAACAGTTGTAGCCCAGGGTACAGTCTGAGAGTGGGAGAAGAACAGAATTCCAGGACAGGACAGGTGAAGGGAAGGCACGAGGCCTGACACCTGAAGGAGAGCACTCAGAAAGACCACAAAGAGGACAGAGGTGCAGCTAGTCCTGTAACTATGACAGCTGTCCTCTGGATAGATTACATCTATATCCTGGGGGGCTGTCAGCCTGACTCCTTTTCTGAGCACAAAATACACCCCCACACATGTGCAAAAAGTGACAAAATAAGTCAAACTAAGTTAAATAACTACAGGGTAAAGGAGTGCCTTTGCTATTAAGATGCTCTTACCAGAGCTAAATGAATAGTGGATAAAATTTGCCATGAATATTCATTCAAATTCCAAAGTGCTGTTCAATCTAACCATGTTTGTGACACTTTTACATTCACTTTCTGCTAATCTTTGAGCACCAAAGGTTGCTGATCCCTGATCTAAGAGATTTGTTCCTATTTGGAAGGCAGATAAACATAAGCTGGGTAAACTTAGAAACACTCTTTTTTATACACAATTTTTTTAAACCAGGAGCTGACATGAACATGCTTGCCCAACATGAGGGAATGTGCAAGTATTACAAAAATAAAAGTGAAGAGAGAGTAGATGTGTTCCAGCTTTACTTCCAAACTTGACCGATCACTTTTGTCAAGCCTTATTAGCTTGCAATCTGCAAACAACATAACAGACCTTTTGTAGGGTTAAATACATGGGTGCAGACGTACCTTTCCAAAAATACAGGATGATGTGGTTTAACCCTATTGATCTCAGTTCATGGGGAGATTCAGGAAGCCTGTTTGGTGGAAGAGATTTATGAACTGAACTCTTCAGTTTGACTTCCAGGGGTTGGAACGACTTATTGGGATGTTCAAGTTTAATTAATTTGTACCTCCAAGGGGAGCTCTAGATAGCTGGCCATCCCAGCTTAGAATCTCTAGCAAATTCCCTCCCCCTATCAAGAGCTGGGACCATCTTCTATGTATGGTGGGTTGGTGGCCCATGACTGTCTTCCTGCTCCTTCTTCATGAGGCCAATTCCCCACCCCCCCTCTGCTAAGTCTTCACTCCCATTCCCCCCAGCAGAGTATTATGGGAAATGACTGGTAAAGGCTGCTGCTTTCTAAAAACCCTTAAGGGGGGTCTTAATGGAATGGCATACTCTCTAATGCAGTGGAAGCAGGCAAATACTCACACTGCAAGCCAGCTGCTATATTAAGACATTAAGGAAAAGTTAGCACCCCATTAGTCTTATACCAGTAACCAGGGAACCAATGAGGACTCCTTGGACACTGTATGCTAAGGCGTCTCTCCTAATTCTTGGTTGCTAGTGAGTCCCCAGGTGTTCTTAACAACTGAACTAAGGCTTTCAGTCCCTATCTTTCCCTGTCTCAGAGCAACAGCCAACTGGAAACATGAGTGATTCCTCTATCTCACTACACAATGGAATGGAGAAATGGGCCCCTATCCTATCCCAGCAACCTGTAAAGGATTTGAGGGCTGCAACAGACCTATTCCAGGAGCTTCCTTGAAGACCCTGTTAAAGGGGACTTTTCCATTTACTCCTCTCTCTCTGTCTCTTCAATATGTGGGTATTGTGTCTTTTGCTCCTTACACAATAATAACAATATAAAGAAACCACGTGGCACAGTTGGTCCTAAATAACTGTTTACTGTGATACAGCATGGTCAGAAGGCAGCAGGAGAGTGATTTAGTACGAGGAGAAGCCTTATTCCCTGTAGATTAATTAAAAGCACCTGAAGCCAATTAGAGCACCTGAAGCCAGTCACCTGATAATATCCCCCTGTTTCAATCAGCCAGGGGAGGAGTTGGAGCAGAGTGGTGAGGAGTTGGAGCAGAGAGCAGTTTGGAGGAGTTGAAGGAGAGCGATATGGTAGTGGAGCAGAGAGCAGTTTGGAGGAGTTGGAGCAGAGCGGTTTTGAGTTGGAGCAGAGTGCAGTTTGGAGGAGTTGGAGCAGAGTGCAGTTTGGAGGAGTTGGAGCAGAGTGGTTTGGTGGTGGAACAGAGCAGTTTGGAGGAAAGCAGAGGAGAGTTTGGAGAAGTGCTGCGGCGTGCTAAGAAGACCAAGACCCTAGGTAAAGGGACTTGTGCAGAGGGAAGACAGGAAGCCCCACAAGCTGAAGGGCAGGAGAGGGAAGTAGCCCAGGGGAAAGTATCACTAGTACAAGTGGTTTACCCGCTATCCTAGGGCCCCTGGGCTGGGACTCGGAGTAGAGGGCGGGCCCGGGTCCCTCCCTCTCCACTCCCCATCACTGGGATACTAGTGGGAAACTTGATACCCCAGTTGAGGGGCAAGAAATGGCGCCCTGAAACCCCCCCCACAAGAAGAGAAAGCGTGGGACCCATCATAGTAGTGCCGGCAATTTGCCACATTACTCACACTTACAAACAAGCCAGGCCTACTGCTCTGGCTGGATTCTGGTGGCTTCTCAAACACAGAACATAGTGTCCACTGCTAGAGGGCTTACAAACTATTCCTGTGCACTATACTGTGGAAGAAGCCAATTGGCTCCAGGAGAAAGCAGGGCTGGTTCCAGGGATTCTGCTGTTGTGGTTAAACCTGCAAATACCTGTAGTCACCCAATTCAAAGTAATGACTGAAAGTTTTGCTGCCCTAGACGTCTGCTTGTACAGTTTGTACGATAGATATAGCCATGTAAGAAAGAAGTGTGTCAGGCCACTGTGTTCCCCTGAAGATATCCATTGTGTTTTTTTGGGGGGAGGGGTAGTCCAGCTGGGTTTGGCAGCTTCCCAGCTGTGCAAACAACCTCAGCCCCCATTCATAGAGTTTTCCTGAGCATACTATGGGCTGAGGTGATGCGACTGTTTCACAGAACTCTTTGGAGGCTATTAGCAACAAGATGCATGTATTAGAATAGATTCTATGGTGTCTTGGGGATTTCAATGCCACACTATTAAACCTATGAATAGCTAAATATACTTTTCCTAATATATGACTTCATTGAACCAATATCAAGATACCATCTTGTCCTTTGTGTTCAGGCGAGATGACATTTTCTTCGTTCTCATGAAACAGGCAGCACTGCCCCTGTTTCAGAATAAAATAGAACACAGGATTCAGTCTGTCTACTGCTGCCCCTCTCTGTTTACTGAGATAAACTTCTGATAATGGGTGAGCAGGAAGTTAGATTGGTTCAGGGAAACTGAAGGCTACTTTTTTCCCTCAGTGCTTAGCTCATATTAGGTGCAATGTTTTGGAATATGATTTGAAAGGGATTATTTTTGAGTACCAAATGTACGTTTTATGGAATGACACATTGGGTTTCTTTTCTTCTTCATGAGTGTTGGGTAACTGGGAAAGAAATTTATGTCAATACTTATTTTGGTTTGTTTTACCCATTATGAAGTCTAATAAAACATTTGTTTGTGTGTGTGTGTGTGTGTGTGTGTGTGTGTGTGTGTAATACATGAATACAATTTAAAAAAGAACATATGCCAAGCAGAACTTTTATCATAAAAAGGGAGAAGTGCCAAAGATTCCATGAAATCCACTGGGGTCTTTCCTATTGGTATTGAATGTATGTGAAAGGTGCTCAGATGCCATGGTGAAAGATGGCAGTATAAAACCCCAAGACAGAAAGCAAGGTATCAGGAATGAAGAAATGGACAAAGTGATTCAATGAGGGGAAAGCCCTCAGTGGAATTGAACCATTTTTTAAGGTTTAAAAAGTTTGGTTGATGTATTTAGTTTGCATTTTTGTATTCACTTTCATACCCCTTTGCACTTTTTAGTGCTGGCTGGAATCCAAAAAGCCAGAGTAACTATAGAAAGGCTGTTCTCACCACAGGGAAATAATTTATTATGCTAATTCCAATGAAGGAATTTTTCTAAACTGCTAATATAGCCTTCAAGAGAGAAATGAAATGTGGAAATTTACATTCTTGCCAGATTACTATCCCAATTCTATATACCCAAGGGGCTTGGATCAGACTCAGATAAGCATCCAAAATTTTGGGTGTTCATCCAAACCTTATTTCTGAACCTTCTAAGGTTCACTCATGACCAATCATAATGGAGTTAGTGGTAGCAGGATATGAACGTACAGTGTTTAAATTAAAAATTGGCAGCTTCTAGTTATTTCACAGCTAGAGTCCTTAACCAAATATCAACTCTCTTAACCAAAACAAAATAAAATAATGCCTTTACTTGGGCTGCAGCCATACCACATTGTGCTATGATCCTATGAGATCTCCTGAGCTGGGTTAGGCCAAGACAATATTTGGATGGGAGACCTTCAGGGAAAATATTGATACTACAGAAAATGCATTGGTGACTCAGTAGGTGGCACACTTTCCTCCGACTGAATACTAAAAAAGCATCAAGTTTAGGTACAAGGAGTTGGTTTTTGGTTTGGATATAAAGTTCCTAAGTACCTTCTGATAGGCTGGAGTGTTAATCCTGTGTGCAGGCCAAGTTCTAACATAAGTAATTACATTCTACACTTCCCCTGTGATTCCAACTTGAAATGATGTGCTTCACTTTCTGCTCTATCTCTTTGCTACATGCTTTTCACTGGTGAAGGATATGATCTCTTTGTATAGTTTGTATAACAGTTTAAGTTTGTAAAGTGTGTTGGGATCCTTCTGGGTAAAATAAATGGAAGATCATCATTATTCATTAATTGGTTAATAAAATGGCCTGATTTAACTTGCATTTTCTTATGCCTTCCTGTTAACACTCTTCACTTCCAGTCATTTAGCATCATTTACCCCAGTTTTAGATTCAGACTTTTAAATTCCTATAATCTTCACACATTCTTTGTGCTGCCCATAAGCATCGTTGGGTACAACTGTCTGCATAGTGGGGAACTCCCTCCCTGAACTAGTCTGTAAGGCTAGTTCACTCTCTCCACTGCTGTCCCTACTAACTTCTGCAGTGACATCCTATACAACATTAGCAGCCAACTAACTATCAGTCAACACAGGGCCTGTTGGAGGGAGATGGTATGGTAGGTGCTTTTATGATCTTTTGGGCAAGGAACTGCCTTTTATTCCATGTTTAGACTGCACCTAGGACATTGGATGTTCTACCATAATGATAAATCATAACATTGTAACAGAGATCCCCATGGAAATAAATGTTTAAAACTAGATTGCATCATGTGGCTTTTGGTGATGCAAATTTAGGTGAGGAGCTTGGTTCTTGACTGCACCTTTACACCTATGTAAAGTGGATGTGAAATAATACTGTTCTGATTTGGTTGCATTTTAACAATCACTTTGTTCAGGCATAAATTGGAAGGGAATGGAGAATGAAGTCTGTGATCCATCCTATGTGGCTTCCATCAACGTAATATTTGAACATCTCACAATCTTTAATGTATTTATTCTTACAAAACTCACGTGAAGCAGAGAAATGCTGTTATTTCCATTTTACAGAAGGGGAATTGGGGCATACAGCAGCCTGATCTACACACAGTTTTTATAGCAGTATAATCATTTCACTTAGGGTGTAATTTTTTTTTTTTTTACCAAAATGGTTATACTGGTATAACCTCTAGTGTGGTTATACTAGGAAAATGGTGCTTTATATCAGTAGAGTTTATTCCCTTTCAGAACTAAGATATACTTGTATAAGCACTTTTATACTGGGATAACTGTATCCACATGGGGAAAGGTGGAATTGTACCACTTTAACTATACCAGTATAGCTAAAGAAGTGGAATGACTTTCATGTCTAGAGATGCCCTACATGACCTGCCCAAGGTCACACAGAAAGTGTGTAACAGAGGAGGGAATTGAACCTGTTTCTCCTAAATACCAGATTATCACCCCAACCACTGGACTATCATCCTTTCCTTCCTTAAATTGTAGGTCAGTCAGCCAGTGTGAGTCTAAAAGAGTCTAAGTTAGACTAACTTACTGCAGGTCAAATTCATCTCTGGTGTAACTCCATTGAAAATACTATTAATCCATGGTAAAATTATATTGAGAACTTCAAGGGGGAGAAGGTGTAAATTACATCACTTTAGATTCACTTACTGATCTCTGAATTTGGTGTAGTAAGTTTGCACAAATGTAATGGAGACCACACTTTTTGAATCTTCACATTTTAAACTATCTTTGGATTCAAAATGACAATCAAAACACAATATAAAATCTCTAAAATATATTTGGAAACTCTTTCAAAAAGTAGCCCTAATAGTGGATTTTATAAATCTCTTCAGGTAGGGTACATACAATGCTTTCTAGTTTGGGGTATTTTGTTACATTAATTTTGTCAACCTTTCCTTCAATCTTGTGAACGCTCATGCTGTTCTTCCTGTATCCTTCTCCTGCTCTCCACATCCCAGGGCAGAAGCAATGACTTGTTGGCTGCCATACCCTCTACTCACCAGTAACATGGATACACAATCACAAATAGAGCTGAATGCATTTGGGGGCAGATTTACTATTTGCTGAAAAAAAATTGCCCAGCTCAACAGATTTGTTCAGTAGCAATTTAAACTAGGCACCTTTTAAAATCTACAGTAGAAATTATCAGTAAAGTGCTAGTTTAAACACAGTTTATGCCACGCAGAAGCTAATGATTCACTTTTGGAAAGTAAATATATTAGATAATTATAACTTGTTCTGGGCTGTTGTATCAATTTCCCATCAAACCCACTATTTTTTTGCTAACTGCCTATCATGTCCATGTAAAATGAACAATAGATTGATATTGCTCTTTTCTCTTCCCTTTTACTTTCTTTCCCATGCTGAAAGTGGAGAGTTCCCCAACAAAAATAAGTTACTCCCCGATCACTCAGGATTTGATCCTGGATAGACTATAATTTTGTTTTTAAATGCATACTCACATCAGAAAGGGGAATGCATATGAATCATAGAGGCAATGGTAAGAGTTAAATATGATGGGGAAAGGATATCAGTAACTTTCTCACTGAACTGCCTCACTGGTTGAACCATTAGCATTTTGGCAAACTACGGAGGGGAAGCCTTTAGTGGGGTCACTGCCCAATATGTTCAGTAATTATTGCTGTAAACATCTTTGCTGAGAGGCCCAGGCCACAAAAATGTGTGGTACTTAAAAGGAACAGGAGGAGACTATTAATCTCCTGATGCCTACAAAGAGGGTTCTTGCAGGTCACAGCTGAGGTTAGTGTTGATATATAGTAGAACCTAGAACTGCAGTAGAATTCATGTTAGACAGTGTGGGAATATATTATGGACTTACGTAGTACAGAGGAAAAAAATTGAAAATCACATAGTGTATAGCTGTTGAAAGCTGCAAGAAGAAAAAATGCTTTCCTTCTCAAAACACATTGTGCTCTTTGGTCTTTTGAAAGCTTCCATCTAAACATTAAAAAACACCATATTTTACTATGATTTCTGCCTTAGGCTTCAATCAACAAAGTTGTAATTTCATTTACAACAAAACAAGAAGTGGCATATGGTTACTTGCCCTTCCTTCTTGCTATCGTTTGGTTTAAATTCTTGAAAGGTCATAAAATAGGGAAATAAAAAAGTCATCCATGTATAGTTTTGTTAACTTTATCTTCTGAACATTAAACATTATGTGTCAAATTTCTTATGGTACATAAAATGTTTTGCCTTGCTGTATCATGTGTACAGGACTTCAAAAAGTAAATTAGACAGCTCAGTAAATGTAATGGATGTGTAACAACAGTTCTTTAGATCTCTTGTATTTAGCATAGCATCTTTTAGTTCCTAGAGGTGCTTTTAACATGATATCTAAAGCTATTTATTCTTTCCATGGTGATAGAAAACCTAATTACAAAGTAAGGCCTGTCTTGCTACAGATTGTTTAACCCTCCCAGATTTTGTTTAGATTTAATTGACTCTTTTTTTTATTTTCCCAGATTTATGAATCCTAACAACTTAGTTTTCCAAATACTGTGCCACCTAGTTCCTTCAAGCATATTCTGTAAATACATGTAAAAATCATTGTAAGAGCGTTCTATTTTTTCTGATATTTTGCATAAAAACAATTTTTCCTGTTTGCCTGAGTGATTCCCACATTGTTTTTGACCACTCTGCTCCACCTCCTGTTACTGCAGGCCTTGGTGGTGTTTTGTAAGGTGATTTCAATAGGGATACAAAGTATCGGATATAAATGGCTGCACTGTAGCTGGTATGTTAGGCAGTGCTGAGGCCCTTACCAATTAAGAGCTTGCTCTAACCTACATCCATGTGCCTCCAGTGAGCCCCCTGGAGTTACTTCTGATTTATATTGGTCTGAGTGAGATCAGAACCAGGCCCTAAAATGTGAACAAGGGGTCAGAATCTGCCCTCATTTACTCATGTGCAACCTCATTGAAGTTAATGGGGTTCTGTGATGAGATTGCCACCAACAGTATGTGCCATGGAATGTGTCTCCTCTTATCTGTCAGGCTGGCAATCAACCCAGAGCCAAGATTTTTATGCCCAGTAGTCAGTTGTTCGCTCAGCTCTCGCTGGAGCAGTTGCAGCAGGCACTATCTCTCTTAGGCACCATCTTGTTCTCATAGAACTCTGGTGCTTCCATGAAGAGAAGAAATCTAAAGATTCACCTAGGAAACCAGGGAGAAAAACCTCTGTGTATCATGAGCCTGGGCTCTGTTCCAGCTCCATATAGGCCATCATGGAGGGAAGTTTGAAGGTATGGCCATGGGACATTGATTATTTGGATCCATTGGCCACAATCCCATGTTCAGGGGTTGAATAAGAGTTGTATCCTCTTTCAAGTCCAGTGGCTATGGGGTGGCCCTACACCCTAACCATGTGATGGCAGTATGGACAGTTTCCTGATTTGTATGTGGAAGGACTTATGCATGATCTTAGCTACAATCAGTATTAAAGATTCTTAATCTTACTATTAAAAATATTTAGCCCAGCAGCTTCCCTAAATTCTAGAGGTCAGTGAGTTCCAGACAGAAGATAAATAGGGCCCCAGTCTTCTCTCAGATATGCACACCCTGCTCCATTTGACATCACCAGGAATTGTGCGTATGTTTGAGCAGAATTGGGCAAATGTTTGGTGAGTAGAACAAAGACAGTAATCAAAAACAGAGTGGAACTTTTCGAACTGGAAAGTCTGACAGTCCTGATAGGAATGCAAGGCTGGGGGAAGGAAGGAGTGGGAAAGAGATTTGATAAATAAGATAATGTGAAACTGGAGTGCTGCACAGATATGAATCAAAATTATAAAATCAATATGTATTGATTTATATATGTCATACAAACAACTGGCTGAAGAGATGGTTAGATTTAACATGTTGATTATGTAACAGTAAATAGAAATAACTTGAAGTTTGAGGAGTTATCACCTTGTGGCTGTTTGCTGCTGCAATCAAAGCTGGTTGCATTTTAGTGGGTTAGTTTTTGTTATTTATTTTAATATATTTAAAATGTGGCTAGTTGAGTTCTGGGCATAGTTTAAAAAAACCAACCATTTAGTAGAATCAATATCTGACATAAAATGTTCCTGAACACATCCAAACTTGGGGCCTGATCCTGAATTTACTCCTAAACATGTACCTCTTTCTTGTTAAGCTATTCCTCTCATCTAGAGTTACAAGCTTATCTGACTCAACAAAATAAGGCTGTTTTTACTAGCCTTCTAAATTGAGCAAGCAGAGATCATTGCACTGTAATGTGTATCATGACTACTTGTATTACCAATATCAATTGCATTGAATAGTCTCAGACTATATGACCTTTGACCATAGAATCC
Organism: Macrochelys suwanniensis; assembly: GCA_033296515.1. Classification (NCBI taxonomy): domain Eukaryota; kingdom Metazoa; phylum Chordata; order Testudines; family Chelydridae; genus Macrochelys; species Macrochelys suwanniensis. The sequence goes on from CM065783.1 coordinate 16,455,865, forward strand.
CTCTTTTGAAGTCAGGAACACTAAGCTTCTATTACATTCCATTTATATACCATTTATTTCTTAGGTATCTTGAACTGGTGGAGAGGCACCATATCAAAAAGAACAATTATTTACAAGTGTCTGTGGGGTTTGTGGTCTTTCCTTCCACCATCTACTTTCTCCCCCCTTGCTTATTAACCTTTGTCCTGTCTGAGGAAAGATGCTCTTAACATTCTGGATGGTGAGTTGCTATCATTAATATCTTCAGTAATATGTTATCAACCTTTCCTAGGAAAGTAATTGATGCTTCCATTCAATTCTTATTCACCAAGGATTTGGTAGAGAAGTGTATAAAAAGCACCATCACAAGTATTTTAGACGCTTCATACCAATCAGTTACTTGTAAATATGTATATACAATACATGGACAATTGTATTTTAAACCAGTACAGTGTTATCTCCCATCTTTGTATGTTGGCTGGATTGATGCATGCATTTTCCATTTCTGGAAGTCTATGACTGATTAGACTTCTGGAGGTCTAAATAATATGATTTGGAATGAAAATCTCATGTTCACTAACCAAATATACACATGTAAAAAGAAAGACAAAAACCTCTTTCAGTTTCCTGTGTTACAGTAGATGTACGTGCCAGTCCAAGATAATCTAGATCTGGGCTTATTTTTTTTCAATAAAAAGAATAATTTAGAATAAATTTATCCTGAGATTTTAATAAGCATTGAACCTTATAATAGTCATAGTCGTATTGTTTAAGGTCAGAAGAAACCACCACGTCATGTGGTCTGATCTCCCATAAATCAGAGCCTACCAACACCATCCAGGACCCACACAATAAAATCAACAACTGAAATCAGACCAAAGTATAACAACCCACAGGTGACTAATAGGAGAGAGTATCAGGGGGGTAGCCGTGTTAGTCTGGATCTGCAGAAGCGACAAAGAGTCCTGTGGCACCTTATAGACTAACAGATGTATTGGAGCATAAGCTTTCGTGGGTGAATACCCACTTCTTCAGATGCATGCTTTCACCCATGAAAGCTTATGCTCCAATACATCTGTTAGTCTATAAGGTGCCACAGGACTCTTTGTCACTTCTAATAGCAGAGAGGTGCACCAATGCCCAAAGTAAATGATTATGTGAGATAAACCCAAATAAGTGACCCAGACCCCATGCCGCAGAGGAAGGTGAAAAACACCCAAGGACCCTGCCAATCTGACCTGGAGGAAAAAAATTTCCTGACCCCACCTATAGTGATCTATGTGAGCAAGAACCAGCCAGCCAAGCACCTGAGAGAAACAATGCTCAGTGCCACCTCAGAACAGTGACCCACCTCGTCTACTGCCCTATCTCCAGCTGTGGCCATTTCTGATGCTTCAGAGGAAGGAGACCAAACCCTGCCCTCCCCCAGAATACATTAGGACTGGGGGAGGATCCCTTTCTGACCCCTGCAGGCTGGAGCCCTGTAGCAGGAGCTTTTAGGAGCATGAGATATAAACCAGAAGAGAGCCCCTGAGCTGCCGAGCCCTGCCCCCTACCACCACAACAAGCAACACTGCCATACTGTTCCACTCATCAATTGGTCCAGCTCTCCTTTAAAACTAATTAAGTTGTTTGCCCTTTATCCCACACCATCTGGGAAAAAGAAAAGGGTTCAGACAACTTTCCTGTTTGCAGCTCAGAGACACTAGTCCCCCAAATAGGGGAAGCCCTCTGGCTTTCATGTGTATTCAGTATGGGGCAAGTCATTTTCATCAGCAAACATTTTAAGGGAGAGGGAGACAAAGTGCGGGGGTGCGGGGGAAGAAATGACTCTCAAGTGTTTGGGGAAAGTTGATCATTGGGGACACTAACCCTTCCCTGCAACTTCCCACTTGGGGAATGACTAAGGGCAATAGGTTCCCTCCAAAAAGGAGATGGTACTGCAATTAAAAACCATGGGGAACACATCCAAACTTGAACAATTTTTTAATTGATATTTGGTAACTACATAGAAAATGTCATAAATTTGAGATTTGATATCAGTGTTCAGTAATTAAAGAGAGAAGCATGGACAATGAAGAATTTTGGATCAATTTTCACAAATTAGATAGGAAAGCGGGAAAAGTGAGGGCTTTTATATCAATAGTTGATAATAGGTAAAGAGATAATATTTGAGCGAACTTATCAATATTTTATAAATAGGAAAAGAGCAATATTTGCAAGGATTTTATATCAATATCCAAGAATTTGAGAAAAGGGCAAAATCCGAGAAGATTTATGTTAATATATTATAATTAGAGAGACAGGGAGAACTATCAGGGCTTATTAATTTACTAATAGATAACTAGAGAGACAATGGGACAACATTTTAGGGTATTTTATATGTCGTTGAGAATTGGGGAGAAAATGAGTCCAAAACTAAATATTGGATAATATGAGAGAAAAGCGCCAAGATCTGAGGGATATTCAATAATTAGAGGGGAAGTGGGAAAGTTTGAAAGGCTTGTACAATAAACAAATAGAAAGTAATGGTCACCCCACCACCACTGCCATTCACATGGGCAGCGGGGAGCCCTTTGAGAAGCAGCATTAAGAGGGCAAGGAAGAGGGATGGAGTGAAAGGGCTTCCTGGCAGCAGGGAAGGGACAGCAGCCAGAGATGGGAAGATGAGGGGAGCTGTGTTGGGCCAGGGGAGGGAGGCAACAGCTGGAAATGAGTAACCTGGGGCTGGGCAGTCTCCACTGGGGACGCTTGCTCCTCCCGTCCCTTCCATGGCCTGTTGTTGGCAGAGAAAGGCCACCCTGTCCCCATCCCAGAAGCAGCCATGCTTCGGTACTCTCCCAAACTGCACCCACTAATCTCTTTCCCATTTGGGGAATGACTCAGGGAAACAATTTCCCAACTAAACAAGGACAATTTGCTTCAGATAAAGTGAATGGGAAAACACTCCAGATCTGAGGAGATTTTAAATTGACATTTGAGCATTAGAGAGAAAATATGTCAAAGTCTGAAGAGGATAATAGATTAAAATGTCAATAATTTGAGAGAAGAGACGGGAAAACCAGCTGCTGAATATATTACAGACAATGGAAAGAAGATGGACAGTTCTTATAGACTGTATCATAGACTGTATCACTACAGTTGATAGGCAAATCATTTCTCTTACGCTGATGGCTGTTTAGAGCTTCTGTCACATGGTGCCAGTTGGAAGATTTTTCTATCTTTGGTTCACCTCCAAAGATCTCACAGGCATTATTTTGGGAAAGTGTGAAAAATACCTGGCATCTACTAACAGTTTTTTATAGTTTTCAAGAGAAACTTCTATTTGGCCCAATCCAGACCTTGCCCAAGTTTGCAGTTACTCTATGCTATGCTTTTGATCTAATATGTTACATCTCCAGGTTTAAAGCTAATGCCGTATTTTATTTTATTCTTTCTTGTGACTGCCTTATCACATTCTCTGACAGTTTTCTTGTTATTCATAAATATATGAAAAATCAACATAAAAGGCTACCACGTTAGCTAGTGTAGCTCCATTGACTTCAGTGTCAATGACTTCAGTTTACACCAGCTGAGGATATGACCCGAAGTGATCACAAAGTGCAAATTTCATGCGGGTGTAAATCCAAAAAGGGAGGCAGGCATTAAGAAGGGAGAGAACATCGTGAAATACATACACAATATTAACAAAATCGAATCTTAAATCAATATACATGGATCATACAATTATTAGTAGCTCAAAGATATCTGTTCTTGTTCGGATATATAATATAGTCATCTCATTTTGCCCAGATACATTAAGGAGGTTACACAACTGCCTGGGCATATAATAAAGGGGCAGTGCTCTATGCCTTGCCAGGTTTCTGGTCATTCATATAGGGTTAGAAAGGTCAGTGTTCTATTTTCAGCATCCCCCCCTTATGGGAATTGTGATCAATCTTATGTTTCACACTTGCATTATTGCGAGCTGACTCCTAGCAACAAGCCTTGACATAATGAACTCTGTTTCACATTTCTGTTGCAAATGTAGAACTCGGAGTTTTACATATCCTCCCCCAGAGTGTTTCTGTAGGAGGAGTTTCATTTGCTGTACCAATCAGGGCAATATGTTTATGTTTAAAAGGTCTGTTCTGAAGCATCTACTTTTCATTTCCTAAGATAAAATATTTCTCTAAGCTAAAATGGTGGTAAAGGATAATTCATCTTTCAGATCAGCCATGTCAAAACAAGCATAATTATTGTAACTGGCAGAGATCAGGTAGACTCTCTCTATTATTGCAGTAAGAAGCAGTGAATGTTAGGTAGATGACAGAAAGCAGTTTCTATATATTATAGTCCTAGGAGAAAAACCTTCTCCAACTTCCTCTCCCCCTCACAATGATTACTTTTCCCAAGTTATAAAGAGCATTGCACTAGGTTCAATTCCCAGTTCTGTCACAGACCTCTTGAATTACCCTGATCAAGTTACTTAATCTCTTTCAGTCTCTTTCCCCATCTGTAAAATGGGTATAATAATATTTCCTTTGTCTGTTTAGCTTGTGAGCTGTTTAGGGCAGAGACTGGCACTTATACACAGTAGAGTCCCAATTGTGGTTGGAGGTTCTAGGTGCTGCTGTAATATATATAACTCTAAAAGTAATATGACTTTTATGCCAGTGGTGAATTTAGCCTAATATTTTAAGCTTAGCTAAATTATATGTGAAAGTGGATATGTAATGGTTGCTATACTCACTTAAATTCTGCAAGTCATTTTGCATCTGTTCAACTCATTATATAGATTGACATGTGCCTACTATTCTGCCACTTCCTCTCACCCTCTTCACATGCTCACACGCCTAAATTCTTTTTTTGATCAGTAGGGTGCTAAATTACCAGGTTGGAAATTTCTTCAGGAAATAAGGGATGCATGCCAGAACACAAGTGCCTTTAGGGGACTAAATCTTAGGGGGGAAAACAACCCACTTCATTTCCAAGTTTATAGGTAATACAGTATTTTTTTTCCAAGTTGAAAAATGTTCAGCTTATTTACGGTAAGGACATCCTGATGTCCTTAGCTATTTTTGTTAATAATCCATTGCAATCAACATGTACATTTTATGAGTGAATGTATTTTGACAATTATGGTCAAAATATTCTACTTGCTCACTCACCCACTGTTTTTATGGGTGAATAAAATATCTTTGTTTTTTAATAATTTCTTCTCATAATAAAAGAGAGGTGTTTGTGATAAACATTCACAACAATTTTGAAAGACTGGGTGAAATCCCGCCTCCCTTGAAGGCCGGGGCAGAATTCCCATTGACTTCAGAGGGGCCAGGATTTCACCCTTTGTGACTAGATGTGGCCTATCTTCTGTTGCATCCTCTCTGTCTGCAATGCTCTTCTCTTGGGCACTTCATGTAGGTCTCATAGGTCAAGAATTTCAAAATTAATCATGCACAGTTATTCACGAGCGACTAACATATGAAGGGAAGCACTCAGTATGTACACACAAATCAGATGTTTGTGCATGCACATGGCTAGTTAGGCACCTAATTGATCATGTGTTCCGTCAAGTAGCTGACTTCCATACAGAAGTTAGGTATGTGCAAATAGTTTTTCATTCTTAAATTTGAAAAGCTGATCCATAATATGGTACCTGTGGTCCAAATGTTTCATTACTTACTCAGTCAATGTGAGTTTGCTTGAGTAGAGTGCAAGATTCAGCCCTATATGTTCTCTCATGGGCTAAATAAATTAGCATCCTAAAACTCCAAACCTATACTTGTCTACTAAGCATGACTTGAATTGTCAATAGGATTTTAACCTATTTATAGTTTCATAACAAGCCTGTAACAAATAATTCCACATTTCATAACCAAATGTAAATAATATTTAGCACTACTGTCAGAGCTTGGCACCAGGGCAGTAATTCTGGAGGCAGTGTCAAACGTTAACCTGCCTTTAGCGAGGTTCCTCTTCAATTACAGGCAAGTGCCTTTCAATAGAACGAGGATTAATCATAGCTATTAGAGTGCTTTCAGGAAAAGATTGTATCGTTTGTATATGTTCCCAGAGATGATGAGTTAATTCATCTTGAACAACATTAGTTCATCAAGTTTTGTGGCTTATTTGAAAATTGAAATCCAGTAATTTCATATGCCATCTGACTTAATGTCCATTTAGTTCACCTTTTAGACAATTATGATAGATTATCATAATGAATCAATATATAGGTGAAATAAAATTGTAACTAAGCCTCCTTTCAGTCAGTTTTTTTGGCATTGCAATCTATTGCTACAGTTGGATAAGTTGTTACTGTGTGTATTTTTTCTGTACAAATCTATATCTAGTATTTTTTTAAAATTTCAATTAGAACCATCCAAACATTGTACATTTGAAATGGTAAATACAAACCTGAAAAATTTAAAATGAGTGTTTGACTTTTTATTGGGTGATAAATTGCTTCTTAGCCTTATAAAGTCCACAGGTGTTTATGTCTATTATTGTAAGCTTAGTTGAAAACTCAGCTTTAACAGGAATGCTTTGGCAAGAGCCAGTCACTCCTAAAATTGATTGAAGAAAGAGGATTTATTGTTATACATCATTTTAATTTTTGTAGGGTAGGTTCTGCTTATTAACCCTTCTAATCCATTTCAGCCTAATCGTCTAGCAAGGTTGTTTTCCCTTTCCCAGTTGATCTCCATTTGTTTTAAAAGGATGTTTTGCTTTGCAAATTGAGTTTGGTTTGGAATGTTGTAAATGCTGTTCAGTCATAAAATAGCCCCGGTCAGATCTCATAAGATCCCCACTACTGAGCTGTAGGGGTTGATCCTGCAATCTTTTTGCATGCTGAACTCCCATTGAAGTCATTGGGGGTTCTGAGAATAGAGAGTTTCCAAACAGGCCTTAAAACATTTACAGACTTTAATAAAAACTGATCAAAATTAAAAGATTTGTAATTAAAAATTAAAAGAGGGTAATTGGGAAGTGGAGGGTTAGTAAGTCCCTGCTGGATCATTATACACATGTCTATGGGGGAAGTCTACAGAGTCCATTTACTAGGCTTTCCATTTCCAGGCTGAGACATGCTTTCCACTGGGGTTTCTAGGGCAGCTCTGAGTCAGGAGAGCCTCTATTAGAACAGCTTCTGCAAGAACCATGTTGTCCAAAGCAGGTAAGGAGCTACGGGATCAGGTGGAAGACCCTGGCCATTCTACAGGCCTCCATTCCCAATATGTGATCAATGGGTTTGGGGGGGTATAAAATACTCACTTCTCCCATAGGGTGAGGAGAAAGGAAGGACATGATATGAGCACAATAGCAAAGTTTCCATTGCTGTTTGTGAGTTAGTCCCACATCTGGATGTAAATAGATATAGTAGTGCTACAGATTTGTGAAGTACTAGGTTTCTAGCCAGGGGCTTTAGCTAATGCTAACAAACTAGAAAGCATTTTTGGTAGATAAAGGACCTTCCCCATTGAGGATGAAGCTCAAGCTTTTCATTCCATGGGTGGTTGCGGGTTGTAATAGCCCCTTCAGGCTTCAGAACCCATGAAAGGGTTGTGGAATTAGACGGTCAAGACTGGAGTTTCCTAGGTTCTCCAGAATTCTCAGCTTTCTTTCAAAATGTGGGAAGAAGAAACATGAATGTAAACGTGCTGTAAAAAATATAACTTCTCGGTGGGTAGGAGCCTAGCATTCAAATCAGTCAGTCAGTGTGTTAAAATACAGCTTGCACTGTCTCCACTACTTGTTAAAATGCATTGGCTAGCTAACACTGATTTCTACATCACCTTTCACCTTAGTCTAGGCATGCCCTTAGACTGTAAACTCTTCAGGGCAGGGACTGTCTCTTGTTTTGGGTACCTACAACACACAGTATAATGAGGCCCCAATTTGGGTTAAAGGCTTCTATGTTCTACTGTAATAAAAATAATGAAGAAGAAGAATAGCATTGTCATCATTACATGGGCCCAGATCACCATTCCCTGCAGGAAAGCCTGTGAGAAGGTTTGGGGGTGGGAAATTCCATGAGGTTTTGCTCAGTTTTCTTTGAATTTTTCTATAAGGAAGTGATCCTGCCCACCTGTGGAATAAGCAAGATGTTATACCCTAAATCCCACAGGACCTATTACTCCCTCCCACACTGCAATTCTCTGTTTATCTTCCAGAGACCATTGCTATCTGCACAGAGGCCCTGTGCATCCCCTGCTTTCTGGCCCTAATCTGCTCTTCTCTTGTTCCCTTTCAGCATGCCTTTTGTTGACCTGTGCTGTCAGGGCTACCCCGGCTTGTAACTGCCCAGTATTCCCCTAGAGTGAGGAGGAGCTCATTCATGCTACACCCAGGTAGCATTAATGCCTGTGGAGATTCCCCATGGGGTTGGAATACCCTCAGCCCTACTCCCAGCCTGTCTCACCATGTATGGATCCTGGATCCTATAAGCAGCCCCATTACACAACCTGGGAGGAAGGACGAATGGTGCTATATGGGTGATTGTCCTCCCTCCCTTTCACGTGGGCGGGACAGACCCACACACTCCTCTGGGGTAACAATCAAGCTGGGGGTATTTCCATTTTGTGCTAAGGGGGTATTGAAAGAACATCACTTATTCTTGTTCCTTCCTTCTTGGTGAAAATGGCAAAAAAGCCACCGGCATTGTTCCTTTGGAATGAAAAAAGTATGTCTGATAAACAATAATGCTCTTATATCAGTCCTTCATGCATTATGGTCCACTCTTGGTCCACTTTCAGCCCAAGATCCAAAATTCTGTCACTGGGCCTGCCAGAAAACTCACTCCCACCAATCATCCTCTAGTCAGAAAACCTGCTTCCATCAGTCAATTCTGATTGCCCACAAAACCAATGGAGAAGCTGTTCTGCTAGTTCTTTGGAGGAGACACTAAATAATAGTGTGGCAAGGTGAAGCTTAGGGATCTGTAGATTTCTGTACCCTATGCCCCCTGACCCAGCAATAGTGCTAGGTCGGTGTACCTTCTGCATGTATCTTCTGCATATTATGTTTGTTTACATACTAACAGATAAAGCCAGTGGGTCTGATTCTGATCTCACTTGTACTGGTGTTGCACTGGTGTAAGTGAGACCAGAATCAATTTCAATATGTAGAAAGATGGAAGTGGGATATTATTTGTGTTGTGGTTTAATAATAAAGCACCGAAACACAGAAATATGTCAGTTTGTGCTCAGTTTACTTTTGCTCTCTATATAGCCCACCTCTGTGGTTGTCTGTCTTGTTGGTTTCCTTGGAAACACATACAGGAGAAAATTTGATTGGAGGAGCACTAAAAGTTGTGGGTGAAGTTTTGAATGGTGCCAATGATAGTGTCTGATGTCCAAAATAGGAGAGGTCTGCAAAGACTGGTGTTGTTTTTAGTTGCTTTTTTAAAGAAAATAAATAAAAAGAAAATTGTAGAATGAGAGGGTCAAGCTTAGATTTGGGAGTAAAGTAGTTTGTTATTTGGAAGAGTGAATTTTAGAAGGAGAGAAAAAGTAGAACAGTTCTGCTGCGCAATCAGTTAGTTGTTAAACTGTGAGTGATACTAAAAAATAAATTGGTTCACTATTGTGAATAAGATAGTGATGTCAAAAATGCAGATATACAGTTGTTTATACCATCACTGTTGATAATGTTACAGAATTTATGTTCTGAAATAACTTCCAATTACATGGTCTCTGTGTGGGTATATATGTACTAGTATTTGTATATCTATCTCTGTGTGTGTGTATAATCAATCCATACACATAGTGTGTATTTGTGGGTATATATAGACATACACACATATATTTAGCATATGTATTTAATAAAAATACACACTATCATGAATAGTATTATATAAATAGGATAGATGAACATAAATCCGCACATTCTCTCTCTGTATAGATATATATGTGTATATATGTTTGTGTGTCTAAAATTCCATAGTTACAAAAGTAGTCTTAACCTCATTTATAATGTAATGCCTTTGATCTGTTTTACCAAATGTTCAGCTATACTTTTCAATCTGCTGTGAACACAGTACTCACATTTTGGTGGGGAATTTGCATTGATATATTAGAAGACCCCACCCTTATTTTTTTACATAAAATGTAATTTTGAGGTAAGGACGTGCGTATTTGCAGACTTTCCGATCGCCCTATGGATTTTTTTTATTGATTTCCCCCCTTTCATCTTTTTTCGCAGTAAATTTAGCAGCTGAGTATTCTTGGTTCTGAGAAAGAACATTGGGAACTGCAATATCTGCAATACTTCGAGGTTAGGACTCGGAATTGTGCTGAACATCTGCCTAAAAGGGGCGGCGGGGGGGACATGAAGGCGTGAGTTTGTAGCATAACTCCGCAGATAATGCTGGGAGCGGCGGATCGTGGGATTGGGCAGAGCGGCATCCACGCACTAGAGTCTCTCGGCCCAGAAATAGGACTGCCCCATTTCGAAACAAATGTTAAAATTCACTATATATATTCCAAGCAAGAGAGGAGACAAAATGCAGCCCCTGTTTGCAGCGAAGGCGCCTGCAAAGGACCCTGTCAAACGCTCTACCCGAAAAGGATCGGAGCCCAAAGCCGTGGCCAAACGGTGATTACGGTTTTACAGTTTAATTTAGAAGGGCAGCAGTCGGGAAATGGTCCGCCGGGGGAAACCCTCCGCTCCGATTGTCTCTAGCACATGGGATTCCCGGACAATAATGGGGTGCTAATTCCGAAAGCCCACCCCGCCGTCCCGCAAAGACAAGGGGGATGTGTAGGAAATCAACCCTCCAGCAGTCCTGGCGAAGCGAAGCCAGACTGACCCCAGCAAATGAAAATAATCAAAAGTAATTAGAAGCGTGCTGGACTACTCCTCGGAGATCTGTGCGAGAGAATAAACATGCCGGAGCCCTCCGAGCCGCTGCAAAGGCCCATGTCTGAGCTGTTAGGTGCCCTGACCTTGTCCACATAAAGACGTGATTTATGAAGTGCAGGGCACAGCAGCAGGACTTCTGTCTTCTCCAGAAGAACCAAATTACTGAGGTGGAGATTAACATGCTTTCAGATGGGCCCATTTCCAGACCAAGGGAAATTTTTTATTTACTTTTTTTTTTTACCTTTAATTTCCTCCTCCTCCTCCTCTCTCTATTTTTAAAACAGCCTTTTGGCGTGGGGCGGGAACAGAACCCAGGGAAGTGAGAAGGTAGCCAAGGCAGCAACAGCATCGGAGAGATTGGGAAACGCTGACATTGACTAGGAAAAGTCTGTTTAACCCGGTGCTGTAGAGCCATTTGCGTTATCTACCCCGGGATGTGTTTGATTTGATCCAAAGAAAGATCTGGCTCTTAGTATATACTAAGAGCATTGATTTTTTTTAAAGCATCTGTCAATATCTATAACATAAGGCAAAGGGAATTAGCATGCAGCTGAATTGTGGCAATGTTTCTAGTTTATTTCACTATTTTTGTGGCTTGTTGCCCTGCATCACAGAGCATTGGGGTATGTTAGAGGGTTTTTTTTTTAAAAAAAAAAAATGACTTGAATGCTCTTGTTCCAGTATTGTAAAAGCTACCGCAGTGTTAGTAGTCAGGGTGCGCAATGATGTGTTTAGCCACCTTGAGAAATAGAACATTAAACCCCACTTAACAACTGTGGTTAAGGAGTGACTTGCTCTATAAATTAACAGATAATCTTCAGATTAAGATGAACATGTTATTGAACATTTATGGCATTTAAAAAACTGCCAGAAACTTGTCTGATGTCGTGTGTGTGTACCCCCCCTCCTCCGTATTGTCCTCTGCAGAGTGTCCGCAGGAAGCCTATTAAAAGTGGACAGTGCAGTTATTTCATCTGGCTTTGCCTGGGCTGCTTTTCTTTTCTTTTTTTTAATGATGTGTTGGAATGCACCGTGCCCATAGGGTCTCCATTAGGAGAACTTTTACTTCTGGGGCGACCATGAAGTTAAAGGCTTAAAAGAGGCATCAGTTTACAGCCTGGTGGGAATAGCTAGCAGACTGGAGTACTCACTCCTTACTGCCTCCTCTAATATGGGGACTTATTTTAAATAAACAATTGCGAAAGGGAGGCAGATCCAGTGGCAATCCTTGAGCCTCTTGAAGAACCGTACAAACCCTCTAAACTGGAAGAGGAAGAGAGAAAGGGCCAGAGACGCATTTGGCCCCCTTTCAAAACAGGAAGAAAACACAGTAGCATCTTCTTATGTGATCCGCTAGCGGGAGATCTTTACATGTATCAGGCATTTCTCAGTCACCCCAAGGCTGCTTTCTCCAACGCCTCTTTAACCCTCTTACCAAGAAAATGAAAAAGCCCCTCCAATGCCGGGGCAAAAGCTGTAGGAGAAACCCCCTTTCTCCTCTTCACCCCCACGTCGAAAAAAGTTTACATAATATTTTTGTAGACATGTTCTCCCGTGGCCGGGGAGACGGGAATATTAATGCTTAGATCTGCCCTAATACATACGAAATAAAGCCAGGTTTATAACCATTATTTTTAATAGCCCATTTCAAGTGCGGAGCTAAAACAAACAGGCATGTTCCCCATTATTGCTAGCAGAGAGCAATAAACGGGGGGAGGGGGTGTGTGACTACTGCAAATAGATTTCTGCAGAAAAATACCAGGGGGAGAAGAAGCTACTAGGGAGTGCGGTTTGTGGGGTGTGTGTCTGTTGCAGAAATCTTCTGATCGAAGTGATCTAAGTTTGGCCACATACAGAATCCACAGTTGTGGTGGGTAGATAACCCCTGGTGTACTGACCGGTTCTCCTGGAGTTATTCTGAGGGTATCCGCTCTGCATATAACAGGGCATCTTCATTCAGGTGAGGAACTCTCATTACAAATTATTAGTGCATCCCAGTGAATATGATTTGATAACCCAGGATGACGTTCCGAAGTAGAGTCACCCCAACAGCTGATTAATAGCCTGGTCCTTCATCATCATCATCAATAATAGTAATAATTAATAAAAAGCAGGGGTTTAGGACCAGGAGCTAAAAACCCAGGGAATAAGACCACAGAATATTAACAGGAGAATGGATGCAACAGCACAGGCTCTGCCCTCTGTATTTACTGCAGTGATGCTGCCCCTTGTAAAGCTGATTCTGGGAGCAGCACTCAGCTCACACCTTCTAGCAGCAGCCATCGCCTTGGCTCCTGCTCCTGAAAGGAAAGTACCCGAGAGACAGGGGCTGCCGCTGAGTTCTTAAATCTGTGCGCTGAGCAGTAATTCAGCTGGCTACGCCATCTACTGGCCACTGGCTGCAAGCTTCTGACTCAAATCACCCACCCGCCTCAATACCATATATGCAATTGCCATGGGGTGTGAGTGTGTGTAGATATATATATAAGCCCTTTCCATGAAATCCTAATTTAGTCAGGACCTGCTACTGATACCAAAAGACCTTTTGTTTATCCACCACCATTTCCTCCTTTTCAGAGAGGCTTTGTTAAAGGGAGGGGGCTACGGCTTGGTATCAGAACCTCTGATCAGGCCTATGGGCTCGAGCAATCAGTTTCCCAGATTACTTGTATTTAATACACAATGCATCATAAAACAAATCCCTCATCCTGACAGGAAGAAAATAGAACAGCTCATAGCTCGAGCTGGTCCAATTTATGGCTAAATTAAAAAAAAAAGAAAAAGAAGGCTCCAACAATGGACAAGTTGAGGGAGGGCAGGAAATCAATGGGCCAGCAAACCGGGAACTCAGTGAGGTTCTCAAGCCCCGGACTCTGGGAATCTCTGGCCAGGTTTTTGGGGTTATTTCCCAAGGATTTTTTTCCCCTGGCCTACCTAACATTGCTGCAAGCGATTTGTTTTCTCTCTCCTCTCGTCTTGAACAATAGCCATTATCTGAAATAACAGTTCAATGTCACAGATAACAGGCCGCTGAGAGGAATTAATCATCATCTCTTGTCACTTGGATTCTCGCCCTCGCCTTCTTCCCTCCCCTCCATTGTAAAAAAAAAAATATATCGATTTTTAGTCTGAGAAATATATTTGCACTTAAAAAAAGTGGGTGGCACTTATGATGGTGTAATAAACGATAAAGTTCAGCCCCCTTTTTGAATTCTCCCCCCTCCCTCCTAGAAACATATGTTATAGTTAACCTCGGGAGACAGTGCCCAACTTTGTTGGCTAGAGTGGGTCAATTTGCTGCATTGAATTATTGTTATATTTATGATTACTTTTTTTTAATTTAGAAGCCACTACAATTTCCAGGCGTTGTAGCTGTTATGTAAACTCAAAGAGAAACCATCTCTGGGATTGTTACTTCGATATCGATTCCTTCCCCTCAACCACCCCAGTCCAAATATCTAACCTCCCTCCAGTTTCATTCATGAGATTTGTTACTAGATAAATCAATCAATCAAGATCCTGTAGGAAACGATTCCAAATGGAGCGATTGTTCCGTTTGCACAAAACAGGAGGTGTAGGATCTTTATTGTGAAGTACAAAATCATATTCAAAAAGCTGCTTTTCATTTTTAAGAAGTCCGTACTCTTTTCGATAGATGTGAAATAGACGTCAAAAAAGGAACTAGCTCATCGCAGATTTATAAACCTAATGATCTTTTTTCTCAGACCAAATTCGGTGATAGATGGAGTCGTGTTGCTTTTTAATGTTAAGAAGTAACATTTTAAGAACTTTGGCAAACAGATCATTTATTGATTAATTCCGCGCCGCTTGTGTCTGTCTGTCTCTCTCTGTGTGTGCAGTGAACGGGAGAGGAAAGGGGAAAAATACAAAAATTCCTGCCAGGAAGAGTAGAATTTAGAGCGACAGAGCGATCACAATATCCAAATGCCCTATATATGGACAATGTGCATATCGCAGATGCGATACATGTAGCCAATTAGCTTTTTTAAAAAGTGGCAATTAACGTTCTAAACTGCATTCCAGTTAGTGGTTGCTGCTGCTTTTTATACGTTAAAGAAAAGAAAAAAAGAAGGCTGCTGATTTTGTTAAACGCTTCTTAAATAAACACATGCACAGAGAGACACTTGCACTTTCGGAACACATTGAAACAAGGCGAGGTTTTCCTGCGAAAGAAAAATCCTCCCACCCAAGATCTCCCTATTGGCTGCTGATTACATGGATGGAATCGACATGTTTAAAGGGGATGGTGCATCCGTAATCAGTCTGCCCCTATAGGACTTCTGTCTTGGCGACCTTTTTGTGACCTCTCTCGCCGGAGGAGGCTGCTGTCACTTTAAAATTTTACTGAAAGAGGAGCCTCTGTCTGGCTTCCGACCACTGTGTTGCAAGGGGGAGATAGCTCCCTCTCGCCTCTTTATGGATGGCCGGTCAGATCTTCTTTAAAGAGACAGTTCATGAAATAGAAACCCCTGGCAGTTGAGCGTGTGGGGTTGCAAAAAAAAAAAAAAAAAAAAAGAGAGAGAGAGAGAAAGGGAGGGGAGGGATGAGGGAGACTCTCCGGCTGAGAAAGAAGCTCTCACAGGACAGGCTCTGAAGAGGAGTGTGTGTGTGTGTGTGTGTGTGGGGAGGGGGGGACAGCCTCCCACCCCCTCCCTCGCCAGCACACACTCGCACTTTTTCCCTGCGATCACCAGCAGAGAAGTGAAAGAACTTTTTTTTTTTATGAGATTTTTTTTTTTCTTGATAACTTTCTTTACCCACACACACGCCCCGAGCAGCCGATCAGAGCAGGAGGGGCAGGTGATGGGGAGCCGGGTGGAATTTGCAAAAAAACAACAACAACAACCAAGAACAACAATAACAATGATCAATAATCATCATTAAAGCAAACTCCCCCCCCCAACCTGACACCCCCCCCCCCAAAAAAAAAATAATCCAGCAACAGCAAACCAGCCCCTGAGAACTCCAGGCGAGGCGAGAGAAACGTCCCAACACATGGTGGCAGAGAGTGGAGCTTCCAAGCAGCGACCCGCGCCGGCACAAGGACACCAGCGACCCGCCCGCTCTGCAGACCGACGGCGAGTGGTTTTTGTTTTGTTTGACTTCCAGCCGCTTGAAGGACCTTCCCCCCTCCCCCTCCCCGTGCACGGAAGCGCTCAGGGGCGAGGAATCAGTGCCGCGGGAGAGAGAAGGTAAGAGGAGCGGGCGAGGAGAGTTGATCCTAGTCATAACAAACTCGCCGTACCCCCTGACACTTTCTCTTCGTGTCCGCTCGGTCTCGGCTCGGGAACTGGCTCCCTGCCCCCCCACGGGTGCCCTGCTCAGACTTGTGATTTCCTTGTTGCTCTCGGGGCGGCTGCGGCTCGGTCGCTCCCTGCAGCTTGCTGGTGTCTCTCTGGGGCGAGGGGGTGATGTGTGAGTGTGTCTCTCTCTGTGTGTGTGTGTGTGTGTGGAAGGGGTGGGGGTGTCTGGCTGTCTGTCTCGCTCTGTCCCAGGGATCCAGAAAGAGAAGGGATTGGCTTGCCAAACCCTGGATTCCTGGCAAAGCAGCCGAGTCGTTTCTGAATCTGCCTTCGGCAAAGTTCCTCCTTCTGGCTAGTCTAGACCCCTAAGCTGCGTGGCTCTGCCGAATTGTTACCCACGCTCCCCTCCTAGAGACACTTGCAACAGCCCTAACATCAAATACAAGGGAAACCAAGCGGGTTGGAAAGGGCAAGGGGTGTAAAAAGAAAATCCAATAAAGGCTCCTCGGGGCAATGGTAGCTTTTTGAAAAGGCAGAACTCCTGTGTAAGCAGCAAAGGGGGTGGCTGGGGGGGGGTCACTCCTGCAATTTGGGTTTATTTCAAAGTCTCTGGTCCTGTCAGAGAAACCCCCCCCCCCAACTAAATAAAACCTTCGTTGCCTCGTGGAGACGTTCCTCTAGAAACGAGTTAAGCAGACAGTCGTTTGGGAATGAAAGAAAAGTTAAAGCATGGTTGCAACGAGACGAAGACATTTAATTTTCCAGTGGAAATGCTCTCAGCCCTTCAAGAAGGGCATGACATCGGGACTGACCAAACGCACGATCTGCTGCTGTATTAATGCAGCGTTGACGGGAGCCGCTGAAATCATGTTGACACGAAAACAAATTAAATGTAGACATTAGAATGCAGCTAAAAACGTGCCTTTCCCCCCCGGACTTGCAAATGTGGTTGGTTCGGATTATTTCTTGGTTTTGAAATTAAAATAGAATTGTTTAGATCGCGTGTGGAATTGGAATAGAATTGTTATGAAAGCGTGTGGAAGAGGGGTGGGGATATTGTTCTGTTAGTTTTGGGGGGGGGTGTCTCCCTGTCTAGTCAATCGTTTCCTATTTTACCACGAACAGGGCCAGATCCTGCTTTCCCCACGTACCCCAAGCTTCTGTTTGGGCTCAGGGGAAGCGTGGGGGTGCACAAATAATGCAGGATCGGAGTCCCTATTGAAACACCATCCTAAACCTCCGTGGCAGATGTATGTTTAAACAAACTACAAGGAAGCGGAATTCGAAATGAACTTCGTCAATATATGCAATATCGTGCAGCTGAAATTAGATGATTTCTTCCTGTGTGACAAAATCGAAGCCAGTGGCTGGGGTCAGCTGTGTGGTGTTTAAATCTGGGGCAATTCACTTGAATATTTGAACCTAGTGATTTAGGGTCAAGTTTGTTACAATGAAATAATGTTTAAAATGAAGCGTCCTCACAAGACCGAAGAACTTACAAAAACTCCTGTGACGATTTTAGCCCGAGAAATTGTCTTGGAGGACAGAAGGCAACTTTTTCTGCAGCACAGTCGTTACCAGAAAGTGTTCTCTTAGAGCATGCTTTTTGCTAGCACACTGGTTGCTGTTTAATTGCCTTTTGGTCAAAAGGCTTGTGTCTTGCCTCGTGTCCTCTAGTTTGTACCCTTGAAGTTTGTGGTGAGTTAATGATCTGAATCTGCTTCTGGAGGATTACCTGAACTCTGTGTTAAACTGCTCTAGGGCTAGGGAAATGTACCCTCAACTTCAGTTTTCACCTTCATAAGGGCATAGATAAAGCAGCTTTCCAGCTGGGTTCATTTAATTAATGAATCTGAGCTGTTGTGGGGTAGAGTTAGACTATATTGTTCGTCTTTGATAGAAAACTTCCTTAGGTTTTCATTAACTAAATGATATACAATACCAGAATTCCTTTCCATTCAACTTGAAGGCCAAAAGTGCTCTGGGTCTTGACTTGAATACAAATTCTTTAAGTGCAGAAACAATCTCTCTCTCTCTCTCTCTCTCTCTCTCTCGCTCTCTTTCACTCACATTTCTAATACAAATAGGTTAATATACTTTCAGTACAGAATATGCCAAACAGGAGAACTTTCCAAATGTAATACTAGCTTTATGGATACGTTGGCTATTGCTGAAAGCTTCGGATAGGCCAGCCATAAAACCTGCAGATAAATGATGATATGCAGTCATATATAATGATTAGCAATTTGTCATAATATTAGAATAGAACATCTCTTTTAACTTGTCCACAATCAATCTCATTAGATTTGTTTATTTTCTGCATAATTGAAACTATGTATTGGTATGTGTGGAAGATTGTGCCATGTTTTGCGTGAGTGTTTACATTGTTTTTCATTTATTTTCTTTAGTTTGGCATAAAGGGTTCTGTTATTAACCAAGTCCTGTACATTGCTTCAATTAAGGAGTATGATTTAAGTGCTAAAGGGGGGAGGGGTTTGGGAAGCATAATATTAAAACAAGATTAATAACTCCGAATCTAAACATCATTTAGTGGATGGAATTTATAACAAACATGAAAATGCGAAATGGGCCCTAAAAATAAATTCAATTGGAAACAAAGAAAAAACAAAACAAACACAACCCCCAAGAGCACCACCACAGACACTATTCTTAATCATTCTTCTGTATAATCACAGACAAAAATTATATCAAAATAGAATTTTAAATGATAAATATTCACCAATATAAAATGAGAAAATCACGTCTGCTAAATGAATATATTTTCCATTAGCAATGATTAGATATCACCTTGATTACGGGTAAGCATTTTTCAGGACATGTTTACAACAAATTTATTGTCCCTTTATTAATATGCATATGTTCTAACAATTATTTTAAAAGTCTCACTGGAGAAACATATTTTTGAATAAAACATGCTTAAGTGATTATCCATTTGTTTATTTGAAGACCCATGATTTATTTTTTAATTAGTGTGGCCTGACACCAATAGAAAGATTTACCCTTTCATATTCTTCCTTCTAGATCTTGGATGAGTTTTGCAATGTGAAGTTCTGCATAGATGCCAGTCAACCAGATGTAGGGAACTGGCTCAAGTATATCAAATTTGCTGGATGCTACAATCAGCATAACCTTGTTGCATGTCAAATAAGTGATCAGGTATGTTGTGGGCGTTTTCCGGACTTGTTTGTAAAGAGCTTTATGGTATCAGTGGAAAAAAATAATAGCAAGCCACAGTACGTTTTATGACTTGTTAGTTGATTATGGTACCAGGTAAAACACGATTGTGAAATTCAGAATAGAGTCATTTTTACCAGCTACTGCAGATAAGAATTTCCTATTTTTTTCACGTGAATGTCCTCTTTATAAAATACATTGAAACTAGTATTTTCCATTTGTCATTAATAATATTTTCTAATTTACCATCCAGTTTAATTGGGTGGCTAAACTAGTTCTTTCAGTTAATCAAAACATTCAATGTGAAAATAATGGAAAATGGAGGTGAAGATACGAAACAAAAACAAAAACAACCTCCCTCCCCCACCCCAAAAAACCTCTGCAAATATATTTCATATATTATAATTATGGATACAAATATATATGTACATGCATGCATAGAATGATGCCTTCTCATACAATGAGATAGAGCTAATAATAGTTTTATTCTGAACTTATTTATATTTTTAGGTCATTTTTTCCCTTTTAGTTTATTGCAGGATTAGAACATTGACTTTTTATTGGATTGAAATGTTAGTTTCCCTCCACCTACCCCAACCTTTAAAATAAGGTTGAGGTAGTTGGGGAGAAATCATAGTAAAACAGTTTGCTTTGAAACACTCTGAGTACTTGTTGGGGTTTTTTTAACATAAAGGTTTCTTTTAGCATGTGAATATCAAATAAATGGACGATGAAATGTTTTAATTGAATGAAGTTAGGTTAAGAATATTATGATTATTTAAAGAAAAGAAACTAAAATTTGAAGTGGTAGCAGACAGTGAATTCTCATTTTATATTTAAATGTTCATATCTGTAATACAGTATTTGATTCTTTTAATCACTGTATTCCATTGTCACCAAATAATTAATTGAAACAGGTGGATTTTAAAGATTATCTTTAGTTGATTTAATTGCCTTGAGATTATTGAGAAAAAAATCAAACAAGACACAAAGCTTCAATTAGAAATCATTCTTTCCAATCAAATGACAATATATAAAATGAATGTCAGACAGTCTCCCATATGCAACATCATTACAGGACTATGTATTTGTATATGACCGAATAATTGATTAAAACTGACATAAATAACTTTTTCAGAAACTGTGATCAAGTATTATTTTCATTTTAAACTTTTAATATTCAGCATTAAATGCATGCAGTGTAGAACAAATCAATCTACCGTGAGATAACTTTATTTTTGACATAGCTGCTGGTTCAACAAAACAAGCAATAAAATTGGTAGATGAAAAATACATTCTCAAATGTACAATATGTTTTATACAGAAAACAGTCAATTCTGTGAATGCAGAGCATTCATTTGATCATGTGGCAAAATGGAAACTATGCAGCTGAGCTCAAATACCAATATTTTACATTTAATAAAAGTTGGAATAAATGGGTAAGTTTAGTAAAGGAATAATATGAATTGATAAAAGCAGCTTACTGTCTTCATGTTAATATTTTTGTTCTGCAAATAAAATATGTATTGTACTGAAATATCAGAATATTTTCCTACACACACACATACATGTTTTGATGTTTTTGAAATTGAAGTTATAGAGTTTAGAAGTTCCTCTTTTTTAATGCTTACATTTCTGAGATTTGGTGGTAGTATCTGTATTGCAGCCAATGATTTTTTTCATTCATTGGAGACTTGTTTTTTATTTTTGCACAGTATTGTGCTATTCGTAATTCCATATTTTTTACAGAATATTGTTGCCAAGATTTGTAAATTAAAATCTGGTTGCCTTTCAAGTAATATGTTGTGTGAGATCTGCTGTCAGCAAGAGAAAATGGATTTCTGTTGCTATTCACACTGAAAATTTATCTACAAAATTTGTATCTGTCCTCAGGCATTTTATGAGCATCGCCTATAAAAATAATTCTATAAATGTGCTCTTGAATCTTAAACTGAATAGTTCTTCCAACTGTTAACTCCTCCTTCTGCTTTACTCTGCACAAACCTGTGAAAGGTAACATAAAATATAATAGGAGACCAAACTGTGAAATTGACATTACATGGCCAAATGTCTGCATATATAGAGGGCCAAATAAAAGTCAAGTTTAAGCTTATCATGTATATGCATTTGTGTGTACACTATATGTGGGGATGTTTGTGTCAGTCTGTCTACATATACACTCCTGCCCCCCCACAACTTGGTTTAAATCAGAGTTAAGGTTGAGAGTACACATCAGTAAGTTGTCAATAGATTGGTAATAGATGCTAGATAGTTAAGTCAGAAGGTCCCCGTCCTGCTTTGATATGAGAAAGCTGCACTGAGCTCATGGATGAAAGAGCTGACTCAAGAGGTTCTCCTGGTCTGGTGTTTCACTCTGTTTTCCATAAGAAATAAGACCTGCCAACTAGTGAATAAGAAATACTCATCCCATAATGAGCACTCTCATTGCATGAGAGACTATTCACTCCTAAGGAAAGGACAGAGACACTTGATCAGCAGTAATTGTTAACCTCTAATTACTTCAACTCACCTGTAAAATTCACAGGCAAACACTGCACTATCTGAAATGGTAAAGGATATTTACCAGCACTCTGACCCTTAGTCTGAACAGCAGTTTATAGTGCTAAATGTAAGCCTGATTGAAAGACAGGTATGAGCCCTAGACTGCTGGAAACAGAGTTTTCAAATAACTCTCTGAACTACCTATAACATAGTCAAGGTGCTCAGCAGAACCTTCTTCATTCAACAAAAAGAGAAAGAAAAACACTTTTTTGTTTTCTATGTTAGGCTTTATGAAAGACATATCTCCCCCACCCCCATATTCACATTTGAGGTCAGGTTTCATCACTTTGGATCAACTTTACAAAATGTCTGGGCTCCTTCGTATAACCAGCAAATGAGCTTTGCTGAGATGAACAGCTTGATAATAGTGGGATGCAGTCAAAACATGTATGCTGGATGCAACTCATATTTCATTTGATTGGGGATGGAGTAGGATTTAAAGGCTGTATGTATGGGTATTTTTTTTTGTTTCAAATAGAGCTGATATAGGATTTCCCTGTGCTGTCCTCCTATTATCTCCTCTCCTGTCTAATCAGTCCTAAAATAAGGTAATTCAAGAAGTACATGAATAATAAATTCCACAAATAGTGGACTTTCATTTTTTTCTTTTCCCCAAAGAGCCTACAGTATTTAAAAGACTGCAAGGAGGCTTGCCACTATTATTTCACTGGAATGTTTATTTCAACTTAAAATCAATTCAGATTTAATACCAGCTTTTGCTATCTTGTAAGACTCAAGTTTATTATTGCTAGATCTCTGTCTATTTATTAGCGTGATATTTAAAAAAAAAAGACTGTAGAAAGAATAGAATTGTTAGACTTTCTGACAGTACTAGCATTCCAGCAAAGCTAATTTTTAAGTACAGATTTTGAAGGAAATCCCATTGAAAACAGAGTAGTAACTATAGTAATGTCTTTTTAAGGGGACGATAGTATATTCCAAATGCACTAGCAAACTGATATCAGTCAGCTTCTAATTATAAAATATAATATTTTTAAAAAGTCCAGTCAGTGGTATTTATACTTAAAGCTCTTGATTATTGTTTTTTAACTTACTTATTGCTTACAGGCCTCCAAAGGTGGCATAGCCATATATAGAATGCTGGAGGGCTGTGCTTAGGTTTTTCTCAAGGACACAGTTATTGGAGATTCATTTTGTTTTAGCTATTGAAAATTCCATATAGCTCAAGATTAGTTTGCTGAGGATTTTTCTTGTTGAAATCAAATTTTATTATCCTCAGTTATATCTACTGGATGGAAAAGCTAGCAGTATCTCAGTCCTAACAACTATCAAAGTGTACAAGGCCAATGTCCTAAGTGAATTGCTGTACGTTTTACCAGATCTGATCGCATCTTAGAGTTTTACAAACTTTTAAAATCTGCAGACACAGCCTTGTGTTTCAGATTTTACTGCCCCTGTCACTACTCCACTCCATACAGCTAAGTGGGAGAATAACACAATTGTGGCCATAAGCATCTCTGCACTTCTCAAACAATCCTACTCATCTATGCATCTGCAAGGGTTGTGTATTTAAAGAATGGATTTTGTAGATCCTGCTTGATGATACAAAGAAGTTAAGCTTTTGCCTGTTGGCAGTCAGGCAGGCTTATATACATTACATTTATTTAGGGCTCGATTCTGCCACGCTTCCTCATGCTCAGTACTTCCTTACTCAGCATATAAGTCCTGGTCCAACTCCCATTACAGTCAGTCTTTCCATAGTCCCACTGAAATGAATGGGACAACCACTCTTTGTTATGGCGGCAAAATCTGGTTGTGAAGCTGTTTTACTTTACAGCCTACACCAAGTTTACTTGTGCACTTATTGCAATTAGAGTTAATGCTGGGTGTGAAACTCCAGCCTTACATTTTACATATGTCTATACTATCTGCGACATAATACACTGCACTCTTTTCACTCAGCACACTGTCCTTTCCTGAAGTGACCTAAACTTGGAAGGAAATTTTCAGAAATGTGAAGTCATTAATCTTGCCACTTGTGACAAGTCATACTATTGAGATAACCTTGACAACTAATATTTAGTAAACTCAAGAAGACAAGTTCTTTCTGAGCAAATGTCGATGATAGATTATCTAATCTTCGTATGCATCCAAGAAATAATATGGAGGATTATCACTGCCCACAGAGAGAATACCAAGCTGTAATTCAACAAGTGGATTCTGCCAATTCTTTTGTGGTTTATAAATGGCAGCAGGGCACTAGTGGAGAATTCTGCCATGTTGTCACTTGAGATATGTATTGTTCTACTTTGTGATCTACCTTATGAAGCATTAGTGCTTCTGGAAATGGTTTGGTGATATTGGTGGATACACTCACTCCTTCTCTGAAATTGTGTCAGGAACTTGGTTTTGTTTGGGCCCACATACAGGTACAATAACCAAACCCTGATTTGATGTAATTGACAGCATTGTCACCAGTCTTTGCAGAGAAGCCAAGGATTTCGAATGGGCGCAGAGGGATTGAAAAAGTCTCCCATCCCCAGGGGTGGTCCTTCCATGTCAGGGTTGAGGGACATTGACCGGCTCACTATGGGAGAAATTGCATTGCCACTGTGCACGCTGTGTCTATTCTATGGTGGTGGTCCAGTCACTAGGACTATGGACCTTTTGTGAGCACTGGAATTCACAATGAAAAAATAAAGTGCAGCTGGGTGTGATTTGGATGATGATGGTTAGACATATGCTCGTTACAGTGAGCTGATTACAAAGCACATTTAGGCACCACCACTGGAAGGGACATTGGGAAGCTGCACCACGTGGGGGAAGCACCAGAAGCCGCTCTGCCTCTGGGGGGCAGAAGTCCTGTCAGAGCGCCCTGACTATATTAAGAGAATGCTATTACAACCCTCCATGGTGGTGCTATATACTCCTGCTGCTTTGCTGGTCCTCCTTTGTGAGCTGGTGTGGAGGTGGTGGTAGTGGAGGGATAGCTCCACTCCTCTCCACCTCCCTTGGGATACCGCAGGCCTCCAGGAGAGAAGGCAGGGAACAGTCTCCGTGAGTGAAGGGTCTGACCATTATATAAGCTACAAAAGGGTGTGTGTGAGAGATGTTCATCTCCCCACTTTCTCGCTTTGCACCCATGTAAGGGACCGGCAGAGTCAATCTTTGAGTTGTTTTCTATGGATTTTTGCTCAGCTTCTCTAAGTGCCTGATTCAAAGCCCATTGAGGTCAACAGAAAGACTCCTATATGCTGTATCCATGCAAAACACTGATTTACTTCAGCTGCTCATTTGCCTGAGTATGACAAGATGGATGTGGCTCATATTTCAAAATGCAGTTGTCCAACTGTGCAAGTTGTGCATCCTAAAATCTAAAATTGCATTTTAGTCATTTGGACTATTTGAACATTTAATTATAGTCTATTGCAGAAGTATGTATTAGTTTGCACTTCACATTTTCTGGTGGGCTTAAATCCATATTTTGTTGGAGTCTTTTTGATGTAAAAGTTATTATTAGTTTTGGCCATTTAATTTGTTTTGCTTTTTGGGTAAGTTCTACTTTTATTCAGAAATAACACTTTACTATTCTAAGATCAATGCCAATTGGCAGGGCTCAAGAATATATGCACTTGCTTGCCTAACCTGATTTAAGGGTGTAGTCCCATACGAATGCCCAACTTCTTTCCATGTATATACCCCTTTGCTTTCAGGATTCTAGCCTTGTGACACTAGCAAAAAAAGATTACACTTAGAGGGTTTGATCCTGTCATTGCTTCACACACACAACTCCAGCTGAAGTCAGTGGGTATAAGGATATCATGCATGGAGAATGACCGCAGGATCAGTGTCTAACTCTTTTGCTAATTAGTGTGTGTCCAACAATCTCAGCTCGGATCATTCTTCACACCTTGTGATCAGTTTATGAAGTGATACTAACACCCGCTGAACATTTTGTCCTGAGTGATAAAAATGCACATAGACATACATAGCAAGGGAGCCGTTTTAAAATATAATTTAAAGTGAAAGATGGCTATTTTAAAGTGCTATATTGCTTTGAGAAGGTGAAAGCTATCCTTTCATTTGTATCATACGCAGGGCTGTCCTCCCACTGTGTTGATCAAATGCATGACGCCATGACTGCCAAAAATAAAACCACAGCCTTTTACCTGAAATTTATTGCATTTGAATTTTCGTCTTGTAGATACTCGTATTTGCAGTGCAAGTTTTCCCATTGTTCTATCAACTAGGAGCATAATGTAGTGTAGGATTTCCATTCCAAAACAATAACACAGGGTTATGTGCAGAGGGCTAATGGACCTTATAAGACTTTTATTATGACTACCAATGTGCTTAACATTTTTCATATTCTGTTCCTTTTCACCGTCTTTTTCATAGTCAGCTTCTACTACAGCTGAAGTCAATTCAATCCATTTGCCAGTGGGGTACAGGACATGTAAATAGTGAACTCCTTCCTCCTAGAGCTATAAGTAAGTTAAAAACAATACTAAAGTAGTTTAAATAGCGCAGAGTACCTGCTTCCAAATCTGAATAGCATCTGTTATCTGTGCCAAAATCTGAATTTCCCAACTAGCATTGGGACACATACAGTGTTTTCCAAAGCTGTTGCATGTACAAGAATAAAAGGTTTAGTCAGATGCAACAGAATATAACTTCTCTTCAGCAGCGAGGGCAACAGATGTGTTCATATCAACTGTTGACTTTGTTCAGATATGTAAACTAAGTGTCCCTTTCTCCCCCTCCCCCCGAACTGGTATCGTTCTATTAAACCTTTCCTAGGTGGCTGAATGGCAAATTGAATGATGTGATAGTAAATAAAGAATTCAAACAAAGTGGTATAGATTTCACTGAAGTGAGCAGAGATCAACAGTGAACTTCAAAGTGAGCAGGCGGCAGTGCCTGAAATAGTCGTCTCTCTACAGATTTCACAGGGAGTGCATTTTCTCTATTATTTCAATTATTACAACTTCCTGAATAGGTTGAAGGTCATTCATAATTCACGCTTCTGTCATCTTTACACATGCCAAATGCAGTCTATTAAGCATAAATAAAATTTCGAGTGCCTGACCAGGAAAAGTAAACTCGGATTCATAACAATGAGGCCTTATTCATCCCTTTGAAAGTAAATTGTGTATGGTCATTGTTTTTTGTTTTTATTTCCCTTTTCATCATTGCAGTTTGGTTCCCCTATCCCTTCCACTCCCACATCAGTAGCATAAACATACTACCTTAAATCAATTCAGACAAAAAATGAATCAACCAAACCCTCTGATTCAAACATCCCAAACATTGGGGGTTGTTTGAAATCCAGACCCAGATCTGGTTCAGAATTTTGCCCCTCTCTGTATAATGGGCTGAACCAAAACCCCATAACCAAGACCACTAATCTTAGGACATTTGAAATCCGGATCTGGACTTTGCAGTTTGGGCCTATTTCTATGACATATAAGCACTGATCCTGCAATTTACAAGGCATATTACTTTGCCAGTGCATTGTAAATTGCAGGACTGGTGCTGTAGTTAGATAGCAAAGTGGCTTTGATGAACACAAGGGATGAAATCCTGGCCCCACTGAAGTCAAAACTCCAATTGACTTTGGTGATTTCACCCAAAAGATCTTTAAGCTTAATAGTACAAAAATCCATATACTCTACACTTCCATTTCCAACTGCAAGTAATAACATTATGAATATAGTCGGCTATTGGTTTAAAGAGCAGGGAGAACCAGTATGAAACAGATATGGTCTGAAAGTAATTTATGACCTGTCAGCTTTCCTTGCAGAGGGCTTCCTGACTCTTCAGACCCTCTGTCATAGCGGATCTTATGCTGGTTTAAAAGAACCCAAGCCAACATATTCCGTTTGTACAGGGCATTGACGAATTTCCCACTGTTTCTCAGGCAGGACAATTACAATTGCTTTTGGGTGGAGAAAATGAAAAAAAAAAAAAACCTTATAAAACACATTTACATGAAATATTAGGAATGTCTATTAAAACCAGATTACATTTACCAGCACCATAATATTTTCAGGGTTCAATATATGCTATTTTAAATCCCATTAGGATGCAGTTTGGCATATAAATTGTTAGACCAGGTGGAATTTTGTTTTGCATGTGTAGGAATAAAGGAATAAAAATAAATACATTAAATAAATAGCTAAGCAGTTTTTCATTTCCAGAGCTTCAAAAATTTAATTTGGATCCATTTGGGGGGCTTTTTTTTTTACAAGCACAAGATCAAAACATAACTTAATATACAAAATATAATTTTGCTGGCATTTTCCTACATCTCTTCTCTTCATGCAACTCAAACTGAAGTCAGTGGGAGTTCTGGGAGCAGAGAGGCTGGACAGATCATTTCTTGGAGGAGACTAATCTCTGTTGGTATTCCAGTTTATTTAAAAAATGCCAGCTCAGTCAGGCTAGACAATTAGCTACAGAACACAAACATTAATTAGTTCAACATGTGTACCATGTTTCCAATAGAGGAAATGCATCATAGCAAGGGTTGTTACAAGGAAAGCTGATGCATCATAACACACTTCAGTGCAAACAAGACTCCATTTCAAATGTATATGAGGGCCATGTGTCCTGGGTTTGCAACAAAGAGGGAAAAGGTCTGTTGAAATATCTTCTACGGCATGGCATGAACCCTGTGGAGGAAATATTAGGCAACACTGCACTACGGCTTTTGTTCATTCCTTGGTATTGATGCACTACCGAGCTCAAAAGTGTGGCTAATTTTACGTACTGTAATACAGAATCAAAAAACACCAGAATGGACCAAGAGTATCAATTTGGGGCAGAGCTGTGTCACCTCAGAGAGAGCTCTGGCAGGGATTGTGCTTCAGTGGTGCTCTCTCTCCCCAAGCTCTTCCCTGTGCCAGGGGACTGCTTCCCTTGGGGTCCAGCTGTGCAAGTCAGTGCAGTGGGCAAGGTCATGATCCTTCCTCCTCCTTTAAAGTAGGTTGCATGGACTGTCTTCTGTGGGAGTTGCATCAGGTCCAGAAAGGAGACATCCTTGGGCTCTTCTGAGCTTAGGAACTTCTATTGACTCAAACCGTTGCATGGGGAGTACAGTGGGAACAGAAGATTCCTCACTCTCTCTCAACCACCCTGCACACCTTGTCTAGGACTAGGGGCAACGTAGCTCAGTGCATGTGTGATGTCACACATTCTGAAAGCCTCTGTGCATGTGTGTGTGTGTGTGTGTGCGCACGTGTGCACGCGCGCATATTCTAAACAAACCCGCAGAACTCTTGACAAACTTCATTTGATAAAAGTTTAGCAAATGTTGAAGTAACAGGTTCTTGATAACATCCAAAATGCTGCCATAATGTGTCCAGTCTTCAAACCATTATACAATGCATTAACCACACAATTTATGATTCCACCATGTCAAACATTTATCCCACTCCAAGCCCAATCCTGCACTCTTCCCATGCATGGAACTATCTTTGGAGGCAAAGGAAGTTGCATGAAGAAGGACTGCAGGAGTGCCTTCAGGTGTTCCCAAGGCTGAATGTCATGCGTCCATTATTTCACCCCTTAGTCAGTCAGCAGCTTAGGCTTGTCTTAGGCTCATCAGTCTATGTATAAATTAATATTACCTTTCAAGTGCATGGAGACCATTATACTTCTGGAAAAAAGACTCCGATTTAAATACATCTGTCTTAATACATGGAAAAACAAATGTTGCTTAAAGCAAATATTCAGTGGATGCATGTTGACATCAGATTTATTTGCAGGAGTTAAAAGCTGGCTTCACTTAAATGGGTTTCAGTCTTTGATCAAATGAGTTTGGTTGCTCAAACCAAGTCCCTGGTGCACCAAAATCCACATCACAAATCCCGTGCATCATTTGTCACAATTGGCAGTATCTTCTCAAGAGGACTATAATAACAGGTCTTGTGGCTCAAACTTGAGGTGCATTAGCATTACTGTGTGGGGAGGCAAGCTCAGAACCTCCCTTTCCTCTGGCACTGCTCTCTGTTGGACCCTCACATTCTCAAAACAATAAACATTTGCTTAAAATTGAGAATGAACTCAGCAAAGTTTAAAAACTCACTAGGTCTCAGCGTCACTGTGCCATTCATGAATTGCTATGTCACCTTTTTTAAACTCCATCAGATAAATCCAGTATTGCTACTGTAGTCACATATTTTCTCTCTTTTAATATATATGCACATTACACTTCACAGATCTTCATTAGGCTGCTTAAGGGCTGTTGCAATATTAATTTATGTATATCCTACGAAGGGTACTTTTTAAATCTTTGTCACCCTGTCATTTTGAATGTTCCACTTTGATTTCATGTGCTTGTTTAAATTAGGCAATAATAAGATTAAAACTGATAGTATTAGCAGAGCAAGACAAAGGTCCTGATTCTGATCTGGTTTTACACCAATATAGCTGCAAGGACTTCATAGAGGTACTTGTGATTTACACAAGTCTAAATCAAAACAGAATCAAGCCCAATGAGACTGTGATATCATAGTACTTCCTTAAAATCCTTTGGCATATGTGTGAAGGCTGCATTCCCTATTGCAAGATTTCACTGCAGTTCCAATATGTCACAATTCAAATGTCAACATGCTGTTGGAAAGGAAGCTAATAAGTTAAACCTTTGAGAGTTGCCAGCAAAGGAGGTGATTCAAATTGTTGAGAGAAGTCCATTGTTTTCCAAAGGGAAATAGAATTCCAGAATGAAACATGTGACTTATAAGCATTTATCTAAAAGATTAAAAAAAAAAAAAAACCCACCAAGAAAATCCAAATGACGGTTTGACCAGGACAGCTCTTAGTGTAAAAGAAAAGAGAGTTGTAATCTTGATAGAATGGGAGGGGAAGTTGTGTACAAACTCCTACTCACGGCTTTTATTGGGAAAGCACACAGCAAACAGTAGGCTGCCGCATGTGTACATTGTGACTGATGCATTTTCCTCAGAACTTGTGTGGAATGAGCTCAGCCTGTCTTGTGAAAATGCTGGTGCTTAGTTCAGTATAACTGCACTGCTTGCAGACTTCAGGTGGCTGAACTGCTGTTCTCAAAATAAGCCACAGAATGTCTTAAAAAAATCAGAGGAAGCTCCTCATTAAGTTATTTTTAGAAATTTAGCACATATTTGTGGTTGAGGCCCCTTATAAAAAATAAACAATTGGGTTTTAGGGCCACCTACTGGAGAAAAATGATAACGGCACATGAGTTAATCTTGTATTTTTGGGCAATAATTAAGATGTCTGCGAGGAACAAATAGATGTAAGATGGTTCTTTGCAAACAAATGTTTTTAAATGGTTGCAGCTAACAGTTGCCTTTCTCTTGACTCAATAAAATTAGTATTGAGAGTCAGTAGTTTTAGAGAAAACGCCGATCCAGCATCTATGAGCCTAGCAAAATATCGTTTTCAAGTGTTTGCATTCAACAAGTTTTCCTAAAAATTGCCGATGTTAATTGAGTTGCCTCTAGACTGTGCCTAGTGGATCTTTTTTTCCTGTTCTGCACCTTTCCTTCTGAAACAACAGGGGAAAGATAGACTTTGTTCCATTCTCATGAAGTCCTAATTTCTCAATTCCTTGAAAATCTCACAATCACATGTATGAGTTTCCTCCAGGATACACGCTGGCCAAAACATATGCGGCCCTATTTACCCCAGTGCATTGCACTGCTTCTCCTCCTCATTCTTTCCTGATAACTACTGCAGAACCCAAATGCCAGAGTCTGTAAGGTTTTCCTACAGCTGTGACATCCAGCTTCATGACAGACTCCACAGGCAGTAGGTTTATCACCAGCTGTGTATGCTGTTTGGCTGCTGATGGGCTCCTTGGGCCATTTTCTCATCATAGGCAAATTTTTCCTTTGATTCACATTTGAAGCTAAGGGATAATCAGCAGCACTGTTCTGTACAAACCTCTCATAAGATGTCATTGCAGAACCTTTTTCCCCGATGAGCACATTTTAATCCAGTTTGTTCTCTCTCCCTTGCTTTTAAGTGGTGCAACTCCACTGACTTCAGTGGGGTTACTCCTAATTTACACCAGTGTAATCAAGAAGAGAATCAGACCTTCCGTGTGTAAATCTGGAAAGGCTTCATTAGGGTACATTCATATCTCATTGGCAGAGCAGCAGGGAACTTGTTTTATTGATGATTTGTGAATAGGATATGTATTATTGGAAGATTTGTGAATTGACAGTGACATTCACAACCCTCCACTCATCATCAGCTCATTTCTTGGCATAGTTTGTTGAAAGCAATATCTTTTTTTCATAGGACCCAAAGAGCGAAAGGTCTGGGGCCAGATTCTCTGCTAATATAAATTGAAGTCTATGGAGCTCCACCCACTTAAATAAGTGGAGGATCTGGCCCCATATTTAAACCTTGCTGTACCCACAAGCATTACTTTATATGCGTTTACCTGTTGTGAGATTCACAATTATTCTGTTTTTCAGATATTCTACAGAGTTGTAGCAGACATTGACCCAGGAGAGGAGCTGTTACTATTCATGAAGAGTGAAGATTATTCACATGAAACAATGGCTCCAGATATTCACGGTTAGCAACTTTTTACTCCAGCCTGTCTAGTTTGATACAAAATGTCCTTTGAAAATAAAGTTGGGCAAATGTCTTGTTGCTGGTGGAACTTTCCTGAAATCAATAGGATTGCTGCAGTGTAGCTAAGAAGGAGCTTATATATATATAAGGTTAAATATATATAGGTTAAATATATATGTATATATAAACGTTCCTATTTATTTCTCTGCAAACTCTGGCAGTAAATACATTAATAGTGCCCAATTATTAACATGACTGAAACTGTTAATTCGGCAATGAGTTTTACTGTTGTCTGTGACAATGATAATATCCCCATTTCTGATTTGACTTAATTGTTAACCTTTCTAACTTTCAATGTTTTTCAAGGTTAGAAATGAATAGTCCCTAAAATAAATAATGAAAGATTGCCTGGGAGTGAGCTGATGTCTGAAATCGCTTTTGAGGGATTTTCTGCCATTCATAAACTACAGGAGTGCATGATGCCGCTTATGTGAACTGTAGCCTGAGACTCACTCTGGCACCCTGTCTGCAAGTTTCTTTAAAGTGTGATTGTGCTCTGAAAAGTAACTCAAAAATAGCATTGTGAGGTTCTGTGCTTACTGTCTCTCAATCACTCCAGATCAGACTTGCTCATTTCACAAGCAAAGAGCTATTTTTTACCTGCTAACCCTGCAGACTCGCTCCAGGATTTTTTTCTGCCTCCTGTATTAGCAGTAATAAAGATTCTACAGTCCAAATTTTTCCTGTAGTTGTGTCTCTACAACCTCACTCACTTTCAGATTCTATCCTGACCTATTACACCAGGGATCCGCAACCTTTCAGAAGTGGTGTTCCGAGACTTCATTTATTCACTCTAATTTAAGGTTTTGTGTGCCATTAATACATTTTAATGTTTTTAGAAGGTCTCTTTCTATAAGTCTATAATATATAACTAAACTATTGTTGTATGTAAATTAAATAAGGTTTTTAAAATTAAATTAAAATGCAGAGCCCCCCAGGCCCCAGACCAGTGGCCAGGACTCAGGCAGTGTGAATGCCACTGATAATCAGCTTGCCACTGATAATCAACCTTTGGCATGCGTGCCATAGGTTGCCTACCCCTGTATTACACTGACCATGCCCAACCTCATTGCCTGCAGTGGTTGGACAGGTGTAACTGAGTGTACAATTAGGCTTTGCAATTGGAACTGAGTAAAGAATTCTGTGATGATGCACAAGGAGGAATAGGGTCTAGCTCGTTATCTCTTAGCTGTGTTGGCTGTGCAGGACTAACACATGTGCACTATGATTGCAAAGTTTTTATCTCTCTCAGGTGAGCATATGTGATCCTGTGTATATGCAAAGAGTCAATCTAATGAGTTAGAGTGTGCCTTTTTGAAACCTTCACCTTTCAGAGTAAAACTATTCTTTCATAACTCTCTTGTTAATTTTTTACCTCTTACACACAAACTGTACCTAAAGTGCGTAAGTAATTATTCATATCCTGCAAATTATATAGACTCCAAGAGACTTCCAATGTGTTTATAAAGGCATGCCTTGTTGTCTGTAGTGCAAAGGGCTGCGTTTACATCACAACTGTGGCTGTATGTAGGGTCTCCATCCAATACCCAGCTGTGTGTAGGGGTGAGGGTTGTGCTAGAGTGTACTGGGGGAAAGTGGGGCACCAGCCATTGCCTGAACATTCAGAAATAATACATAGGGGCCTCCTCAGGTTTCCACACTGGCTTAATTTACCCCTCCCCCGCACCTGCGGATCAAAAGAGCAGGATTTTTGCCCCTTTATTTCCTCTGCAGTTTTTTTAAAAAATGGAGGCGATAAATAGTAACTTTGTCAAGCCATTGCTGAAAATGTCATCCTTTTAAAGTACAGTGTTCTCCATGACTATTCCACATGGTTAGCGTAATTAATGCATTATTGTAAAATGTTCTGTAACCACACACAGATAGACACATTCGAAATCTGGCCTTTTGTTTTACTATTTTGGCTAATTTTTAAATGAATTTAATATATAACTGGCCTCACTGGGAGTTTTGCCTGATTAAGGACTACATAATCAGGTTCTTATAGTGGTAGTTTCTTTGGGTAGGTTCACCACCTTGACCACCTTTCTGTTAAGTACTTGAACACATGCCTAACATTACGCATGTGAGTACATAAATAGACTATTCATGCTTAAAGTTATATATGTGCTTAAGTGCCTTTCAGAATCAGGGCCCACATACCTTTTACATCTGCAATACTGCTAGGATAGAAATAAAACTAAGACATGTGACTTGACACAAAGACAGTCAATGTACAATTTAACAGATGGAAAAAAAATCTGCATCAGAGGATCTGGCTTTCCTAGCTGATATTTTAGAATCTCACTCAGTTAATAAGAATATCAAGTATTATAAGATTTTGTTTGTGAAATAACTCCACACTCATCATGCTAGTTCATTTTTATGGTGGCCTTTGATAAGAAATACAGAGGGATTGGCCCTGCTCTCATTGAAATGAATGGCACAGCCTAGTGACTTAAACTGGACGGGACTGGATGCTTATTCAGAGCATGGTGTCACGGAGTGATGCTCTGGAACTGCTCCATATGAAGCCAGCCAGGACTCTGGGGGAGCATGTCTTCTCTCTCTGAGCATACTGTCACCAGGGAAAGAAGCTTACACAGCTTCAACCTTCCTGGATCTGACCTCGGAGCATTCAGCAACCGTGTGCTTCCTGCAGCGAGTCTGCCCGGGCGGGGCTCTTGCGGAAGCCAGTGGGCCCTGCACCGCAACTCCACAGTCAGATGTGACTCTCAACCAGCCAGTAAAATAGAAGGTTTATTATTCAACAGGAACACAGCGTAGAACAGAACTTGTTAGCACAGAAATCAGTGACTTTCAGCCAAGTCTATCTTGGGGAGTCCTGGGTCAGATGCCCTGGACTCCCCCTCTTCCAGTACCCCCAAGCAGACTGCCAGCTTCCAGTGACCCGATCTCAGACACCTCCATTGTTGCACCTCCTTGTCTTTGTCTCAATTCCTGGGAAAAGAGTCACCTGGTCATCACCTGGTTGCATCCCCTCCTGAGTCTCAGGTTACAAAAGGCACCGGTCATAGCATACATGCAGACAGCTGGAGCAGCCTCACCTGCCCCAGAGGTCTCAGCCAAAGTCACATACCCCTATTCCCACCACTGAGGTATTGGTGCAGCACACAGGGAAACTGAGGCACACACAGTATTCATGCAAAACAGTAAAACTCACATAGGCTCAACAGTAAGACTCACATATAACATAACAAGGGAAAATCCCCACTTTATCACAGATGGGTAGGAGAGGAAATGCCAAAATGTCTTTAAAACCTTCCAAAATATCCTATAAGGCATTTTAATACAAGTGTTTTTGCCTGAATCAGTGTAGACCTCACTCTAAAATGTAGGGATTGCCCACTTCTATCTGTCCATCCACCTAGCTCCTATCACCACAGTATTTGAGGATAATGATTTGTGTCTTGTGTTAATCTTAGGATCCTCTACCAGAAATAGCCAAGGTGGGTAATGGATTATACTGCACTGATATAAAAAGAAACTGGAGAAATGAAATATCCTTTCTCCTAGTTTCTTCTCCGATTCTTCCTTGGGACAGCTGATGAAATGGTAGTTAAAAATATGTCTGAAGACCATCGTAGTGAACTTGTCTCACTGCACCACGTCTCCTACAACACATAACCAAGTAATTTGCCTTCCAGAGGAGCGCCAGTATCGTTGTGAGGATTGTGACCAGCTATTTGAGTCCAAGATGGAACTAGTAGACCATCAGAAATTCCCATGCAGCACACCTCACTCAGCATTTTCTATGGTGGAAGAGGACTTTCAACAAAAGCTTGACAATGAAAATGACCTCCGGAACATGCATGAAATTCAAGAATGTAAAGAGTGTGATCAAGTGTTTCCAGATTTACAAAGGTAGGGAGAGCCACTTAAAATCAGACACCTACAATAGGTCCAATTCTGTATTGGTTTCAGTAGGAATGCACAGGGTGTAAGTTAGTGCAGAATTTGACCCCATCTTCTAAAACAGAATACATGTGACAACAGAATCAGATTTGTTTGGGACCCACTGATCAGAACATTCTTTATTTAACCTTACCGTTATGATGTGTAGGTTGCACACTCAGGCCTGATTTTGAAGCCCTTATTTGTGAACGACTGGACCCTAAATGCAACTGGGCCAGATCGACAGCTGATATAAATCAACATAGCACCATTGAAATCAGTAGAACTACCATGATTTACACCAGCTAGGACCTGATCTAATTATTCTTCTTGTCCTACGCAGAAATAATTCAGAACACTTCTGCGTAGTGTTCATAGTTTGACAACAGTTTTTTCTGCCCAAACTAGCAGTGGTAGGCAATTAAAACGAGGCAAAACTAGCCACCGTAAGTCTGTTATATCTTACAATATGTTCTATAGAACAAATCACCATATAGCAGCACAAAGCTGCAGATGCTCACCAGGACCCATGAAAAACACATCAGTTTCCTCTTTTTCTGGAAAAAAATGTTATAGGGAAGTATCCTGGTTCCATTGAAAACAATGACAAAAACAATGGCTTTGACTTTGGCTTCAGTGGGGGGAGGATCAGGCCCAAAGTACCTAGTTACAACATGTGTATTCTCATTTTCATCTAATCTGATTCTGAAAGCAGTAACATTAAGGTACAGTGAAAACTAACAAACATTAGTGATTCATTGCCATTGAGTGAGAGCAGCATTTTTACGCTGCACTTTGGGCTCAGTTCTGTAAAGTGCTTCCTAAGAAGTTATGGGTCTGGCAGGCACTCAGCACCTTGCAGGATCAGACCCCTTCTCATCCGTAAATATAATACATATATATAAATATGTATACAAATATTTAGTACAAATTTGATACGGTGGAAATCATTTGTACATTTCCCGTCCCGGCAGTTTTCTGCAGCTACTTAAAATAATGTACTGCAGTGCAGATTACATTGAAATGTTGCAAATTATTGCGTGGCATTGAGCAGGCACAATAATCCTTGCAATAACTTCCTCACACATGCACATCTGTGTGTCTGTGCTGGGTCTCTAGATACTTAACGCTTACCTGCTGCAAGGGAAAGTTGGCCCCAGCTACTGACATTTAATAGTAAAAGTCAGGGATCTGAATAACAAAGTCATGGCCTAGATCCCCAGCTGGGGTAAATCAGTAGTGCTCCATTGAAATTAGTGGATCTATGCCAATTCTTTCTCTCTCCATTATGCCAGCACACCATTTTAAATGTTCCTATTCAGTATCTCTTGGTTTAATTCCCCCCTCCCCCAGCATATGTAATATAGTCCTTTTGGTTTATTATATATATTATATAGAATGCTCTTCTACATTTTTCTGCCTTGAATAGTCTTTGTCATGTACTAGCCTTTCAATAATTCAAGTAGTTCTGGGACTGACTGCACTGGCTCTCATTTTTTACTGTTTCTCTCACCACAGCACATCTATTTATGATGACTCAGTCTTTATTTTCTGCCCTATGTCTCGAATCTTTAATATTTTAAGATAAATGTACATTTGTTCATAATGTGACTACCCTACATTAGATATTGTCTTCAAATTCAAATGTAGAAAAGAACTATTAACACTAGATAATTTGCTACAGAAATATTACACCCCAGACTCTGCTCACAGTTACACGTTGGCAACCTTGTTTATTTTACCCAGCTATCTCAGTCACTTTGAATCATTCACTTTGGCTGAAAATTACACATTGGGCCAACTTTTGTTCAGTATTATCCAATGAATGAGGCATTCTGCATGCACAGATGCACACGGCATTCAGGGTTGATGGCCAGTAAATGGTGCAGTATTTGGCCAAAACTCTTGCGGAAATATAATATGAGGAAGCCACAGCCATTTCTGACAGAATGAAAGAGGAGTCTGGTAGAGTTAAATGTAACTGGCATCCACGGGGGAAAAAGCATTTTTATGACCTATGGCTGAGCATGAAAATGACAAATCAGACTGGAGACCCTAAGTTAAAACCCCACCATCTTAGGTCAGTTGAATCAGTAGAAGTCATTTGAGCTTTGTCTGAGAGGGACTGCAGAATGTGTCCCCATATTGGTGGGTTGGCATGTGCTCTGATAGTCATGGTAGCAGACTTTTTTTTCTAGTCTTCCATGTGTATCTACTTACAAGACATTGTGATATTCTCTGTTCTCCTAAATTTTAAATATATGAGAGAAGGTTTTGTATGTAACCAGACAATAGAGGTTATTTAAAAATATTTCTGCCTGCATGTAGCTTGGGCACATTAATAATAGAAAGGCATAGAACAAACTGAAAAGAGTTCAGAGAAGTGCAACAGAAATTATTGAAGGGCTGGAACAATTGACTCCAAAACTACTAAGTACATTTAATGTAGCTGATGATAACTAGGGGGGAACATGCTATCAGTCTGCAATGCTTAGGGACCTGATTCTGATCTCATTTACACCAGTTTCAACCTACTGTAAATCCACTTACTTCAATGGAGTTATTCCTGATCTACACTGGTGTAAGAGAGATCAGAATCTGGTCCCAGTGAAGGATAGGAATACATTTTTTTTAAAGTGGCTAGTCAAATATAAAAGAAAATTTATTTAAGATAGTGTTTCAGTGACACCTCAGAGCAACCAGGCTAGGTATATAGATATAGATATAGCAAGAGATTGAATGGATAAATGTTGGAGAAATTGTGGTGAAAGAGGAGACTTTATGGATATGTGGTGGACATGGCCAGTCATTAGAGAGTACTGGGATGCAATCCATAATCACAAATTGCTGGACACTTATTGCCAAATGATCGAACAGTAATCCTAGTTGTTTATTTATTTAGTTGGCACTTCCTAGTAGAAATGGTCACACAAGAGGAGATGAAGAATTAATTTCTCATTTGGTAGCAGCTGCTCGGCTATTGGTAGCCTCTCATTGGAAAAAGGGGAATAGCCCAACCATAGAGGAATGGTTCAAAAACTATGGAAAGTTGTGGTTATGGAAAAATTACACACCAATTATGTACCCAGCCAAATAGACAGAGGACAGATAGATATTTAGTTATCTTTTATTCAATACCCAATGTACATTCACCTGTATAAAAACCTCAGCACACCTGTCCAATTTTTTTGATTATTAACATTGGATAGACATGCCTGGTTTGTTAAATATGCGTATAGAAATTTCAGTCAATTTAATAAAATCACTAGAAGTAACGTAGGTGTTGTGATCTGATGACTCTATTCCTCTATA
Source organism: Macrochelys suwanniensis (assembly GCA_033296515.1). Classification (NCBI taxonomy): domain Eukaryota; kingdom Metazoa; phylum Chordata; order Testudines; family Chelydridae; genus Macrochelys; species Macrochelys suwanniensis. Next base: position 16,495,527 of record CM065783.1, read on the forward strand.
ATGTCTCTTTAAACAAAAGCTAACTGTTGTAATGATTGTTTTGTTTCTGCTATTTACATGACAAGGGTTTGTACACTTGTTAAAACTTCCTAAATAAATAAGTAGTTTTAAAAAAAGGGACTGGCCAAAACACTAGAAGATGTACTGTTCTGGCATGGAGATAAACTCCAATGAGACGATATTATGGGCCTGATTATGAAAGATGGTGAGCAAAACTCAAAAGGAGTTGTGCTTCTCAGAATAAGGCCCTCTAGGTATTTCCCCTCTAGTTTCTATAATTATGCGATCTATTAAAATGACTTCTCTTCCTGCCACTTCATTTTCATATCTAACGTTGGCTGCAAATCACTGATAAAACTGGGTTCCTCTTTAGGTGTTGTTGAGACCTCACGAAGCCTGTTGTTGTCTTCACAGCCTAGAGAAGCACATGCTGTCCCACACTGAAGAGAGAGAGTACAAGTGTGATCAGTGCCCCAAGGCGTTTAACTGGAAGTCCAATTTGATACGTCATCAAATGTCACATGACAGTGGAAAGCACTATGAGTGTGAAAATTGTGCCAAGGTACAGGAATTTGTAGGATATTTGGCCTTTCTCTGTGTATCGTTGTGTATTTTATGAGATATAAAAGCAAGTTTTGGGTGTGGAAACCCGGGGGTAGGGGGCAGATTGAGCTAATACTCAACAGGAGGTCATACCAGTATTTCTCTAGCCATCCCATCAGTTTCTGTGGCATTTAAGCTTTCATTTAAAATATTTTCATTTTCTTGCCCTTATGATTTTGAAGGTAACTCCTGAATATGACCTAATGCAAAACTCACTCAGGGGCCAACCATGCAAGAAGTTGAGCGCACTTTCCATCCATTGAGGTCAATACTCAGCCCCTTGTGAGGGATGGGACTTGCAGACAGATATACTAGTTTCAAGAGAGATGTGTACTTTCCCCATTCATCTCACTTGGGCAGTGATTTTGTAGCTGAATGACGTCAAGGTTATTAACTATTGCACTTGCAAGCACGTTAGCAGAACTATCCATCTTGTCTGGGAATGGGGGTGGAACCTTTTCTCCCCAGTCTGATCCCAATCTCAGGAAACTGTAAATATATTCTGAAAGGTGAACCCTCAAATTTGTATGGCCTGCTAAAAGAACTGAGTATATATTAAAAAGAGTGGGTAACATTTTATTTAAGTTATCTACCTCCATGCAGCAGGAATTCCTGCTAGAAATGCAGGGACGGAGTCATGTTCCTTTGCATTCTCTGGGCCCGATTGTGATTGAGATAGTGCAGTCATGTAAGGTAATATGAGTGTGTAAGGCACCCCTCTGACTACCTTGCACTGGCCATCCAGGTGATTAGTAGCAGCATGGGCAGGATATTAGCCTCCAAAGGGCTACTAGATTTCTCCCTTGTGCAAAGGGGGTGAGAGGGAACACATGGGGTGGGGAACAGGTGGCTCTGCTCCTTCAACCCACTTGGAAGCTTACCTGCACTGGTGCCTTAGGTTAGCAGTGCAGTTTACTCCCTCCCCAAGGTATCGGGGAGCCAAGAGGAAGATTGTAGCTCTGTAAGTCACAGTCCCCCTTCCAAGCTGCTCCAGGGCCAGTGCTGATCAGCGCCGATTATATGGCCACAATCTAGTCCTTTATTTTCTGTACTATGTTTAGTTTGTATTATTTTAACTGGTTTAAGCTTTTTGGGACAGGGACCATGTCTTCCTATGTGTTTGTACAGCACCTAGCACGGCGAGCCCCATGCTGATTGAGGCTTCAGGACACTACTGCAAGATAAATAATAATAAGAAATGATGGGCCAGCTATTGTCTCCAATGGAGCAATGTTGATTTACACCAGCTGAAACTCTGGCCCATTATGTGGATTTTTCATTCATAGTTGCAGTCAGCTCTCTTTATACCACACCAGCAAGGAATTATTCCCCCCCCACCATGATTCCACAGGTTTTGTTTTTTGTTTTTTGTGTGGGTGGGTGGCTTTTCCTTTTTGCATTTCCTGGATACATAATTTTATTAATCCTACATAACACTATGGAGACTGTTATCGGCTCCTGCTTCCCTGAAGTTCACGGGAGTTTGTCTGCTTAAGTTCAGTGAAGCAAAACTTGCTCCAACATGTTTTTTATTTTGTAGCGAGACAAAGCTAGGCGCTGAACGTGCATCCTTGATACTAGGTTGCGGGTCAGGATTTCCTTGATGCAAGTCACTCATTATTGTTATAAAGCATTTATACTGCAGTAGTGCCTAGAGATTATGACCAAGTCGCAGCCTCATTTTGGCAAGCACGATACAAAGACCCCGCCTAAGTCACCGCTCCAAAGAGTAATCAGCTAGTCCTGTAAAACCTAGGGTCAAATTCTGCTCCAATTTAAGCCAAATTCAAAACTTTAATGCAGCAAGATCTGGTCATACTAACCAGCCAATATCAGGTGGTTTTTGTTTCATTTTCTAGCCTTTAAAAAAGAAAACCACAGTTTTGGTGTTGTAGGAGCCGTGTGTGATTGCTGGCTGCCTTGCTGCAGTTAAGTCGCTTGATTAATCAGTATTCATTTCCTAGCAGGTTTTCACGGACCCCAGCAACCTTCAGAGGCACATTCGTTCCCAGCATGTTGGGGCTCGTGCTCACGCTTGTCCAGAGTGTGGTAAAACGTTTGCTACTTCTTCAGGCCTTAAACAGCACAAGCACATCCACAGCAGTGTCAAGCCCTTTATATGTAAGTCTTCAACTAAACGTCTAAACTTCAATGTCTGTCTCATCTAAAAAAAAAGCAACGTAATCAGGAAATAGGCAGCCCAGTCCTGCTTCTGTTGAAATTCCCATTGGGAGTAGGTTTAAGCCCTGACTTACTGAATGAGTAGCTGTATAATTCATAGTCCAATACGCAGAGTTGTTTTTATATATTATTCCTTTCCAAGCAGACACTGAACACTGTAATGCACCTGTTTCTCCAGGCATACCTCCCACTGTCCCCGGACACAAAGAGCAGTCCAGGGAAGGGTTTGACAGAGGCAATATAGTTAGCCAATAATGAAAAGCCTCAGTGGGTTATGGGATTTAAGCAAGACAGGTAAAGGTATCTGATGCTGAAAATCTGCATTGCTTTGGAAATGCTCACGAGGTCTCCCTACAAGATTAGTTCACACCATCAGGCTGGGATTTGTTTATGATAGTAAGGGCCATAGAATTTCAATAGGAGATGGGTGCCTAACTCCCTTAGGCTTCTTTGCAAATCCCAGTCTTAAGTATTAACTGAAAGCTGCTAGGCCTTGACAAACAGTTGTCCTGGCAGTCAAGCTTTTTAAAACATGTACCTGCTCCATTGACCTGATTCCTGCATCTGGACATGGCAGTGAAAGATTCGTGCACCCACACAGTCTCACTGACTGGATTGGTTGAGGTGCACAGTCAGATTCTGCTGCAGCATCAGGACTCAGGATACTTGATACTGCTTCAAGAGACTCTCTCTCCCATATGGTGATGAAAGAGAAATATTTCTCCTTTGGCCATTGAATCCCAACTCATTCTCCTCAAATGCCACTTGAAGCCAATTAAAAATCCTCACCCCCATATACTCAATGCCCTAATTCACTACCATCTCCTGTTTTCAGCACTAGTTTGCCAAAAACTCTTTCCTGGTGCTTCTTCCAAACTGATTGTGGCTTCATTCCATCTTTGCAAAGTGACTGCTTCAAACTAGGACCAATCTAAAGCATTCTAAAGAAGACTAAATTACACTGCAGATCTGTAGCATCCAGATAAATACAGTGCAAAGGTGTAAGGTCAAGTGACTGGAAGCTAGTTTAATGGGGAGAGGGGGCAAACCTGCAATTTCATACTAGTCTACAGGGACTTGTGCTCTGGTGTTTGAGCCACCAGCGATTAGCTTTCAACAGCTCTGGTATTAACTTCTTCAGTATATTGGAACACCCAGCATATGTTCACCTAGGGAGTAGTTTAATGGTTCTATGACATGTGCGTTGGGTCTTGATAATACATCAGCATGAGTAATAATGACTTAAAAGAAATGTTCTTGTAAGGGCTGTGGATCTGCCAGTGGACTAGTTCATACTTATTTATGTTTGGACTTATTTGAGCTAGCAAAAATCTAATTAACGAGACGCAATTACAGCAGTTGTTTAATTATTTTTCCCCACCCAGGATCACAGAGGGTTTTTTCAAATGAGTACTGTATTAGTGAAAATGAAATAATTAGAAAACAATGGCTTCCTGCCATGGAGGACTAGTCAAGCACTAGAGTTACAGTTGCTTTTGAATCAAATGCTCCGGATAGAATGATGGTTCTTTTCAAATGAAATCATGTGTAAAATGCTTTCCATTAATGTTTTCAGTGCTCTCTGGTCAATCAAAACATCAGCTGTTATTCTTCAAATGCAAAGTGTGATGGACAGAAAACTATAGAACAATTATGAATAATAGCTATGAAATTACAGAACAAAAGAATGTAGAGATCACGTGTTGGAGTAGGCGTTTCTGAGTGTTGAGGGGTTGGGGGTCAGGTCACTTAAAGTAGATATCTGTTTCCCAGCACAAGGCCACACACCATGATTTGCCCTACCAGTCTGTTTATGGCAACTGTCTCTTATTACAGTATACCGCCCAAGCTTGAGTGAAAACTCACCAACAGTAAGATAATTACTCACTGCCTTCACAAAATCTCCAAATAGAAACCACATGCCATAATAGGCTGAACGTATTCAAAATAGTACTTACAGTAATTTGTTTAATAAGCAGAAAATATGCAAACTTAACTGCTAGGTAATTTCTTGGTTCTAAGAAAATTGCAGTAGAGTACACTTACACATCAAATGAATTAATATACCTTGAGGGGTGGGATGGGAGGGTTATGGTTTGTGTTAGGGCTGGGGGTCTACACAGTGATAAAACTTGCAAGCAGTAGCTATATGTTAGTTGCTTAGAGTAAAGGTAAGGATATAGAACCAAGCATATCATAAGACTAACTGGAGAAGTCAAATCCAGAAGTCAAATTCTATAGCCTAAATACATGGAAGCTAGTAAAGTCATAAATCCTTCCATCTAAATATTAAGCAAAACTTTACATGGAAATAAAAGTTGTGCAGAAAACAAAGAGCTAGATCATGTAACCTTAACTCATCGGAATAGTTCTTGCTCATGTGAGTAATCCCATTGGATCATACTGTGCAATTGATTTATGTGCAGATTCCCCAATAAAATCAATGGGGTGTTCTGTGTAAAATTCAATAGCATTAAGTAATACATAGACTTCAGTAAGACTATCCACATAAATAAGACTACGTTGGTGAGTGTGGATTAGAGGGTTGGGTCCAAAGTTTGATTGCCAAACATAGCTACTCTTTAAAGCTCATATAAATCAGCAGATTGCCTATGAAAATATTTCCCATTTCTCCCTTCAAGATTTTAAATACAAGAGGAATCTTGAACAAGGGAGACCTATTTATATAGACTATGTTTTACAGTCCCAAAGACAAGTCCTTTGTCATGGCTCTTACTTACATGGATGGAGTTATAATAATATACATCTGCATATTTTAGCTGCTTGTATTTGCATGATTTAAAAAAAATGTTGTTTTAAAGAGAAGTATAAAGTCATGTTAGGCCTTTTAAAGGTTAAATTGCACCCATTCTAATAGTTTGCAAGGATACCAATAACTTGTAGGAAGAGTTGTTTTGCTTTTCCATGGAAATACAATGTTTTTCAGTTTCCTTCAATTTTGAGTGTACTGATGGAGAATAATTATTTGGCAATATATAGTCCTAAAACAGTACCTATAGGTCTTGTAAAAGTACTTAGTAGTATAAATATATTTTTTGGAATGAAATATCTGTGGTCAGATCCTCTGCTAGTGTAAATTGGTGTCGATCCATTGCCTTTAGTGAAGCTACACTGATTTACAGTAGATAAGGATTTGACTCATGGTATCCAAGGGCTAGACTGTGCAACTCTCACTGTTAGCATTTATTCACACAGTTGTAGCCAATTTACTTTGGCTTATCTGATTGGTCCCACGAATTGCACAAGCTAGCCCTAAACTTTTCTTTGTGGACCTGATTCTGCACTGTGAAGATCAATGGAAGCTTTGGCATTGACTTCAGTGGAAGCAGGATTGAGCCCTACAGGTTGACTATATGAGGCACAACAAATAAATGTCAATTAAATGTACTATATCAGAACAAATAAATGGCTGGTCCTACAATCCTTAATTAAATAGGATCTGGCTCCTGAATTAGGGGGGGAAATGTAGCAAGAGAAAACCAGGCATTCTAATATGCATGATAGGAAAACTTTATGCTTTTTTAAATCTATAATCTTCTTTGTGAATGAAGCTATCTTACAGGAACACCAACTGATATACTGTAACAGGCATTCTTCCTGAATTATAGCATTGCACATTTCCTGTGTTTGGGCCTAATCCTGCTATCTTTTCCCACTTAAGCTATGCCAATGATAGCAATGAGGCATGAATAGGAAAACTTGTCTGACAGGATCAGGCCCTTAGACAATGGAAGTATTATTGCTGTGATGTGAAGAGCCCACTAAAGAGGTAAACAGTCAAGACATGACAACAAGTGGTCACATTTCTCAAGGGCAGGGGTTTAGAAGCGCAGGAAGGTTAGCTCAGGCATCGGTGTGAGTGGAAGTTAGAAGACGTGATTATAGTTCATGGGAACCAACACTGCAGGATGAGATACATTCAATTCAGTTTCCTTTACCCGCTTAAAATAGAGCCATTGTAAATTATGTCAGCCTGTCTCAAAGCATGAAAATGATTGTTAAAAAGGCTCAGAATACACAATGTGAATTGTTGTGTGGCTTTGATGTGTGAAAGATGAGAGCTTAAGATATAGTGCATATTAAGTCAAAGTGTAGCCACATGCTTTTTCCCTGAAGGGGGAAAAGAAAAAAAGAATGTTATCGCAGCAGTATAACATTGCTTAATTTTGTTTTTGAACAAATTAGAACATTTAGTGATAGAAGCAGAATACTATGAAGTGTTGACACACGAGACTTATTGGTGGAACGTGTTTCAGCAGCTGTAGCATTACATTCTATTTATTCAGGAAAGTGTCAAATACAACACATTGCATGGCACAACTCTGGAAACTTCCTGATGATGTGTGAAAGTACAGTAAAAAAGGGACATAAACTTTGTACAGACAAACAAAACCTAAAATATCTATAAGTCAAACCACAGCAACCTTCCAAATGAATGACAACTCAGACTTTCTCCTTTTAAACAAGGTTTCTGGTCAGATTTCTATAGGCCTCAATGAAGCTTATTGAAGTTCCCTTACAGATCTTTCCTATTCTACTGAGAAATCCAAATTGCAAGGAAAAGCCTCTTATTGAGGACAGACTAGGGCCCTGATTCTGCAACTTACTTGGCTAACTTTACATACGTGAGTAGTTCCATTGAGTTCAATGGGAACACTCACATGCATGAAGTTGCTCATGTTTATGTGTGTGGAGGATTGAAGTCTAGATCTTATTCTCTAACAGGGAATTTTAAATTGCTAAGCCTTTTGCATCTATACACTATTTCCTACCCCAATGCCTTGCTCAATAAAGTTCCTAAAGGAGAGAAAAATCAAAGTAATTGCGCACTTTCAAGATGACATGAAAACAAGGTTTCATAAAGTAGGAAATTACATCTTTGCAGTAGTGACCCTATAGTTGTGATTATATGACATTTACCTGCTAACAGCATAAAATCCCATTCACTTCAGTGATCTGGTTTACACTACAAAAATGTATCATGACTCACTCTACATTGGCCACTAAACTGCCCTCATCATCATGTCACTGAATGTGATTGTTGATAACTGTGTTCAGACATGGGAAATGTTGTAGGGTACATCAGGCCGGTCAGATCAAAATGCAACCCCCTAATCTCCATGGTTTAAGGCTTTCCCTAAATGTTCCTTCTTTGAGCTGAAATTGTTTTTGTCCCAAAGGAGTTTGAGGAAATCCATTGAGTTGTTTGGAGCATCAGACATTCAAATAAATACAGCTGCATTTTTTGAGGAAATAGTTGTTGAAATATGGTATGTTTTTTCACATGAAAGAGACAAACAAGCAAACTACATTATGAAACATTGAGGCCAAGATTATAATGACATGAGACATGAAATTAAGCGGTATGGCTTCCAAAGCAACTGTAACTCTATCACACTGACCATACGCATTCCACTAACACTGTATGTGAAAATAGAGAATGTTACATATGTGCCTAGGCACCAGATTGTGATTGCTCTGGAAACCACAGCCTGGAATGCCAAGGCTTTCCTGTAATTAGCATCTCATTTGTAAATGCAAAACATTGGGCTTATTAATAGTTATATGTGCTTGTATCTATCTGATTGTCTCCCTCTCCCCCATCCTTCATGTATCTTGTTTGTCTTTTTAGATTGTAAGCCCTTTGGGGCAGGGACTGTGTCTACTTCTGTGGCTCTGAACTTGCAAATGCTTATGCCTGCGAATAACTTTAAGCATTTATATAATCCCAGTGCCGTCAGTGGAGGTACTCATGTGGATAAAGCTATTCAGATGTGTAAGTGTCTCCAGGATCAGGGCCTTAGTTTGTACACACGGTGCCATGCTCATTGGGGGCCTGATTCTGATCAGGCTCTCTGAGTGCTGCTGAGTACAAATAATAATAATGATCATGAATTTAAAACATTGTAAGCGACACGAGTATTGTGAAAAGCACAAAGGAAATATTTGTATTTTAGGGATTTTTATTTTTATTTTTTGTTGGGAGGGTTCTTTATGCTGTCTCACGACATTTGTCTGGTTGAATGCCTTGCTTTGGAAAAAGTTAAATGAGTTTTCATTTGTTTTGTGCACCCAGATGAAGCTCACAGACTTCTCCTTATGGCTTCCTAATTGACATGTTGGGGGTAACAAATTGTTTTATTTGCTAAATTCGGGTGGGGAAAGGGGAAATTATCATAAAGCCTGAGATTTGTTGTTGTTGTTGTTTACACACAGGTGAGGTCTGCCATAAATCCTATACTCAGTTTTCAAACCTTTGTCGTCATAAGCGCATGCATGCTGATTGCAGAACCCAAATCAAGTGCAAAGACTGTGGACAAATGTTCAGCACTACATCTTCCTTAAATAAACACAGGAGATTTTGTGAGGGCAAGAATCATTTTGCAGCAGGAGGATTTTTTGGCCAAGGCATTTCACTTCCTGGAACCCCAGCTATGGATAAAACGTCCATGGTTAATATGAATCATGCAAATCCGGGCCTTGCTGACTATTTTGGTGCCAATAGGCATCCTGCTGGTCTTACCTTTCCAACAGCTCCTGGATTTTCTTTTAGCTTCCCTGGTCTGTTTCCTTCAGGCTTGTACCACAGGCCACCTTTGATACCTGCTAGTTCTCCTGTTAAAGGACTACCCAGCACAGACCAGACAAACAAAAGTCAAAGTCCCCTCATGACACATCCTCAGATACTGCCAGCTACACAGGATATTTTGAAGGCACTAAATAAGCACCCCTCTGTAGGTGAAAATAAGCCAGTGGAGCTTCAACCAGAGAGGTCCTCTGAAGAGAGGCCGCACGAAAAAATCAGTGACCAGTCAGAGAGTAGTGACCTTGATGATGTCAGTACTCCCAGTGGCAGTGACCTGGAGACCACCTCTGGCTCTGATCTGGAAAGTGACATTGAAAGTGATAAAGAGAAATTTAAAGAAAATGGTAAAATGTTCAAAGACAAAGTAAGCTCTCTTCAGAATTTGGCTTCAATAAATAATAAGAAAGAATACAGCAGTCATTCCATTTTCTCACCATCTTTAGAGGAGCAAACTGCGGTGTCAGGAGCTGTGAATGATTCTATAAAGGCTATTGCTTCTATTGCTGAAAAATACTTTGGTTCAACAGGACTTGTGGGGCTGCAAGACAAAAAAGTTGGAGCTTTACCTTACCCTTCCATGTTTCCCCTCCCATTTTTTCCAGCATTCTCTCAATCAATGTACCCATTTCCTGATAGAGACTTGAGACCGTTGCCTTTGAAAATGGAACCTCAGTCACCAAGTGAAGTAAAGAAGATCCCAAAGGGAAGCTCTGAGTCTCCCTTTGACCTCACCACTAAACGTAAGGAGGAGAAGCCAGTTACTCCTATAACCTCAAAGCCAGCAGCTCCATCCGTGACAAGCCAGGATCAACCACTAGATCTGAGCATGGGCAGCAGAAGTCGAGCCAGTGGTACAAAACAAGCTGAGCCTCGGAAAAACCATGTCTTTGGTGAAAAGAAAGGAGGTGACCTTGAAACAAGGAAAGCAACCGATGCTTCTTTGCAACATGCCAGGCCCACTCCGTTCTTTATGGATCCCATTTACAGGTAACAGGCTTTAATGGAATATAGCTTTCTTGAGCACAGCTAACACTTTCAGGACTTTTCCTGTGTAACTTGAAGTGACAAAGGGTCCTGTGGCACCTTATAGACTAACAGAGGTATTGGAGCATGTGTAACTTGAAGTGATCCATTAGCTCAGCATGCACTGTCATTTACAATATGCAGTAATTTAATACAGTTGCTTATCCAGAAATGAGGTGGCACAAATGCTGGATATTTAAAAACGTTCTTTACATTCCTTTACTACAAGTCCCTTTTCCTCAAAAGGACTACACCCCATGGCCAACCCCATAATAGCGTTTATTTCAAACATTATCTGGGCCAAATTCTGCTTTTGGTTGCACCATTCCACTCCACTTGGTGTAGCAGACAGCTGCAACTAGGGGTTGAATCTGGGATGACAGGTCAAAGGAATGTGGGTACTGAGGGTGAAATTCTGCTCTCAGTTACACTAGAGCAACCCACCAGTTTCTGTGAGGCTATGCGGGTGTAAGTGAAGGCAGAATTTATTCCTAGCTGCAAAACTAAACAAAAAAATGTGTGGGCAGTAAGGGTCTGATCTCACCTCATTAAGTCAATGGGAATCTTCCCATTGATTTTAGTGGGAATAGGATCAGATCCTAAGTGAGCCAAGATATTAATGCTTGTCTACACAGGGAATCTACTGGAAAATAGGCTAGCGTGTGAGTTTAAAGCACAATAGTTATTCCACACTAACTCCCCATGTGAACACTCAGTGCAGAATAAGAATGTCCACATGTGGCGCCATTGCAGAATAGCTATTCCAGGCCATTTCCCCCATGTAGACAGGCCCTTAGAAATCAGGTGAAATCCTCACATCCATTGAACTCCCATTAATTTTGCCATTAAGTTCAGTGGGGCCGGATTTCACCACAGGTCTTGTGTACGTCAGCACTTGTATGCACTTTGATACTCTGCCTGCATATCTGTAATTAGTTGTAGTCATACGTCTAAATTAATCTACTGGAAACATAGGAGTAGTGAAATATTAGCCATAAAAACTATTTGTTCATAATCTAAACGGCCTATTTCACAAAGAGACTATTGTTAAAAATAAAAGGTGACTGTAATAGAAATGATCTTAATTCATTACTATCTTTCAAAAATGTGCTGTTGGAAAAATTTCATAGAACACACTCTGGCATAAGATAAAGGGTATGCATTAGAAAGGAACAGTGGTAGCAGTGTGTTACTTATTGAGATGGTTTAATTTATGCCGTATAGGTATTTAGGCCACAGGTTTCCTGTATCATATTAATTTATCATTACTGAATTAGTGGAAATTTTTACTGTTATACAGTATGCTGCATGTATACTGCATACTGCATACTGTATACTGCAATGCATGATAATGCAATTTGTGAAGGAATAATAAAGGAATGCTGCCAGCATAGCATGGGGCCAGTCCCATAGTTGTTACTCAGGCAGACTTTCCATTGAAGCCAATGAAAATTATGTCTGAGTAAGGAATGTAGGATCAGTCCTTTGATAAATGATACAGTTTAAACTGATAATCAAAAATGCAGGAGGAACTAAAATGCCTGTACTAATTTTAAACTATCAGATGCCCTATTTCACTTTTTGAAGACACACAATTAGTTAAACATAGCCTTCTTTTCTGTTGTGGCAAATTTACTACATTTCTCCAGGCCCGGATCTTGCTAACTTCTCTTTGCAAGGGCATCCCTGTGCCCATGTGGAGTGGTTGGCAAGAGCAAGGTCGAAATTCCTCACAAAGGAAGATGAGCTTCCAAAGAGTCCCTTTCTGCAGGCCTAATATGAAAAGCACCCATTGGCGTCAATGAGAGCTTTTCTTGTGTTTGGAAAATGCAGCTGGGCCCTATTTCTCGATGATAGGGCTCAGTGCAGTTAGTCATCAGTTTCTATTATCAATAGTATTGGCCTTTTGAAATGGGATTATTTCCAATATAAATGGTGTAATCTCTTTTTAATGGATGTTCACGACTCTCATTAGTGCTACTGAGAGTTGCATGCACAAATCAAGAGATGACTGTACCTCCTTATCTTTTACCATTATCACCAAGAAACCAATTACTTGATGTATTGTGGACTATTTTAAACATAAGTAGCTGAATATTATTAATGCCTAAGACTGATTCATCACATGCAAATCAATTTTAACATTTACAGAGTAGAGAAAAGAAAGTTAACTGACCCACTTGAAGCTTTAAAGGAAAAGTACTTGAGACCTTCCCCAGGATTCTTGTTTCATCCGCAAGTAAGTATTTTTGGAATTTCAATATTGTAAACAAATCCTGTTGATGCTTCAAAGCAGGTGCAGAGAAAAGAATGAAGTCTGAGTTATTTTCGGATTTCCTAAAACACACAATTTTTCCAGTGTCGTTGTGGTGGAAAAACATGAGCATGTTCTTCGTGATGTTTTGCAGCTAAACCATCATGTTCTGGTTGTAGTGGGACCCAAATCTGAGCTACCTGTATGTTTTAGAACTCCCTCCCCCACAAAATTAGAATGGATCAGACAAGATGTGTTACTACCAAGTTGTGCTTCTGCAGTCTCCCCGCTGTGGCCAATGGCAGGGGAGGGATCATTAAGCAATACCCAGGGAGACAGTGGAATTTGGGGCCTGATCTTGAAAAGTGGCTTCTATTTTTGCTGCTCAGTTTTGCACCCTCAAATAATTCCCCCTTTAATTAATTGTGGGCACTAATGTTGCCATATATAAATTTAAGCACAGAGTGTGTGGGTACAGCTGCATATTTGGAGATATCAATGATACCATTTCCACTTGCCATTTGCAGATACATAGTGGGGCCCACAAATCTGGGCACCCCCAAGTAAAAGCCTTTATAAAGACCAGGCTCTTTCTATACACATATATAAAGACACCCAGAAAGAACACAGTACAAACACTCCTACTCCAGTTGACCATAGAGCAACTCCATGGTTTCAGTAACTTTGTAGAATAAATGGAGATAATATGTGCTTGCAATACATCCCCTTTCCATGCCTGAAGACATTCAGCTAACATTGTGCGATGAGGCTATTGTGTGGTTCTTTGGTCATATGCTTAATGACTTGCTGCTCATTTACTATGTCAAGAAAAGATTGGGCCTGTCATTCAACCATGTGGGTCTGTACGTGGCATAGAAACTGTTAATGATAGCCTGGATCAAAACTCTTTGCATTATTTGCAACCTTGTATCACTTGCTTATACTGTATTATGCCAGTCTGACAGGGTGACTTCACTTCCCCATCTTGGTCTAGTGCTTCGAGCACAAGACAGGGGAGTAAGGAACTCCCTGCTCTGTTATTTACTCCCTCTGAGCTCTTGGGTAGGCCAGGGAAACTCTCTGCTTCAATTTAGCATCTGTAAAATGTGGATAATAATGAGTACGCACCTACCTCATGTTGTGAGGCTCAGTTACTCAAATGTGGGATTTTTTTTACTTCTATGTAGAACAGAGCTTGTCATGCTTTAGCACAGATACATGAGAGCAATGTTCTTGCACAGCTGGAAAAGGAAGAAAAGCACTAATGTACTGACACTGTAGGAAATGAAGGGAATAGCTGATGCTAATCACTAAGTATTAAATAAAAATTTACCTGATAGTGTTTCAGCAGAATATACTGAGGTACTACATTTACCTAAGCTGCAAGGCAACCAGACAACCTTTTTAGTCTCTTTATGAAAGTGCTTCCAGTTTCCCTTTCATAGAAGGTGATATTAACAATCAATGCACAGAAAGGACCTAACCCTGCTCTCAGCCACAGTGGTGTAAATCCCAGTTAACTCCACTGAGCTTCCCCTCTGGATTTGTACTGCTGTGAGTGAGAGCACAATCTGGCCAGTAATCTCAATTCAGAATGTTTTAACAAAGGGCCTTTGCTATCTCTTCTCCTCCTCCTCAGCCTTTAGAATGAGTAAGTGAATGAAAACAGGTTTGGGCTGCAGAATGGGAGACTTAGTGGTATTGCAAAGACAAAGTAGGCATACGTTTTCTAGGTCTGTTTAAAAAAAACCAGAGTAGTTAAGGAGTCTCACACATAGCTATAATACATTTACAGAGAGAACATTTCAGGTGTTGCACTGCCTGGTAGAAATTCAGTGATGGTCAGGTCCTCAACTGGCATAAATCTGTGTAGCTCGATTGAAATGGGGAGGAGGCTCTGGTGGTTTTGCTGGAGGAGTTTATCACATTTTGGTATATTTATGTTGCTGCTGGGGTACTGTGATCTGTGGGTAAATGATGAGTCTGTTTATATATGAATGTATTCTTCAGGGCTTGTCAGAGGTGCCCAGGGTTTGGATTGGACATGCTTTTATATAGTGCCGCATAAATCTAAATAAATAACACAAGAGGAGGGAAGATGGAAGAGGGAGTTCAAGGCATACAGTAGAGATAGGATTTCAAGATAGGCATTTAGGGTGAAATCTTGGCTTATCGAGGTCAATGAGAGTTTTGTTATTGACTTATATGGAGTCAGGATTTCACCCTCACGATTTCACAGAGAACCTGCAAAATTCCCTGCTGGTATAAATGAGGGAAACTTTTGAAGTCAATGGAGCCGTACCCATTTACACTAGCAGAGAACTCAGCCTGGGATTTCCAAACATTTTAACGATATTGGGGTAAACGCTCTTCTCCACTGTCTGGTAAGAAGAGGAGCAAAACCCCCAGAAAACCCATGAAAAACTGAGAGAAGTACACAGTGACAAAAGGCAAACATATTGTAGTATCTCCTCCCACCAAACAACCTCTTGTTGCCCTTCTGTGACTGCAGTGTAGGAGGTCAACACTGCATGGCTAGGGGAGGAGTTGTCATTTAGAGCATCATAAATTACGCTGAGTTAGGCAAGTCGTTTTCACCCCACAGTCTCTATTTAAAACTGTCCGGTCCTATATGATTTTCTCTACTTATAATATATTTCTCTTTATTTTTATATCTGCTCTCTTCTTTCCTTGTCCCCTTCTCTGGCCAGCTTCATGTTCTGACATTTTCTGAAGTAGATTATAAACTCTTTGGGGGCAGGAATTGTGTCTTTATTAATGCCTCTAATGCACTATATAAAATGCGGAATAATTGTGGCTTTTCCATATTTCAGAGAGGGTGTGGGATGGCAGCTGGTGGGAGACAAATCAATGGCAGCATTGCAAGATGGGTTGCCTTGCTCTGAGAGAACCAAAGGGACCATGGGCAAGTGACGCTCGCTTGTCCCCATAGATCTCAACCTAGTGTGAGAATGCCATTTGTCTGTACATGGTTTGCCCTTTGGCCTGAGTGAGAATCATTATCCAGCTGTGTAAAGTATTACCCTGACTAAGAAGTCCCCTTGTACCATGTATGAGGGATGATCTATAATGACCCTATCATTTTTTAAAATGGTGTTCCTGGGTTATATCAGATGATGCCATATTAATTTGTATTAATTTCTTTAGCTCTACTCTGTTACAGAGTATTCATTCAAAATATACAGTGAGATAAATGATGTACCTTTATAGCAATTCACACATTATCATACAGGCTCTGATTGTGCAATAGAAAGAATACATGGGAACAGCTGGTCTTCATTTTCATCATTTATCTGGGTGCTAGGGATGACTGCTCAACTTGTAAGAGACGGCGTGACATGAAGTCTTGAGTGTAATGTGCATTTTTAAACATAGCAAATGCAAATAAAAATGCTATTGCACAACCTGTCAAATCATAAAGGGCTAAAGTCTGTCCTCTTATCAACTTCAATGGAAACCATTTCGTACATCCCAAAGTAGAATTTGACCCAATATTTAGTACCAGCGAGGCAAATTAGCAGAGCAACTTTTTTTGTGGGTTATTAATGTAATTGAAGATTCCACCATGTATTTTCACTTTCTAATTGTAGGGTAAAATTATCTCTGTAAAAAACATTTGTGAAATAAATTCAAATATTTCAGTTCTTCTACAAATTCTTATTTTTATAGCTACATTTATTGCCTGGAGTTGAGGTTAATTTGCATCCTTGTAATCAGATGATATGAGAGCTATGGGATAGGCTTCTAAAATAGATTTTTAGACTAGAGAAGAGAGAAAGAGAAATATTAAGGTACAATTCCTATAGTTGTTACACAGACCCTGCTCAGAAAAAATTCCCCTTAAAGCCTAGGGCCCTAAATCTGTACAAGACTAGGTCAGTTGGTCATATTTTGCAATAAATTGCCACTTCAAAGATTGCATTTAGGTAGAGTGTGCCCAAAAGCAAACAATCCACTCACTGTGAAACCTTAGCTAACTTCACAATAGATTGATTGCAATAAGGGTTCCAATGCAGGAATAATGTGTTGTTTTTGTTTCAATTTTGCTCCCAGTTCCAATTGCCTGATCAAAGAACTTGGGTAAGTTATTTGCTTATATTTTTGATTTAAACATTGTAAAATAAATTGCATAAGAAAAGCATAACATGAAAGATAACCCTCTGCATAGTTATGGAGTATGCCACATGCTTTGCTACTGAATGACATAGCTGTAGTGGATAATATCTTGCCATTTCACATTGGCTTCTTCCTATGTAATCCTGCAGTCTATTCTTATTGAAGGCAAAGGGAGTTTTGCCTAGGTAAGGACTTCACCAAATGGCTCTTTGGTTGTATTTTAGTGAGGCTGCTACAAGCTATTTGCCTCCAGGGTTTTGTTGAAAGTTTAGGCCTCAAATTTTACCTCCATTACAGGTGTTATAATCTAATGATCAAAGTCCTCTGGATTCTAGACTTTAAGTACCCAATTCAGCCCCTACATCACAGATACAACACACATTGATTTGGGGCCTTTGGGTCCAATTCTTCTTTCACGTGGGCACATATAACTCCCATTGATGAGAACAGGCGTATCAATGGGGTAAAACTGAGAGTAAGCTTTTTTCCCCTTTAATCTCATATTTAAATCCAGTACCAAATTGGTATGGAAATCCAGATAGCTCTTTTAACTACTTTTATAACCCCCCAAATAACACGTTTTGTTCTTACTTTGCTGCCCCTGCAGCAGCTGCAATTAACCAATAACTACTAATCCCAGAATTCTCCTGACGTCATGGTTTAGGGGCTAGAATAGGAGAGTCAGAGTCAGGAATCCAATGTTCTGTTCTGCTCATTCACTGTGACTTGAGATAGTATCTCAAGACTAAGGCCAGATTTTCATAAAATGTGGCCGGAGATCCAGGCACACATTTTTTCATGCTTACTTTTGTGCACATAATGACTTCAGTAGAGTTAAAAAAAAAAAAAAAGTGGGGGGGCGGTGTTTGCACATGCAAATGAATATTTAGATGCCCAAATGCTCATTTACGACCCAAGTACCACAGTTAAGCATACAAAAATACTTGTGGACCTTAGTCTTACTTTCTGTAAATCTGGCTTTTAATCCCTCTATTTCCCATCTGTAAAACGTGAATAATGATAATGATACTTATTCATCTTCATAAAGTCCTCAGATGTCAAGTGCTACTTCAGGGCCTGATCTAGTTCCCATTCAAAGCGGAGACTGATGTCAATGGGCATTGGATCAGGCTCTACGTATGAAGTATTATTAGAGGTAGAAATGAGCTGACAATGCTGCACTCAATGGATGGAATTTAGTTCCTATGCAGAGGGCCAGCACATGGCCTATGCATCACTTACACCCTAGTTTTGAACTGAAACCCTGTTTTGAGGAATTGAGTGGGACTGGAGAGACTCAGGCGCTGTGTGCTGGCCCCATTCAAAGGGATGAATTTCACCCGTGATAATTTGCCACGGAAGAAACAATTTAAGTGGAAGTTGTTAAATGTTTTCCTTTTTGAAATCTTATATAAGCCACAGGCAATAAATAGATGTAAAACAGAAATAGCCAGCGCAGCTTTGACATCATCACAGGTGGCCCCAGACATTTTTTCCCTCAGTGGAGTGAATTCAAAATGGTGCCATCTAATGGTGTTGGGAGGATTAAGTGACTTGTATGATGCACTCTGGATCCACTACACTTTTAAAATAACAGCTCTGTATTGTGGTAATTATGCAACAGAAAAACATCTCAGTGCATTCTTTCTCTTCCACCCTCTCTCCCTAATGTTGGCTCTGTCCCCAAATTTATGTCAGTGAACTTTGTTTTTTTTTTTGTCCTCTGGCCATGATGATGGTTGAACAGCTGCAATACAATATGTATTGAAAGCATACTGTTAAACTGATTGGAGGAAGGTGCTGATTTATGGATGGTTTTGTTTCCAATTTGAAGGGTTTGAATGAGTCACTTGAACCAATTCATGGCATCCCGGCACATCTATTTTAAATGTATTTAAGGTTATTTTTCACTCTGTGGCACGAATCCTATAGGGCAGATCAATTGGAAACACTCTATTTTGAATGGATCACAATATATTCAATCTACACACTTTATAATCCACCCCAAAAACTGGCACTCTGTAAAGACATCTTGTAATTCAATTAGGACTTCATTTGCAATAACATTATGAAGAATTATGATAAATAATTAAAATAGTTGTCCAAATAAATAAAATGCATTTTGTGATTAATTATCCATGCTTTTTCATTTATTGTGTTTATTATAGGCCAAAATCTGCTCTCTGTTACATCAGTTTAAATCCAGATCAGCTACATCAATGTCAATGGAGACTCTGAATTTACACTGAGATCAGATTTTGGCCTTTACTTGATACTTCACAAAATTTAGTCATTCAGTCTCTTGGTCATGAACATGAACGTGATGTGGTGAAGTATGGGATTGCAGTACAACAAATTGACCAAAAGTCATGCTTTTAAAGAAATCATTATAGTTTGGGGTAAGGAGGTAGAACTGCTGAACTTTAATCATCAGGATTTTGAGATTCCTTTAAATAAGATGAATAAAAATAGAAAACAAGCGTTTGTACAATCCTTTCCCATGAGTTATGGCCATAAAGTCAGTTGTTTTTACGATAATAGCATTAAGGAGTCTAATTTGTAAAACATTAGGTCATGCACTTCATTGACACTAGTTTCTAGATCATTTCATACTATCAGGTTATCCTTTAAAAAAATGTTTTTAAATAAACCCTCCTTTATGTATGTCACTGATTTTCTGTTGCCGCAAATAAATTTTAAGACAAATGTCTGAGACCCTTGTTGATGATATCTAGCCTGTTGAAATGTTTATAAATACTTGTTTTATCCGATTATGGTAATGTCTGCCTTTTTGGGTCAGCGCTAGGGAATTGTGACTACATATTGGTTTGCGTCAGTACGCGCTTAATAGCCTCTTAGGGACCAGGAGGGAGGTGGGGGTAAAGCTACTTCCTTTTCCAGACATCTGGACTCAGATAGAATCAACAACTCTCATATATGTAAATCAAAAAATTACAGTGCTTTATAAAATACTGCCATTCACTGATCTCAGATTAGGAGCAGACGTTACTTGTCCATAAGGCAATAACTTTATGTAAAATATGTAATGCAATCTTCTCACTCTCTTACCTCCTCAGCTAACTTGCTGTAGACGTATAAATTACACTAATTCTACATTAAGAGTCAGATTGTGCCTTTCCTCCCCCGACAACTGCACCACCATGCAGCAGCCAGTGTTCCCTCTTAGCCTGAACTGGGGTGCAAGCCACCCCAAAAGAGGTGGAAAGTGTGGGGCCATGCTCTGTGCTTCGTACTGGTCAGTGACCATTTCCAGGGGCCTGATCCAGAGCCCATTGAAGTAATTGGAAAGATGCTTATTGGCTTCACTGGGCTTTGGATGAGCCCCCAGGTGCAAAGGGCGAAGCATACTATATTGTCCAGAGAGGTGGTGTGATAGGCATGCTCCCCCTTTGTTCCTGGGAGTACCAGAAGCAATTGTGCTTCCTTGAGACACAATTCCTCACAGAGCTCACCCAGGCTTGATTCTTCACTGTCTTCAAGGTAGGGCTGTACCTTGATGGCGTAACTGAACCCTAAATATTCACTTGAATGGAGAGAGATCAGAATTTGGCCTAAAGCTCTGCAGAAACCCATTCCACTTATAATGTGGTGCAGTGCTCTGGGCAGCCTCGTGATAAAGAATCATATTAGCTTTAAGTTGTGGAAGGGGACAGTGGAGCATCTTGGTGCGGGAAGAGATTTTGGATTTGAGACCACAGGCTGCTAGAGGAAGTGCATCCTGTTTCAGTAACTATCTACCTAACCTCCCAGGGTGGGTGCTCGTCATGCTGCTAAGTAACCCTGCTGGCAGATCAGTGTTTCACTGATCATTGCAGCCTCTCCATTGTCAGGGCTGAGATTTATTTTCTATGTTTAGCCAGGAGCGCCCCAACTACTCAAAAAAGAATTTCCACTTCAAATTTTTGCAGGAAGGGCTAAAGACCAGTGATGAGTTACGAGAATTTGAAGTCATTCAGACATGCTATTTTTGGGGATATAGGGCTGCAGGAGCTACAGTGGACCAGAGTAGGCCTATGGTTCCCTGGGATCTACTATGGATCACAGGAGGCCCTGTGGACTTTAGAAGATCTATAGGGAAGCAAAGCTGGGGAAGGGGAATTAGGACTCAAAGTGTGGAATCTAGAGTAGCAGAAAGCACCTGAGATGTAGCGGGGAGCTGATTCATTGAGGTTAACTGGGAAACCAAGGACCATGCAACACTAATGCAAGGTGGTGTGTTCTCTCCCTCCCTGATTCCCAGTACTGTCGTGCTTTCAAGTGTTTTGCTTTATTTTAAATCTAACATCATCTCTGAATCTCCTGAGTTTTTAATGGCTGCTACTTTGATAACTCTGCCATTCCTGAATGGTTTTCTTACCTTACATTATTGGTACATCCTCTAATCCTCAATTCTGCCTAAGAGGGGGGGGGTTTGAGGGGGGGGGGAGGGAAGAGGATCTGCTCTGATGGGGAAACCATGACCCTTCCTTCTAGCCTGACGCAAAGTGCTACCATAGCCAGCATTAAGATGCTGAAAGGAAGGATTCACTGAAAGCTTTTATGTTGCTTCAGTGGTTCTCGGCGATGAGTGGAGGGAATACAAATGGGCAAAAAGGATATGAGCAAGAAGAAGGAAGGGAGTTAATAGCTTACCCTTCCCTCACTTTTATCCCCACTTTATTTCAGGGCTGGCTGCCTGCAAAGCAAAGGAAAGCCACCCATTTTAATAGTCATTATTTTCCTTATTACCTTTTAAAAATGTGCATTGTTTGGATTCTGGGAGCTATATCCTCAGCTGATGTAAACTAGTGTAACTCCATTGACTTCAGTGGCGCTATATTGATTTACACCAATTGAGGATCTGACCCCAAATACTTAATATTTCCTCTTGGTGATGGCATGTTTCTTTAACACTATAAACCATGTAAAGTAACTACATTCTACATTCTTTTAAAAAAAAAAAGCTATAGTAATTCTTATGGTAGGGCATGTGTTTCTAAAAAGCTATAATTGATTTCCAGTAATTGGACGTGCTTGTAGTTTCTGTGAATAGGAAACTAAGGACCTGATTCTGACCTCACAGTGGTGTAGCCCCATTGACATCAGTGAACTTAGTCCTGATTTACATCACTGCCAGAGCAGAATCACGCCCCAAAGCTGCAAATAAAATAATGATACTAAGCATGACTAAGTCATTTTAAATGTAAATAGGAAAATAGTTTATTTAATATATTACTGTAGGGCTCCATGTACATGAAAAATGTTGATTTGATCAAAAAATGATTTAAAACCCCTATATAATGAAACTGACTTGAGTATTACATATACATAAATAAAACATTTATTATCCTCCTCAATGCACTTATTATTCTTCACCATAAATATGTACTATCATAACCCATGCACTGTCTTGTCAGTGCTAATCAGCCTGAAGGCCAAAGGTCATTTTTCATTCAAGCCATCTATTCTCTGCAATAGTAAAATATCAGAATGGTTACTTGCCAGGAACAATTAGAAGGAATGAAAGGCAGTGGAAATACAATCATAAATGCTTTAAGAATAGATTCTGAGTAAAGAAGAATATGAAGTGGTATAAAAATAAATATATGGTGATGTTGAGCTGTATGGGTTGATAATGACATTGCTCTGCTGGGACAGAATTACCTCCTATCCCAGAAGCAGCACCATTACATATCTCAGCCCTGTGATCAGTACATGTCAAAATCCTTCATATTGACAAATGTGCTGTCCACTTGCATCTATGGAGAATGTTTTAGCAGCTGAGTGATTATGAATCAAACCCCAGAGCTTACAGCCCCTACTGCCTCTCAATGCTTTCACATTTGTTGCCTGACAAGTAAATGTATCTCGACTTCCCTCTGTGATTTTTTTGCACCATGTTTGATGAAAGACATTTGGCAAATTGGCAGTGGTACCCTGTACATTGCAATTTGTAGTGTGCATTAGGAGTCTGAGCATGAAATGAGAGGGCAGGCTATGAGGCAAAGGGAAAAACAAAACAAAACAAAAACCAAAACCCTGAGCTAACCAGAACATGAATAGTCATTTCAAGAAATACAAGCGTACATTTTTTTTTGGTAACAAAAGCATCAAAATCAGACCAATCGTGCCATAGACTTTAGAGGAAGGTTCCATGAAAAATATTCCATCTCTTGAATATTGCTTTATTAATCCTATGTTGTATTATGAAAAATAATCTCCTTGCACATTGTGAGCCAGATTCTGCCCTCTCTTACACCAGTGTAAATCAGGAGTATTTCCTCTGATGGCAGTGGAGTTACCCCAATCTGCATGAGAGGCAAATCAGATCCTTCTGCAACTCTTGTTCATCCTTAGTATCAATTAGTTTCAGTGGCATTACTCATGTAGTAAGCTACTATTAAACATCAGATAATGAGGCAGACTTGGGTTCTTACACTGGGATAGTGTAATTCCATTGACTTCACTAGAAATGTTTTTTTATTTATGTTATTGGAAGAGAGAGGAGAGTCTTAAGTGCTTTAAAGTAACTTTCTCCTTCTTTGTAAAATGTGTAGCCTTTTTCCTTTAGGCTTCTATTCTGTCAGTGTTCTCAGAAGACTGCATGGTAGTATGCCTCTTATAATCTTGAGTTGTAGCACTGTGATTTTTGAGGGGGGAATGAGATGAGGGAACTCTTATTTTCAAATGTTACAGTGTTCTACAGTAACTCTACAGTGTTGCCAAGGTTTTCAAACATGACAGATGATTTGGGGTAATGTTTTGAGGTGCCAAACCTGAGACATCTTCAAGGGGCCTGAAAGTGCTAAGCACCCACACTCTGAAAATCAGGTTCCTTTAAGGTGTCTAAGGTTGGGCACCCAAAATCTGAGGCATCCAAAATCACTTTTGAAAAAGTTGGCCATAATACTCAAATACAAGTTGAGTATTATTATAGAGTATTTTTTAATGAATGGAGTGAGGGCAGTCAAACCAGCCAGGATATGATATTAGAATGCTAAGAAAGAAATCCCGTCACAGTGAAAAAAATAGTAAATTTTGTTAAGAGATCACGGTATATATTAGTTCCTGCTTAATGGGAACTGATATATCAGGCTTGTAAACACCTGTGACCTATGAGGGTAATTCTGCCCTCCTTCAGATTAGAGAGTGTAATTCCACTTAATTCTGGATTTACACCATGTAATTCAAATCCAAATGTGACTTGCTATCTTCAGGGTCATAGTGTATATACTGGGTCAGATTTATATCGGAAGATTGCAGGTGCTAATTTAAAAAGAATCTTTCCACTATCAGCTACAGGTACTCTCCAATAAGACCCAGCTTCTCCAACTGATCATTTTTAGAGGACATATCCTTTTTGTGGTATGTGCATGTAAAGCCAGATCTTCTTCCCATTCAAGTTAGTGGCAAAATTCCAGTTGATTTCAGTGGGAACAAGAATCCTTGCCTCAAGACAACTCCAGATCACCTATTATTTTTACTTGATCAAGCCCGAGTGTTGGATCTGCCTTATACAGAGTTTACAAATAATTACTATAGGAAGCAAGAACATTAAAACAGTGTAGCAGAAAAGCATAGGAATCTAAACTGTAGTGCAAAAAAAAGTATTGAATGTAAATATTTTATAAGTCTTCATCTAAACAATTAGTTTAGATCTCATATAGACTTAGTTATTCATTAGCATGTACAGAGATTAGGAAACATGATCTGCTAGATGAACAGGAACTGGCAGGTACTGTATAGCATCATCACTGCTGCGGAGTGATATACTGTCAGTAAAAGTTACTTGTGTTATTCAAACTGTGATAATCTAGTTTTCCATCACTTTGTCCTACTCACAGAGTGAAAAATCAAAATAATTTTCTACACACAGTCATTTTTTGAATGGAGTTCTTTGTGTTTAGAATTATCTGTACAGAAAAAGAGCACCTTCACTGTGATATGTTTTCTTTTTTTCCCTTTCCTCTTGCAGATGTCAGCTATAGAAAACATGGCTGAAAAACTAGAGAGTTTTAGTGCCCTGAAACCAGAAGCTAGTGAACTCATACAATCTGTCCCTTCCATGTTCAACTTCCGAGCCCCACCGAGTGCCCTACCAGAAAACCTCCTGAGGAAGGGCAAGGAACGCTATACCTGCAGGTAATTGCTGAGCTAATCATGACAGGGTCTCTTAGCATCTCCTCTCTGCTTTCAAAAGACGTTGCTGTTTACTTTAGAAATTACTCCTGATTGGATGATTAATAGAGATCATGGAAGGTCTATACTATTTCAAAGTGCTCTTTATTCAGTCAAACATAGAAACAGTGTTTTGTTTTTTGTTATTATATGAGGAATTTGTCCTACATCACTCGAGTTTGATAAATGAGGCCAAAAATATTGCATAAACAAGCTTGTTCCCAAATTTCTTCACCACCTTTATATTAATAAATGCACTTTCACTATTAATTTTTCTGATCACAAGCTACAGGGCTGCTTTCCTCAGACCATCTGCCTCTAATGTCAGAAGGGATCTTTCACAAAATATATGAATTATAAGGACATATGTTTATAACCTTAACAAAAACTATAAGTTCATAGCCATTGCATGTATGAATGAAGTCAATCAGAATTTTGTCAATGTGAGAAGGATCAGGGTCATGCTTGTATAGCTTGGTATGAAATAATAAACTGTATGTTAAAAATATAGGGCCAAATCCTAAAAGCTTTTGAATGTGTCCTTTAGGCATGGCACCCGTAACTCACATTACCTTCAGAGGGAGTTGAGAGTGCTTATTACCATGCAAGATTGGGCTAAGGGTCCTTAACGTAACTGTTCTAATCATGCTGTTTCTTGGAATGCTACCTGGGAGTCTTGAGGAGGTTTTATTGTTATTATAGTTTCCTGTGAAATATTAGGGAAATGGTGGAATGATTTTAAAATTCGCCTTATTCAAGTCTCTATATCATCTCTAGAATGCTAGGGTATTTGACACTGGCATATCAGTTTATCTGAGTTTTTGAAAACATGTCACCTTTCAAGACAAGTTGTTATAGAAACATACCTTGATGGATTAGGTCTTTGAATCTTGTCTGCTCTGATCCTATTCAATGCACAGAATGATGTCATATTTGCTGACACATAGAATAAGTGGAAAGAATTGAAATCTCCTTACCTCAAACCAGAATCCCAAGCCTTGAATAACAGACTTTCATGCTTCCAAAACATGAATTTGACAGGTATGGAATTAATAAGGTTAGAATTTTGGAAGGTAATTAAAACTAATGTCTGTTTGCATAAATTGCTTGCTTATGTGCAAGGAAATCCAACAAGTGCCAGTGATTCAGACTTCATTCATGGGTTATTTATATTTGTCCGATGCCTTCATTGAATTTTTTAAATGCCTAAGAAATCCCAGTACTGTACAGGATTGATTAAATTATGGCTATGCATCTGGTGCGTTATGCAGTTCACAGTGAAATAAAGTCAGCTGCGATGACTTTGTCATATAAACTGTTTTCTGATCACAGATACTGTGGCAAGATTTTCCCAAGATCAGCTAACTTAACACGTCACCTGAGGACACACACTGGAGAGCAGCCTTACAGGTATAATAAAACGTGTTTGTGGTCATGAGCATGGCCTAGTGTTTACAGCAGGGGAATGGGAGTTCAATATTGTGCTTTGTCCCCAGTTCTGGCACTAACTCATTACGGGCTCATTGAAATCAATGGGAGTCTTTCCGTTGACATCAGTAGGTTTTGGATCAGGCCTTCAGATCCTTTGGGAAAGACACTTAGGATATGTCTCCACTGAGATAAAAAAACCATGGCAGTGAGTCGCAGAGTCAAGCAACTGACTTGGGCTTGCGGGGCTTGGGCCGCTGGGCTATAGAATTGCAGTGTAGGCATTCAGGCTATGAACCCTCTGAGCCCGTGAGTCAGTGGCACAGTCTCCACTCAGGGCCGGCGCAAGGAAGTTTCGCACCCTAGGCGCAACTTCCTTACACCAGCCCTGCGCCCCTTCCCCCACCACCCTGTGGCTCGCCAGCCCCCCGCCCGCGGCAGCTAACCCCCCCATTTGTGGGCAACAGCAGCCTCCCCCCCCCCCCCCGCACGGCAGTTCAGCCCCCCCGCCCGCGACGGCTAACCCCCCCTCCCCCCGCGGCAGCCAGCCCCCCCCCCCGCCCATGGCAGCTCCCCATCCCCCCGCGGCAGCAGCTCACCTGCACCGGCGCCAGCAGCTCCTCTGAAGCTGCGTTCTTGGCAGCGTTTCGGCGGCCGCTTTTATGGCTGCCGAATCGCCGCCAGGAGTCGCCGCCGCTGAAATGCCGCCCCGCAAATCCTGGCACCCTAGGCAACCACCTAGGGTCGCCTAGTGGAAGCACCAACCCTGTCTCCACTGCAATTTTATCGCCCTGCAAGCCCCCATCAGCTGACTCAGTCTCTGAGACTTAGTGCTGTGGGCTTTTTTACCACTATGTAGATATATCCATAGGGAGAGATTTTCAAAGCTGCCTTGAAGATTTCGACATCTCCTATTAATTTCAATGGGAACTGTGTGTCAAGGCGACTTAAAAATCTCAGCCCTAACCATCTCCGAGTCTCAGTTTCCCAATCTCAAAAATAGGTACAATAGAATTTGCCTCCTTCACAGAGGTGTGGTGAGGATAAATTAGTGTCTGTAAAACACTTTGGGATTCTGAGTATCATTATTAGGAAATGTTTTTAATTTTGTTCATAGTATTATTTCCTGGTTGGTGTGTGCGGATTTAGGAAATTTGATGTTCCATCTCCTTCCTATGTAGGCAAAGACACTCCATTAATTTTAAAGGTCTGTGGTCTAATTTAAAGTGGTCTAATTTAAAGCTACCTTGGCTCCCAACTCTGTTTGGGGATGTTCACTCACAAGGGTAGGGCTGAGGAAGGATATTTACCTCCATTATAACGCCACTTCTTGATGAGAGTCTCAAAGCTCAGCTCCTTTTTGGTAGGAGGGTGTGGGGTTGGGACTTGAAGTTCTTGAAAATGCTTTGACAATATGACTCTCCCACTTGCCTTAATGCACAGAAATAGGATCTCCTATAGGATCTCTAATCCAGAGAAGAAACTGGCTGTTGTAACTACAGAGCACACCCGTTATCAATCCAGCCTATTGCCCTGCCTTCAGCAATGTGCTGTATGCTTGGGGCATTAGTGGAAGACAAAAGCCCTTCTAATTCACCTGGCCCAGGGAATGCCACTTTGACCCCAGTGGCCTTGTTTTGCTCCTTACCAGCTGTACTGTTGGTCCAATTAAACTTTCCATAAGCTTTTCGTTCTTCCTTGAGAATCAAGATTATATCTAACTACAATTGTACTGCAGGATGCCCATAAAAATCCAATGAAAAACCATGTGATATTTACCACTTATAGCCTACTAAAGGTTGTATGTGTGCAGGGTGGAGGATGGGGGGAAGTTATTGCTGCAATTATATATATTGCACTTTTTATTTCAAAGCACTTTACAAACTATGGTCAAAATCCTCCTCCACATCCCTTTGCATGAGCAGGCCCCAAATAATGTAGAACTGTATGGGAAGGGACAAGCACTGGAGAATCCATGAAGAGGGGCTGTACGACCCCTTTAGCGTGACAAGGGCCATATTTTTAGGCAGTTCTAAGAGGGAGCACATGGTGAGGTATAGGCAGTCTCGGGAATGATCAGTGACCGCCGCACAGATATGCTGGCCTTAGGCCCCACTTAGAGACTGCAGAAACCTGTGGCCACAACTGCAATGGAGAGTGGGATCACCTTGACCAGCAAACACATGTTAAAATAGAACTTGCCCTGGCTACATAGAGGAGTTAAAACATGTTTTTAAAACAAACAACACCTGGTCTAGACAACACAAAAACTTTTCATCCTGGTCTAGACAACACCAAAACCTTTCCATGTCCCATCCCAGAGGTAGTAGCATCTCAGTTGTGAGTAAGAAGATTCCTGTGTCCCACATTCAAATTTTGTAATTGCTTTGTAATTGTATCCCCTAATCTAAGGGAATTAGATTATTGCCAGAATAAAAAGTGCTGTATTAAATGTAAGGTTCCAAAGATCTTATTCTGGATGGACCTGGTCTGGATTGGTGCTGACTTTCCCCTACTTCAGCAGGTGTTACAGGTGCCCTGCATCTCAGGTTCAGGCGCTTAGTAGATGTAGCTGTTTAGATACATAACAGGTGGGTTGGTCTAACTCTGCTCCCATTGATGTCAATGGTAACAGAATCTCACCCACTGCACCTGACTGACATGTGAGAATAGGCGGTTCAAAAATGCCTAAGTGAGGGAGGAGCATAAGTCCCATTGATTTTCAATGAAAGTCATACTCTTAAATTCCTTGGCCACTTCTGTAAATCCCAGCTTAAAAACACAGCAGTATTATTTGTAGTGTTTATACTTAATTCAGGTGCTCCTTAGATTATGCGATTTAAAACAAAAAACAGTTTCAAAGATGTTGGTGTATAAATTTACTTCCTGTCTAATTTGAATTCTTTCTGAATTATGTATAATTACCAGAAAATTTACTCCCTTGTTGACAAGCATGTGTAGCTGCTATTAATACCCATGATAGTTATGCACATGTAGAAATGAGAATTGAAGCGTTAGCTTATTGAAAATGAAATATTCATTGAAAATCAGTTGGAAGGAAGCCAAGTCATGTTCCAATAAAACAAACACACAAATTTGTGCACTTTAGAACCTGTAAAGAGCAGAACAAGCTCATTGTTTGTGATGAATTTTTTTTCCTGGGGTCTTTTGGGGAAATGGGATTTGCATCTAATTTTATTCATGACTGAAGCTGCATCTTGAAGCATGTTACGCTCGTCCACTACATAAAAGCCAGAAACAATTAGAAGCATAATGGACAATTTCTGCACTGAAAAACTGACGCTGTTCAGAGTGTAATGGACATGTTTTGAAGCACAGGAAAAGTAGAAGATTGAAAAACTAGGGTGATGAAAACTCTTGGCTAGTTGCCAGAAAGAGAATTTGGAATAGTTAGAGTATGTCTTAGTAATGGCTTAAAGAGCAATACAGTAAAGGCTTTAGGGACTCCAAATCACTACAGAGTATGAAAATTGATGCCTCTGGTACCAGAGTGATAGACTAAACTACCCACATTGGCACAGTATTAAAGATCTGGATTGTTTATTGCTGGTTTTTGGAAGATAACTGAATTTCCTTTGGGATTAGCAACTGAGCAAACTAATTCCTCAAAAAAAGATGTAATCACACAGTATAATTTTGCATAGACAAAATGGCCTGTTTTATCTTATTTGAGTATTAGAAGGAATTTGTTTCGTGTTTTTTCCAAAAGTGTTTAATTGTATTATATTGGCAGCATATGAAACAATAGAGTTATACTTTACTGTTTTTCAAACTCCTCAACTTTGCAGGCAATACTTTAAAATGTATGGGAATCAATTATCCTAACTCATTTGATGCAATTAAATCTGAAATATTATGCTTCTTCCTAAATGCAGTATTTGAAATTTTAAAAGACTCATGTGGATTGGAGCCGAAAAGCTGACTGTGTGGACAAAACCTACGTCCCAAGAGCCCAAACCCTGCAGTTGTTATTTAGGCAAAAGCATCCTTCATTTCAAGGGAAGTTATGTCCAAAACCAGAGTGCAGAATCATATCCTAATACTGGGCCTGATCATAAAAGATGTTGCGTGCCTCTTGGCCCGGATTCTGTGAGGTGCTGAGCAAGCTCAACCTAGATTCCTTTTAGCTACAGTGTGTGTTAAGGCTACTTAGCACTTCACTGAATTGCACCTGTAGGTCACGAGTCAGTGGAGTTCCACCGGTCTGAAAACTCTGTGAAGAAGCAGAGAATTGGGCCCCTCGGGAGCCATCCTGTACCATTTAAGTCAATGAGAGCTTTGCCTTTGACTGCAGCTGGAGTGAGATCGAGTCAATAGTTATCAGCAAATCCAGAAAAGAAGAAAAAAGTTTAAAGAAGAGAATTTAGGGTCCGAAGTGTGTTTTGAACAATCATTTTGTGAAATGCCCTTTACTCTTTATTCTGATTATTATTCCAGTTACTAATGAACAATTTCTTTTCCTCTCATTTATTTTTAGATGCAAATACTGTGACAGATCTTTTAGCATATCTTCTAACCTGCAGAGGCACGTCCGTAACATCCACAATAAGGAGAAGCCATTCAAGTGTCACTTATGTGACAGGTGTTTTGGTCAACAAACCAATCTAGACAGACATTTAAAAAAGCATGAAAATGGGAACATGTCTGGTATGTAATCATTTCCCCCTTTCACTGCACCAGAGATCTATCCAGTGTTAATATACAAGTACTTCCTGCTCATTTTCAACACTGTCTTTGTGAAATATGTACCATTTGTTCTCAGCTTCTGGGTACTGGGAATGTGATTTTCAAAAGTACCTAAATGATTTAGGAGCACCAATCCCAGTGATTTTCAACGTGCATAGATTTTTTTTCTTTTTATGATCTAATGCAATTTGATGGGTTTTTTTCAAGCCAGCCATAGTATTTATGGGATGGGCCTGCCAAATGATTTTTCATGCAACCTCTATGATCACACTGGTGTCAGCAGAAGGCCTTGCCTTAGAATTCTGGGGAGTGCCTTCAAGGTTATTATTGGCATCCCCTAAAATTTTCAGACCACCGGCAGTGAGAAGTGGAGCCTCTCTGCTCCTGTCCCCACTGCCACAAATTGGACCAGGTCCCCCACAAAATCAAGAGATCCACATCTGAGGATTTCATGGACCATGAAAGTAGCACTGGGGCTGGGGGAAGAGAGGGATAGTGAGACAGTGCATAACATCTGGTCGAGAAATCTGTAGACTTTTAAAAAATGCCTATTTGCATTCTCTTTAGTTCATTATCTACTTAACTAGAAATAATCAAACACATGTATCAAATGCAGGGATTGTCTTTTCCTTGATGCATATAGATGCCTCTCATTGATATTCCTGGGTGTTATCCAATTATAGACCTCAGTAATTATATCAGTGATGTGCATTTTCAAAACTATGCTCCAGAACCAGAGGGTAAGATTATGTTCCATTTGAAACCCCGGGTCTAACACGCAAGTTTATTTTCTGACATTACTGATGCTACAGGACGACAGGAATGAAAAACACTGAAATTTATATTTGGTAAAGGCAACTTCTATGAATGTAAATGAGAGAAATAACACCCAGTATGCAAGCAGTCTTTGTGGCTGCCTATCACATCAGCCCTTTAGACGTAAAGTTCTACCAGATGTCCACTGTCCATGAATTAAATAGAAATCCAATGTCTAGCTATTCCCCATGCAGAGAACTGGGCCCTGCTGCTCCTCTCATATAAGTCTGATAATGAGTAAATTACTAGACTCCTTTCTTAGACCTCAGCCTCCAGCCCTCTTGGAAACATATGCAATGGACTAGACTAAAAACAGTGGCTGGAAGGGACAGGCTAAAGCCCACCAGTTCTGAGTAACAGCCTATCACCAGCATTTATTTAAAGGCTTTGTATCTGCCTCTCTTGTGCAGTCAGGTAGACTGGCTGGCTTAAACAAGCAAATCACCCCTGTTCATAATAAGGTGTGTCCTTGAAGAGATGGAAACCAGCATTGTTCTTCTAATGATTACAGCACAGAACTTGTCTGTCTGTCACTGATTCACTGTGTGATACTGGGCACATCACTTAAGACCCAATCTTGGAGCCATTGGGAGTTTTGCCATAGACTTAAATGCAAACAAGATTTAGCTCCTTAATTTCTCTGTGTCTCAGTTGACCCATCTGTAAAATGGAGTTAATACTACTTCCCTCCCTCACTGGGTGTTATGAAGTTTAAATGTTTGAAAGTGCTTTGAAAGTGTCAGCCAAAATGTGAAATACATACACACACAGACTATTTTGATTACTATTATAAAAATTGTCTTAGGGGTTTCATATCGGCAGCTGTCCTAAAATGATGCACATACAAATTTTATTTTTAAATTAGTTTGTAAAGGATTATATGTATGAAAAATGCAAATGACCAACCCTCTCCCCAATTTTACCTTCTTGAAGGTACTGCAACATC
Organism: Macrochelys suwanniensis; assembly: GCA_033296515.1. Classification (NCBI taxonomy): domain Eukaryota; kingdom Metazoa; phylum Chordata; order Testudines; family Chelydridae; genus Macrochelys; species Macrochelys suwanniensis. The sequence goes on from CM065783.1 coordinate 16,528,407, forward strand.
GTCACCTCACTCAGAACTTGAAAGCACGGGGGCAATTCTGGATGACAAAGAGGATTCTTATTTCACAGAAATTCGGAATTTCATTGGCAACAGCAACCACAATAACCAATCCCCAAGAAATTCGGAAGAAAGGTAAGATGTGATTGTAGTAAGACAGCTCCTGAAGATGACTATCTTCCTTTCCCAAGACTGCTATTTTGAGTATTAAGGATACTGTAAAAAGGAAGTTGGCTGAGTTGAACCAGAAGTGATTTTAACATCCTTGCTGTCACAATTGTCATATAATCAGTTTAGCAAAACAATTGTGCTGATACCAACCTTGATGGATAAAGAAAAGCCTGGAAACAAAGGAGTATGTTCAAATGAGTATGTTGTATACATACAGACCAGAGCACATTATCTGGTCCTGTTGGGATCCAGGAAGTGGAACAGGAGTGAGGTCACAAGGCTAACCTAAGGGAACCTGGTGATAGGCAGCAAAATCCCTGAGTACAGCAAATACCAGGCATCAGGGCACACCTTTTTAATGGGTGGCTGTCTATTTTTATCAGTGCTTCCCAATTTAGGGCTACCATACACCAATTCTCATGTCCACTTAAGCATACTATAAACTGCCTCCATTTTGAATTCACTGAAAATCACAGACCCTACAGCATTAACAACCATATGAGGAGAGGATTAGAAAGAACATTGTAATCTAAAGGTAAATGGGCAATTAACAAAGTGGAAGAAGTTAAATTTAATTCCGCACTACAAATGCAAGGCCCTTACTAAGGGGCCAGTGCTGCATAAACTTATTGCTAGGTAAAGTGCTTACTACCATGAAGTCAGTAGTAAAACTACTAGTAATGAGTAGTCTACACTACTCTAGCCATATGAAACTTTCTTTCTGTCAGGGTATGATTTAAGTGCATATGTAAATCTAATTTTTCCTTAACTATAAGAAACTATAAATAAGGAACAGATAACTTCTAAGAATGTTCAGCTACTATAAAAATATGGCTAAGCATAAAGGTCATGAGAGATCTTGTGTGCTTCTAATTTTAAAGGCTACCAGACCGAGGATGTATATGAACCATACACCCTATGAAGTAGGATAAAGGCTCCAACTTTGTCTGCCTCTTTCAGTTAATTTGCATCAGATTATCAATATCAGAAATTGTTTGCTGATAGTGAATACGTTCATCCCCCTTTTCAATTTCTAATTTGTCTTTATGCTGGAATCAACAATAGTAGATGTAAGACAAATATTCATGAAGGCAACTGATTAAATTATTACATGCATTTCAAATTTCATTCCATCTTGACTGGCAATGAGGGTTGTTGGGTTTTTTTGTTTGTTTGTTTTTTGTTTTTTGCACATCTGGTCTCAACATGTCTCAACAGGAAGGCAGTAAAGAGAAAGGGTTGATGGGTCATACAGTGTTTCCTTTCTAAATTCAGCACTTCAGACTATTTTTGATGGATGTTTTATCCTTGGCAAATTACTGCACTTGAAAGCATAATTAGTGAATCTGTTTTCTTAATCATATGGCTTTCGTTACTTTGGTTTTAGTCCATTTCCCTTTCATTTCTAACCGTCTTGATTTAGCATAACTAGCAAGTTGGCAGCTGGATCCATGATTAATAATTTCTTATGTCTGTCCAAAACATGTCATCATCATACTTAGATAAAAGATGTTAAAGATATCTGTTCTTTGACGCTATTTGAATAATTATCCCCTATTTCCTTTGCAGTTCAACTATCTTGACTCAGTGCAAACTCAGGGATTCTGTCATTGTGTTGCAAATAGATCACTTCCTGATTTTTTTTAATAGGTTGTCAGATCTGAGTGATATTGGTTGATAATGGTTACGGTAGTGTAGATGATGAGATGTGGGGGATTTTGACCCATTGGTGGGCACAATTGGAACAACTTTTTAATATGCCATAAAGGCCACTATGTGGGGACAATGATTCATGACATGGACAATGACTGAATCATTCCCAGTGTGGTTTCAAAGGAGTTAGCCATATGATGATTTCCTGGAAAAACTAAGTGACAGCAAATAGATTAAATCCCATTGCACATATACAGGAGCACAATGACCCTAGAGGAATGCAGCCAGCAGGCAAGGCAGCTTCTGGTGTGCTAAAGCTTTTGGTTAAGAAAGTAAAGATGTTATAACAATAAACCAAACAAATCAATATCTAATGTGTTTTCTTGACGCATCTTCCTGTGTTAAAATTCTCAGTATATTCTGTATCATGCAGCACGGTTTAAGTAGCATATATTCTCAAGCTAACTCTGTGCAGACAACAAAGTTTCCATTTTTATAGCTGTACTCCTGGAAGGCAAAGGGCCACTTATGCAATTAAAACAATAAATGAGCCAAGAGTGTAGTGTTATTTCTTACGTAAAAACACTGGGCCAGATACACAGTTTAGTATAGGCTGACATAGCGCCACTGATGTCAATGGAGCTATGCCAGTTTATACCAGCTGCATATATGGCTCAGCATGTATCAATGTATACATTTTTGTGGCAGAGCTGAGCACCTTTAACTCCCATTTAAGCCAATAAAAGTTGAGGGCACTCAGCACCTCCAGAGTTACTCAGCATCCTACAGGATAGACCCCTTAATCAAACACGCTACAGAGTAGAAGTCTATAGCTCAGCGTGAACTTAGTACCCTTTGTAGAATATGTTGTAACAGGCCCTAAAGAGCTAACCTGCTCTGAAAGCACAAGACAGTTTAATGATAGGTCTGAATACTCTAACAGTTTTCAAAATGTGTATTGCTATAATTATTGGAGGTCATTTCTAAAAAATTCAGATTCTCAGCCCGTATAGCTCCCATTAAAATTCATTAGGTTATTGTGCCAAGGCTAGTTGGTATAAGTAGGAGTACTGCGATTAAATGAAAGATGGGACAAATTAAAAAGAATATCAGAAAACACCTCTTGACAGTGACATATAAAATGGAGTGGGAGGGCTCCCAGAACTAAGAGTGGAATTCCTTGCAGTTTGGGCTACAATATTTCATTGATTTTTAAACAGAATTCACAGCAATAATTCCGTGATATTCAAAGCTAAAGAGTACAAATCACTACAAAGCATGCTGGAAGGGACCATTCTGCATTGGCAGCAGGAGAGGTCTTTTTCAGCTCTACTTGGTATGATTTCATAAGCCTGATTATACATTGATTAATTGATTTTTATTTTCTTTTAGAATGAATGGCAGCCACTTTAAGGATGAGAAAGCATTGGTGGCAAGTCAGAACTCAGACTTGCTGGATGATGAAGAGGCAGAAGATGAAGTAGTGATGGATGAGGAAGATGAAGAAAGTGAAATTGCAGGGAAGCCAGTCAAGGAACCGGTTACGAGTAACCTACATGAAGGGAGCCCTGAGGATGACTACGAAGAAACAAGTACTTTGGAAATGAACTGCAAGGCTTCCCCTGGCAGGTTAGTTCCTTCCTAGCATTTTAAATGGTACAGTCAAATAAGGTTAAAAAAGAAACAAAACAAAAATAAAACAGTGGAAGCATTCCAAGGACCAAACTCTGGCAAGCACGCTAGGAAACAGCCCTGATGAGCTAATCCCAGTAGCAATGTCAGTGTGCACCTGTATTTGGCTGACACTATCCTCAACCCCTTTGGGCAATCTATTCTTTTTAAGAGTAGAAATAATTGGCACAGGGAGCTATGGGCCATTGTTAGGCCAGAGTGGATACATATATAAACATGTGGCATATGCCATCTGGCACCTACTAGCTGCCTGCGACTTGTGCAATGGTCTTGTGTCCTGAGTCCCATGCCGTTATCCTTACCTGCTGGACCATACTGTAGCTGCTTATGATTTCTGGTGAAGTTAAAAGTGAGGCAGTTTAGAGCAGACTTAAATAGATGAGAATTGATGTGCAGTAGCCCTATATTGGCGAGTCCTTATAACAAGGCATTTTTTTGGAGGCATGCAAAAGATTTTATTTACATTCAAAAACCCATAACCTCCATCATGTTTTTGTAGGTATAAAGAGGATGAGTATACCAAGACTGGACTCTCTGCTTTGGATCACATAAGGCACTTCACAGATAGCCTCAAAATGAGGAAAATGGAAGAAAATCAATACACTGAAGCTGAACTGGCAGCTTTCAATACTTCACACCTGTCAGAGGACCTAAAGCAACCATTGTACAGGAAATCCAAGACCCAGGTAAATTCATAATTCAGTTTAAGCTCCGTTACTGAGTATCCAAAAGATGGACCTGTTGTGTGGTAAATTAGAGTCATCTTAATCACAGCAGAAAGGTTTGCACTCCTGATCCACAGCCCTGAAAATTTGCTCTCCCAACTCTGTGGTTACTATCACAGCAAATAGGATAGCAGATTGTTTTAAAGGGGGGGGCATATTCTTGGGTGATGTAATCAACCTAAGGATCTGGTCCATGATATGTAGGTATATGGAATATTTTTTTAAAAGCATTGCTGTGTAATGTATTCCTATATAGCATATGCAGAGATTACATCACTGTGATTAGTGGGATTCTGCTCTCAGATACATCAGTGGATGTGCTCCAATACAACGGAGAGGACTTGGCCAGATGTAGTTTCACAAGTTAGTGTGACTGCACCACTCAAGAGAATTAGTGAACTTTGCCTAGGAATGGGTCTGTTGTCAGAGAAATTGTGGCCTCCTAGTGCTGTTGCTCGCTATGCCCATGGCATTTCTCTGGTCAGCAGCGTTTAGCTGATATTTCAATCCCAGTTTTGAATATGATTTGGAAGCAATTAAAAAGGGGCTTTCATTGTGTTCTTGTCTTGAAACCACCCAGGAAATTAATACTGAATGTTTTTAAAGTTCTTTGTCAGCCTTGGATGATGAGAGTAAAGAATTATTCCTATTAGTGGGTCAAAAAATGTCAAAGGAAAGGTTGGCAGAACTTTACCTAACAGATGTCGTATACATAAATCCAAATTTAGACCTCCACTGAATAAAACATACTCTCTAGGGATCAAATTGTGGATGGAAGCATGGCTGCTTCCATATAGGTGACATGGTTTAATGTCAAAGCAGTGCATTCTGCAGTGTTTACCACTTTCTCTTTCTCTTGTTTCCTCATTCAGGCATATGCTATGATGCTCTCTCTTTCTGACAAGGACTCCCTCCATTCTGCATCCCATAATTCTCCCAACATGTGGCACAGTATGGCAAGAACTGCCGCAGAATCCAGTGCCATCCAGTCCATTAGTCATGTATGACATTGTGAAACCTTACCAAGAATGGGACCAAGTCCAAACCAGTAGCATGGCTCTTTCGTATATGACTATTTAAAAGACTGCTGAGCAGAATGCCTTATAAATCTGCAGGGTCACTCATCTAAAGTCTGATGACCTTAAACTGAATAATTTTAAAAAGAAAGAAACTATTTATTCTCAATATTTTGTTTTGCACAGCAAAGGCAGCTGCTGACTTCTGGAGGATCAATGCGACTTAAAAAAAAAGTTTCAATGGATTATGTAAACCACGGCCGGGAAAAATGTCTTCCAATTCACCTGGCATGAGGGGGTGGGGGGCAGATGGGTTAAGACTGCATTGATACACATGAGCACTCCTTTAAAATAGAAACTGAATTGTTTTTCCTTTTGTATAAGATAGTTTGACACAGGATTGGGAACAGTTGCTTTTATGTACAAATCCTCTTCATTAAAGCTTTATGCATTTTAACCCTTCAAAGAAAGAAAGTAGTTCTATCGTATGCACACTATCCATCATTAATATTAGAAACCAATAACAGGGAACATTTCATCCTCTCCGTAATTTTTTCTTCTTACCTGCATTGTGTAAAAAAAATGAAAAAAAAAGAAAAAGAAAGAAGAAAAGACAAAAAAAAACCCTTTTGAGAAACAATACATAAGAGGTTTGTGTATATTGTAAACTATGAATGTTCACCACTCAAAGACGTTTAAGTCATTCAGCTACTTTTGTCAAAGGACCATTTCATCAACAGTACCACTAGTTCAATGTTTGCCAAATCATTGTAATGACATTTTAAATTTAGACAATCATGTCGCTGTGTTGTTTTGTTTCCTCTAATTTCTTTTTTTGTGTTGTGTGTACCATGTATTTATTTGTTGGCAAACAATTGTTTGTTGATTAAAATAGCACTGTTCCTATGTTAAACAGCACTGCTCCAGTCCCCCACTACTTTATGATGTAGGCACCCATGTACTTCAAAACAAGTGAGGTGAACTGATCTGTGTATATTGGAGTGCAAAACAGTGTTCGAAATTTTCTTACATTCCTATTTTATTTTGTTTTTTTTTCTTTTTAATTAAACTAAATAACTAATAGATGCGAATTAGTTTTTTTAAAATACAGTAAATTGATTCAATTGTATAAACAGTTATAATTTCTTCATGAAAGCATGATTCTTCTGATTAAAACTGTACCCAATATTTTATGCTGGTTGTCTGCGAGCTTGTGTGATGTTATGTTCATGTTAATCCTATTTGTAAGATGAAGTGTTCCAAACTTACGTTAAAAAAATAAATAAATAACGGACTGTATTCAGTTATTTTTGTTTTGGTTTTTTGCCCTTTAGTGAGGGACCAGATTTATTTCCTTTTGTTTATAATCTCATTTTGAAATACTCGGCAAGTTGAGGTACTTTCTTTAAATGCTTTGTACAATGTAACTGTTATGCATTTCAGAACATTATTATGGGAGGATCAACTAAAAAAATAAAGGACTATAAAACCGAAGGCATCTTTTTCACTCTCCTTTTGTTTTTGTTGAGTCATTCCATTTCATTTCATTATCACTTGGTATCTTAAGGGTTAGGACTGTTCTGTATCTCAAGTGGTCATGGGTAATAATAATAACAATAAAATCTGGAATTGCTGTAGTATCTTCCAGTTATCTGAATGTGCTTTACAAACAATTAAGACAAATAATAAGTGGGTTGTTAGTGGCAAGAATGCAGATTTAAATGCTTTACTGAATGCATTCTCATTTGGATCAGGCTCAAGGCCATGCATCCTCTGAACAAGCTTGTAGAGTAGTAAACAAGTTTAAGAGCACTAGCTAGTGCACCACTGAGGGGATCAGGGAGCGAATGCCATATGGTGGACAAGGCAAAGGAGCGCCACCAGGGGAAATGAGGCGAAGGCGTCCCTTTAGCAGGAACCAGATGGAAGAAGGAGCAAACAGCGGGCATCACACGTTCAGTACATTTAGTAATACACCTGGTAGCAGACCTGGAGAATCAGAAATGTACCATCAATAGCGGTTCAGTTGGAAGATCAGTGCAGCCTTAGGAAGCTTGGGTGAAAGCCACTGATGTATGTCCACACAGCAAAAAACAGCAACAAAACCAGTGAGTCTCAGAGTCAGATGCTGAGCTCGGGCTGATTCAGAGAACTGCCCGACTTGCCGGGTTTCAGAGCCTGGGGTCCAGCACAAGCCGAAGTGTCCACACTGCTATTTTTAACCCCACAGCACAAGCCCAAGTCTGTTGATCTGAGACTCACGGATGTTTTGCAGCAGGGCTGAGCACTCACCATTCCAACTCAAGATAATGGGAGCTGATGTGGCACTACCCAGGCCTTGCACGGCTGCATTTAGTGTTCCTCCACTTATGTCACCTATCTTGTGTAATTCCACACCTCAACTCGAGTAGGCATTAATACTTTTTCACGTAACACAAGGGCCACAGACTGCTCACATATGGCCCAAGACAAAGTCCAATGAAGCTAATAAGAGACCTTCTGTTTCCTTCCTAGGCCATTGGGTCAGCCCCTCCCCCCCCACCCCAATGGATTTTCTGCCATCACGCCATGCCTAGGACTCCAAAAGTGGATTTGTTGTATGTAGTTTAAGGTCATGGTATGAGCTAGGCTTTAGCACCTACAGAGCCTATTATTGTCATAGAGGGGTCTTGAATTATGCCACATTGTATTAGTTTGGGGCGGAAAGCCATTTGTGCAGCCAAATGGGTGGCCAAACACGAAGGTGCTACTGGTAGGGTGGCCAACTTTCTAATTGCAGAAAAACGGAATACTGTGGCTCCGCCCCTTCCATGAGGCTCTGCCCCTTCTCTGAGGCCCCACCCCACAGGCACTCAATTCCCACCCCCTGGTTGCTCACTCACCACCACCATCACTCACTCATTTTCACTGGGCTGGGGGAGTTGTTGGGGTGGAGGCTCTGACAGGGAGTGTACAGGGGATGAGGGGTTTGGGGATGCAGGAGGGGGCTCCAGGCTGGGGTGCAGGAGGGGGGTGAGGGGCTCTGGCATGGGGCCAGGGATGAGGGGTTTGAGGTGCAGAAGGGGGATCCAGGCTGGGGCAGGGGTTTGGGGTGCGGGGGGGGGGGTGAGGCCTCTGGCTGGTGCTGCAGGCTCTGGGATGGGGCTGGGGCTGAGGGGGTTCAGCATATTGGAGCGGGCACCAGAGTGAGGCGGGGGTGGGGTGCAGGAAGGGATAAAGGCTTTGGGTTGGGGAGATGAGGGCTTCAGGGTGGGGTCAGAAATTAGTGGGGTCAGGGTATGGGAGGGTGCTCTGGCCGGGGGGGGGGTGAGGGCTCTGGGGTGGGGTCAGGGAAGAGGCCTCTGGGCTGGGGGGGGGTTCAGAGTATGGGAGGAGGCTCAGGGCTGGAGAAGGGGGCTAGGGTGTGGGAGGGAGAGGGGGAGTAGGCTCCAGGAGGAAGTTTGGGTGCAGGAGGGGGTTCCGAGCTGGGCCTAGTGGGGATGGTTCGGGGTGCGGGCTCTAGGCAGTGTTGACCTCAGGCGGCTCCCGGGAAGCAGTGACATGGCTCCCTGGCGCCAAGGTGGAGGAGTGGCTGAGGGCTCTGCGTGCTGCCCCCTCCCGCAGACACCGCCCCCGCAGCTCCCATTGGCCATAGTTTGTTTGTGGGAGCCAGCACTTGCGGCAGCACCGGTGGGTGGGCAGAACATGGAACCCCCTCTCCCCGGCTGCCCCTCCACCTAGGAGCTATAGGGACATGCCAGCCGCTTTCCAGGAGCCGCACAGAGCCGGCATGGACGCTGCCTGCCCCCCTGGCTCTGCGGCCAGCTGGACTTTTAGCGGCCTACTCAGCTCTGCTGACTGGAGCCGCCAGGTCTCTTTTCAACCACGTGTTCCCATCAAAAACTGGATGCCTGGCAACCCTCGCTACTGCCCAGTTACAGGCCAGTGATTACACATAACCAAATGGGTGTGCATACAAATGTATTGAATTCACTTTAGGAATACATGTGTATATCAATGCACTCTAGGGACCTATTCAGGTTTCTTTCACTGCCATCAAAGTAGCAAGGAAGCTAAATACATGAATTAATTTAAATTTTGTCTGTAACTGCAAATAAATTTCCCCACCTTTAATACGGGAAGATGGCAGTTCCTCTCAAGAGTGATTCCTCGACAATTCCACTGCTTTATAATGCTTCTAAGGCAGTATGTCTCTTTCCCTGTGACTAATGTCACAACATAAGACACCCTCAGAGAGAGAGCGAGAGGGGGGGGGGGCCTGTTGACGTGTTGCTATTGAACATTAATGTGTGGTTAATAGCTAGCCATTACGTCTGTCTATTGAAGGTACCATACGTATTGCACAATGGCTTGCCAGAAGTAATTTGGCTTTCATGGTGAAGGACGAACTGGAAGAGGCACTTGTTTACACCACGTAGCATAGCATGCCACAATTCGAGCCACCCAACTCTGTCAAAAAGGCCTTCTGTGTTCTATGGATGAGCCATCAGTGTCGCAGCAACCTTGTCTATTACCACTATTCAAAGAAAATTAATTATAAGTCTGTTCTTCTAAGTGCTAATGGCTTTAGTTGGACACTATTTTAAAAAAAGCCATAAAGGTAATTTGACACGGGCCCAGCAGCAGTGTTATAACAAAGCCCAGGTACAACGAGTTAGTCATTGGTACCTATGGTATCATTAGTATAAGCAGGGAATTTTCAGTGAAATACACACAGATGAGTAACTTGCCCTTTACAGTTCTATCAACCGTCACACCTATTTCCTTCTAGTAGCTTGACGTGCACTGCTTGCTCCCCAATAGCAAAGTGCATGCACCTAAAAGGGTAATTTGAACGAGCAAATTGATTTTAATTACTCATTTGAAGAAACTAGTCTACCCCCCACCACACAAAAATAAAAAAACATTTACATGGTGTCTTAATGGCGCATGCTGAAAGGAACAATTGCCTTTGTCCAGAAGGGGAGGGCATTCTAAACAAGGGGGTTCATAACTTCTATCTTCTGCTAAGATGGCTTTTACTCAGATCCCTTTAAGTATGGCTTCTGGATCCTTCTTCTAATGCTATTAGGTATTTTTCATGTGATACCCAATGATTCCAGTGTGATATAGCCTACCACAGGAAAGACATTATCATCCCAACTAGAGACTATGGCCAACTACCAGCATGACAAGCTGTATAATCAGTATTTCATTTTGTTCCTATGTGTACAAAGTTATTTTATATTTTAAAACAGCCATAGTTGCAGAGTTTGTGGAAGGAAAAGTCGTTATAAGAATGTCTGAGACATTGCACAATTAATTAAGCAAAGCCAACCCCCCAAGTGGGTAAAGGCATCTCTATGACAGAGGCTACATAACCTTGCCAGGACCCCAGTCATTGTTTAAATGCATTATGAGGCCTGGCCAAAATCTCTTACCTTCCCAACCTCACTGAAATTTCTTTGTAATCTTAGACTGTCCACCAGTGTGCGTGGGTTCCAAAGGCCATGTTGGTTCAGCCTTAGTTTCAGTGTAAAAGATGATGGCAGGTGCAGCAGTTTGGGCTTTACCTTTCAGAAAAACCCTACATGACAACAACACAAATAACCAAGTATGGTGGGCCTTTTTTCCTTGATTATATTTGTTTTCCTCTTCTTACAAAGAGTCCAACTTTTCCTTTTCTCCAAGACTTAGAGTTGAATCAAAGCAGCATTTTAATAAGGCCTAAAAACACAGCTCTGATTCTTTAAAGAGCTCATCAAACGTCTCTCTCTCTCAAGAAGAGTTATTAGCCCCAGTGTACGTGCTAAATTCCATTTGGGAGAAGCACATCCTGAGTAGCCCCTGGCGGCTCACGAGGAGCTGCAGTCCTTTATTAGCTCACAGCAACGGGAAGTGAACAGTTGTTGCATTTCACCCCAAAAGTGGCTGCACTTCAGTGGTGAGTATAGCTATTCAGATGTGTAATTTATAAATCTGTTCAGGAAGTGTTTTTGAATCCTTCCTGATGAAAGGTGCTGTAGAAATATGAAGTGCTTTCATATGGCTTGGTTTTACTGCTACTAATATCTGATTGTGCCAAACTGAAGACGGGTTCTGAAATATCAGACCTTGAGAATGAGCCTTGCTTTTTCCTGTTATATTTTAATCCTAATTAATTCCAGAAAGACTAAAGAGTTGTGATGAAATGCTACACTTTTCTTTAAAGTCCCTCTTGTAAGTCCTAAAAGAGGCCCCAACTTTGCAAGGTGGGGCAGGGGAAGAGGGTTAATGGTCATTTTGATGCTGAATTATCAGTAATTAAGAAGCTGATTTTCTGGGATTGATGAAAATTTTTAACAGCTGCTTCTTTTAGGCCCTTATCCTTCAATTTTATTAGCATGTGTTAACATAATGTGGAAAATATATTTATATTTATATTATGCTTTGTCGGGACCCCAGCATCTGTACCCTGGGGCAGATACACATGAGATAGCTGGGGCTACATTTGCCAGTGTGCACATGTGGAAATGTTCAATTTGTAATATGATTACAGCCCCAAAACAAAGTCCACTTGATACCTGTGGCATATTTGTTTCATGGTAAGTGCAGAAAATTCTCAAAATCA